>OX421456.1:35338939-35398939 GCA_949126865.1 Montipora capitata | reverse complement strand
TGAAAACAGGAGTTCAAAGCAGTTTGTGACGTGAGATCGAGAGTAGACCCATTCCTCTCACGTCACGGGCGTGGGAGTCCAAATTACTGCTAGTTCTGCTAAGTTTAAGTGGCTTGCAAGGCACAGAGAAAGCGAAAATTTCTGGGTAACAATGGTGACATATGTTTGCTTTGGATATGGAGATTTATATTAGGAACGGAAAACATATCAGTTCAGGTGCAATTTAAATTTGATGATCTCTAGGTTAGAGCTAGATTTACTGGCTTTTAGTTCTTTATTTAGGATGTACATGACTGGTAAAATCCTTAAAGAGAACTGGTCGAATGGACGGAAAAAAACCAAGGAACATATAAGGACTTAGGATCGACGACAAGATCACCAAATGAATCCGCGATGACATTTTGCTGTCTTACACAATAAATCTGAGATTCGGGATAGATTTGGTATTGTAAATAATAAAAAAGACACAGCAAAGGCTTTTGGTTGTATAATGATATTCTGATTGATTTTTCGCATACAGGGATTCTTCAGTTGAAAATGATTAAATAGGTTTCATAGTTTGAACGTGTGTGCTGTTCTTTAGCCTGTGTACAGCCGCCCGCTCTCCGAAAAAAAATCGGAAAGGAGCGTCTGTGATTTACCGTTAGTAATCGTGTTCCGGAATAATTTTGCCTACTCATTATTAAGTGATCTACGCTGACCAAAATTTGCGGGGCTCATATATTCTCAAAATGGTGGTCAATGAGGTAGATTTCAAACGTGCATTACATATTGAAGAGCGTCTCCGATAGTTTTAAGACACCTTGGCTTTATAGCATAGAAGCACTCTTTAAAGAAAAGGATGTATTTGCAAGTCTTCCAACCGGGTACGGCTCTGATCTTCAGAGCAGCACAGATCATTGCCGATCAGCTGTTATTTTCCTCGATATGTCCACATCTCAAATCTTCCAGGGCAACACGCTTTGTAGATTGTTGTTGAGAATGGCTAGGCTGGTCCGAGCAAGGCGTTGGGATTACATTGACTGGTAAGGGATAGCGGGAGACGTTTTCGAGTGGACAATCTTTTGGATAGTGCTATATTCACCTCGTGAAGATTCGTCAGGGACGCTTTCGTTTCTTTAGCGCTGACAACAATTCCTACAAATGTACGTAGAATTGATTTGCACTTTACACTCCATAGATAACAATTCCACTCGTACTTTAAAAGAAAAAACCTCTTTGACCATCAAAAAGATTTTTATTCGTATTTTTTACCGTGCGCAAAGTACATACGAACTCATCGTAAAATCTCTCACGGTGGTTCTCACGGTGTTGATGTGGAGAAATAAAAATAAAAGCCAATCAATACTCGTTGTTTCAATGATGTAATGATCGATGGGTAATAACCAATCAAATCATTTTCCACGCATTCCAGGAAAAATCACGTGGTATTGAACACGATTATTAACGGTAAATCACAGACGCTCCTTTCCGATTTTTTTTTCGGAGAGCGGGTGGCTGTACACAAGATACTGTTCTTTTGCAAGGTATTTGTCACACTGTCTCTATGTTCTCTTTGGGTAACAACAAAAACATTTCCGAGCTCACCTCAGTGCCTTATCAGAGACTTAACGATATCTTATTAGGGCTTATGTATGAGCGA
This sequence comes from Montipora capitata, assembly GCA_949126865.1. Taxonomy (NCBI): domain Eukaryota; kingdom Metazoa; phylum Cnidaria; class Anthozoa; order Scleractinia; family Acroporidae; genus Montipora; species Montipora capitata. The sequence continues at coordinate 35,397,297 of OX421456.1, read as the reverse complement.
GCTGTATTCAGCAATTCCTGTAATCTGATACGTTACGGCAGAGGGTGGTTTATGGTTTACATCACTTGTTCAGTTAGATCTCTCAGATAGTACGCGTGCTATAATTGGTTAATTCAGCAGGCCGTACCCTACAATACCGCGAGCTAAAATTGAAATTTTGATGTAATATCATTTTCAAGTAAGATTGCCATGTTGTTTACGTGAAGTAAACTTGTAAAACTATTTTAATCCTGCAAGCGACTATTTCAAAAAGCCAATAAGCTTTATTTATTTTTTTTATTTTTGCGCGTGCCTATCATTTGTGGAAGATGGACGTCATGATTCTGAGTTGACTTCAACTAGTTTCTTTCTCGTGTACGTGAATATTAATAATAAGTCAGGTCTCATATACTAATCTCGTTTTCTTGTTACGGATCCTCATTTTTCCCGTTGATTAATGGCCCGCGTCATAGAAGTAATAAATACCAGATCCCATATTGTCGAGAGCTTGTTTAATGTTAAGTCGAGTACACGCAGTTTTCGGGAACATGAAGAACATTGCGGAAGATAACATGTTATTTTCGTGCGTAAAGATGCTATATTTTCCCTCGAAAGCTGACCTGATATTTCATTGGTGTTTATTTAATAAAATAAACTTCCGATTCCGTAGAAATAGAAATCGGCAAAATAAACTCATCATAACAACAAACAGCTATCAGTATAACTGATTTAGTTAACTTCAAAGCTTGATCTAAAGTTACTGTCCACTTGTCTATTATTTCAAGACTTCTTTCTTAGAAGGACTAAGCCTCCAACTTCCATGTGATAAACTATTCACTGCTAGCATCTTTTATACCCATCACTATAATCTCATAGACCTTCAGCAAACAAGTACACCCCCGAGCGTAACTTTCTGTCCTGGCATATTCATATCTATTTGTTTTAAGGGAAAACAATTGGAGACCCCATCCTCAGCAAGTGCAACTACCCTTATTTAATATTTTCTTTAGGTTGTCATGATATTTAATTTGGCTGGCTTAATCAAACTTCGAGCAACTCTTGTCATGTTTATATGCCTGAAAAATCAATAAATATATTTCTGATCACTTGTCCACCTCAACAACTGCAAAACTTCTCAAACGTTGGTTTCAAATTTAGCCAGTTGGACCCAGAATTTCTTTAATTGATGTGTTCAGCGGGGGTACGGTAGATGGATTAAAGAAGACCCAACAAGAGTGCAATTTGCCAAGGTGGGATAATTTAAACCAATCTTTTTAACGATTTCTTTTCTCGGCTGCGACTAAAAGTCGTGAAATCGTCGGTTTAAACGAGGGCATTAATTTCAAAGTTCTTTTTATGATTTTTTTTTACAATCGTTGGATCTTAGAGATTAATCCGTTCTCAGGTTAAATCCGTTTTTACCTAGGTTAAATTCATTTGGTGATCCCCATTTTACCTCGGTTGAATACGCAGTCAGAAATGAAGAAACGCGGTTTTTGGAAGCATAATTATGCCTAGATTATGCCCACGTCAGTCACGAGAACTGCTATTAATAGGGGTCCTGTAGATATTATTCCTCTAGGTTAGGATTAGTTTAGGTTATTATACATGGATATCAATTGACTTGTTCTAGCGGAGCTCCGCGCGCGTAGCACCATAGTTAAGAAAATATGGTAACCCATAACGTCATGACCGTCCGTACGTACGTGCGTAGGTCCGTCCATGTATGCCAATGTGACCAGTATCATGCTAGTTTACAGCATACCTCTTTCATATTGGACATCCATGTTTTGATCAATTGACACCGGTCGAAACAAGGTATCAGCTGACCAGTATCACGTGACCATATCGCGGGCTCAAGCTTAGAGCTCAGCCAGGTCAGTTGTTTTTTTTAAGTTGACCGCTGACCAGGTACTGGTTTTCGACTGTAGTGCAGGCTCAATTTAGGTTAACTCACCTAAAAATAAGCGAGGCTTTATGCTAACCCTTGCGGGCTAACCGCGGGAAAACTAACACTACAGATAACAAGACGCTCCATAAAGCGTACACTGGGTTGCCTGTGGTATGTGTTACACAAAAACAGAAGGCACTGGAGCGTTACAGTTGATTTTTTTCAAGTGGAGGGTCATTAAGACCATTTGAGGGTCACCTACATGTCACGCCAGCAGAGGCCCTTCACGTTCACACATTTAATTATTTTGCAATGTCCTGTCCCATTTTGCGGTCTCTTAGTTTTTTAAGCTTTGTTAATAAATTCAGTTTAACAAAACACGCTCTTGAGTAAAATTAACTCGTTTCTTCTTTAAATAAATACTATTAGTCTGTAAAAAACTAACTGCAAATTGCCCTGCACTAAGCAAACGTTAACTTTATTGCACACACTAAGAAAGGACTGAAGATATGGTTTCCGCTTCATAATTCCTCTTCTTGTTAGTCTAATCTGATGCCAGGTCAAAATATTGTTTGGCTTTACGTTTGCACCAAAAAGTACCGTAAAAGCCAGGAGTTAACAGAAAAAGACAAGAAAAAAAAAGTTTTATATATAACTCTGAATCAAATTCTCATCGACAGATTAATGACAATCGATCGTAAAAACACGAAAATTTCTGCAGTCTCTGACTTTTATGATGTTTTGTCAAAAGGAAGAAATTGATCACGTGCTAGGCAACCATAAAGGTGCACGTGATCACCTTGTGTCAACTGAATGAACTAAGGGAAAGAATGTTAATCGTTCGTGATTTTCAGAGTAAAACAACATACTTTTTAGCCAAGAAACTTCCGCCTTTGGTTTTTTTATTTTGTTGTAATATTTAACTTAATATTTACATTTCATCTGTTGGGTCAGGGAGCCTTCTTTGTCGGATTCCTAAGAAACGTATCTATTTTGACTTCAGGGTGAACTATTTACACAATCGCGAGGTCGAGCGGCCATCATGGTAATTGAAAATCTGAACAAATATGAGATACAAAAACAGACTTGCAAATTTTCGCAAATCACAATGCTGACAAGCAGAAGAAATGGTCAATAAATATGAAGTTTGTTACTATCTGAATGCTTTTGTGTTAGAGTAAAGGGATATATTGTCACGCAAATGATGTAATTTCATGACATTTCAAATTTCGCAAAAAGCGTGAGTTTCATGTAAACAATCTTCCCACTAGTATAAAGTCGTAGCAATAAATTGGATTAACCAGGAAGTTAAAGAAATATTGTTGCCTTCCCAAATAAACTTCATTTTACACTACAATGACAAAATCATTTGTCAGAGAAATAAAATTCCTGTCTCCTCGCGTATCACATTTCAACGCACCTATGCAAATTTGTTAACTCATTTTCACCGCGTCCCGTTTCCCGCGCAATTTTTCTTCTTTTAAATATTAACAAAAATATTTCTCGTCAAGAGTTGCATCTTTTATGTTCAAATAACCTCTAAAAATAAAGATTTTTGAAAGATTTATCCGTAGATATTTTTTTATAATTTAATACTCTCTGTCAAAATTTGCATAACAATCAAAACACAAAAATAGCAACGCACGCAACAAATTTTGTCGCATTTGCCTCTTCGTCGAATTCTTTCTCTATTCGTTAGCAATCACCCTTTCAAATTTCAGAGAAATCGACCGGTCCGCGAATATTCTGAGTTTTTTTCAATGGGAGGTCAAAAGGCCAAGTGGATGTTTTGCATAATCGGGCAAGTTCGGGCGGTCAAGTTTCGCGTGTGACCCGTGATAAATATTTTTTCACAAAATGTTGCCGAATCGTCAAGTATCACCACAGAAGACAAGAACATCATTCTAAAAGCTTATTCTACGCAAAAAGTAGGTTCTGGAGGTAATTTTGAAAGTGGAAAACAAATTAAATCAATACAAACTCACGAGGCATGGTATATTTAGTTAAGTTAACACAACAGAAAGACGCTAACCTCATTTTGCCACGAAAAATGATGAATTCATAAGGGCCACCTTTTCCAGCGAAATGTTTTTTGAAACAAACAACATATTTGCTATAAGAGGCAAAAACCCCTTCCTATTTCATTACGTGCGTGAAGACAAAAAACTCAATCGTGTCAAATTAACAAAATAAATTTCAGGATCAAACCGTTTCCATGAAGAACCTTTTCCTTGAATAATGAAGCATAAAATAGACGACAAGCTTTCTTTCAAATGATTCTTGGCTGTCACATTTCCAATTATTATTTTTTTACCTGAAGACTGTTCAGAGTTCAGGGGCACCCAACGAGAATGTAGTTCAAAGCCACTTAAACATAGCATTGTTAAACGTATTTTAGTATTTAAACGGTAGATATAGGCATGTTTTTATCCCCTAAAAATTTTTCATCTGTTCGGATTTCCTAGATGAAAGTCTAGTGATCCGAAAACTATAGGGATCAAAACTTACCTTTTCGAAAATTTCAGCAAGAAAAAAGGCTCCCGAAAATTCTAGGTGACCATTTTAGGGTAAAAATCCCATGTTCGAAAATCCTAGGAGAGGCAGGCAAGCAAGAAATTTTACAACAAATGTTCCGAAAAATCTAGATCTCAAATCGTCTTCCGAAGAGATATTTCCCGAAAATTGACGTTGGGTGCCCCTGAGAGTTGAGTACAAATAAATGCATGCAAATTGCCAGACAACTGAGATGCGACTTCAGTAAACAATTTCTTAAAAACGACTTCTGTAAACAATGCCTTGCAATGCGTCTGTAAATCAGGAATTTTGATAGTTGGGGTCCTAGACTTCATTTTCTAGGAAAACAGCGAGTACGTCAGCATTTTGCTATTTCCGCTGAGCAGAATTTGAAAGATTTCTGCAAACACTATCTCCTCTGTGAGAACACCAGTGGTCTGGTGCCAAATCCTCACTCTGGTGATAACTTACGACTTTGGATGTCGGCTTCAATCGTAAATGTTCGCCAAAGATCATAACAAAATCCGGTAGACTGAAAAGTGCCTTGTCAACCTTTATGGAACACCCAAGGGAACACTGGAGGCGAAGCTAAAGCAAGATTCATGAACCCAGAGTGCCTGCATATATACATATTCATGAGCAAAATGGCTCATTGTCTGCTCATTATGTGATACGAAATAAAAGAGCGCAAATTTCCAAGTAAATCCTTTGTCGCTATATTTGAAATTTTAACGTAATGTCTGAATTTACTCTTTAAAGAAACTTTTGCATGCTACAAGTTCATAAAAAAGTTGGACCACAAACAAGAAATTTTAAATTAAAAAAAAGCATTTTTGAATTCTCATATCAAATGGCTGAAAAATCACTCGCATTTTAACTCAAATTTCCAATAGTTTTTACAAGTCGTGTCCATCTCCCGAGCGTCTCGATAAAATAAGTGTAATCTGGTCTTCATTTTGCAGCGTACAAGTTAGGACTTTTACAGCCGAGATGCTTTTAGAATGAAAATTAAAGTTGGGCTTTTGCCCATTTCTGGCGCCATTTCTTTTAAAAATGTAGTTTGTCGCTTCAGCGCGTCACTTTTATGCTAACGTGATGATTAGTCATATGAATATTAATGATATCCGGCCATTCTGCGCCATGGTTCGATTCCTTTTAAACCCATACGGAATCTATCTTGTATATAACACCACAGTTCGACAAACAACATTAGAAGCAAAGCTCATCTGATGATATCCGACGGCAAAAGATGCAATTGTTATCGAAGACCATTACTCGTCGGTTTGAAGATTCCAGATATGATTTTTCACCACCGGACCTTTTTATCCGATTGACTTTCCATTATTGAGCTCCATAAGTGTACCTAATTTTTAAAGATCCACTAAAACGCTATTCGCGTTATAATGACTTTCGACGCCAGTGCAGGTGAAGTTAAATATTCTGCTGCGACCACTGGATAAAATATATGCATTAGTAAGTACCCCCTCAAATTTACCAAACATACGCGCAGAATACTCTACACACCATGACACTACTTAGCATGGGAGGGACAGGAAAGACTTTTCATGACACGGAAAAAAAAAATTAAAAAAACGGAAAAATGAACGCGGATGCCGACTGGGTTTATTACGTTAAGATAACTAATCTGGTAGGTATAACTTTATAAAAAAAGAGCCGCTAAGACGGTCCTCATGTTTCCAACAACATCGGCGGAAATTCAGCTGTCGCCTAATGCATTTTCTCGTGGGAAAGTTACTTAAATTAACTGAGAGGCGAGGTTGTTTGCGATACTTAATTTGGTTTGCACGTTTCAATTTCCTATCTAAGTTCTTAAGCACCATGTATTACAACACTCTGCATACAATAAAACGATCATGAAAATATTGCTTAAAATATTATAAAATATGCTTCAACATAGTGGTGAAGACATAGAACTATAAAATTTGGAGGGTCCGAATTTGAGTACCGGTAAGTGCATAGTATAGTTCTTTTTAATTTTCTCCTTACTATGTTGTTATACTGTTGATACTGAATGGAGTAATAAGTGTATGAATACAGAAACCGATGAGGTGATACGAAACATTAAGAAGATGTGTTGGGATGCACAAGACAGAGCTTGAAGGAAGGCGGTATAGGTGTCTTCAATCGTTTTGGAGGCTTGATTGCCGCTTTAAAATATACATAAAACCTAGATAAAATGAGGATTCAATCTGAACCCGGACTTGACCAACAACATTAACACGATAAATGACTATTCTATCTTCCAGTCTTGGTCCGTCAACGATCGTTTTCCACAGTTTCTGGAAAAAGGCATTCTACTTTTAAGTCCCTTTTTCGAATCCTACTTCATTTCGGTTTCTGCGAAAAGAAAAGTCACCTGCTCACCTCATTGGTTAAAAATTATCTCTTTATTTCATTTACCACTTTTGACAATTACCATCTCATCATTCATTACCAAAAAGCGAACTACACTGAGGGCTATACATTCAATTCCAAGCTAACAAGATGAACTTTCAGGAAAAAGTCAAAATTTATTCGTAGAAACTAATCATTCTTTTTAATAAAATAGATTTGTGTTTTCACACTTATAAGGACGAGAACCATTTAAATACACTGGAATTAAGGGCCGGCGCCACTGGAAAGAACTTGATTCGTCAGTCACGGTATCATTCATTTGAATGATTTCACGTTATTGTTTCACTCACAGACTAAAGACTTTATGCATTCACCTAATAATTTGTTCAGTTAAAAAAAACGGCATCGCAGAAGTATTTTCACTCGGAGTGAGTTTTAAGTAGGCTCGCATCTATTAGTGTGGGTCTACCGCGAAAAGCGTATGCCTTTCTTTTTATGTGTTGTGAGCGAGCCAAGAAGAAATCAATTAAACCAACGCGACGTCGATCTTCAGTAATCCCAAACAACGCATCACAGTGCTCTTCATGATCTTGGATTACGTGGTTTGCTTTAAATAACCAATGTAAACAGCGCCACGTGGCTTCTATTGTGCATTACCCAATCAAAACACCGCCACGTGCTTTCTATTGTGCATTGCCCAATCAAACATCGCCACGTTTTTCTATTGTGCATTTTGCTGCACAGGAAAAAAAAAAATGAAACTAAAGTGTTTTATCACTAGTGCCCTTACGGGCCCGAGTAAAAAGGAAACGAGATTTGCCCACAACAGGTTTTTTTTTTATGCTAAAAGAATACGACAGGTTTGAAACTTGCCTTTTGTGACTGAAGGTAGTAGTATATAAATTCGCCGTACTAATCAAACGAGTTTCGTGAAGTCAAAATCGTCCCGATAGACGAAATGAAGGCGCTAGCAGTTCCTCACTTTTCCCAAACTGAAGCGAATGCAAAAACAATAATTTCGCCTAAATCGGCGCACAATTTATAACTCGTTGCCGAAAGAGAGGAAACCTAGACCTAACTTGCGCCTAAAATTAACCACGAAGGCTTTCTTCAAACTGAAGTTGATCTAAAACGTTTTCTGATAAAATTCCGCCTTTTGTAAATATTAAATGTTCCTCCCTTTTTCTGAGACTTTCTCAATCAATAACCAATTTTGTTTGCTTTTAAAGCACCGTCTTTCAGTGTGTTTACGCAATTAGATCAATCACTTCTTGAACAAACGGAAATGTCGCCAATCTTAGGATTGTATACCAAAGTCTTTCTTGTGAAAGAATAGTGGATTTGACAGCAAAACAGGTACTTCAAAAACCAGCATTTGATTTGACTTTTGTTAATCGTTGATTTTAGTTGACAGTGTACCCAATTAATGCTCCAGCGCTAGAAGACTAGACACTGAAATAAAGTTCATTTCCTTTTCTTTAAGTTAAATGGTTAAAAACCATCTGTCCTCTGGCATGCATATGCAGGATCCGTCTCGCACGCGGGTGCTAAGAAAAGCAAAACTCAGCAGATCTCTGGTGACGAACAGTCTGTACTCTTGAGAAATCTCACGTTTGAATATTGAGATCCGAATACAATTAAGTATAAACTTGATTGTTAGGTCGTGTGAGAGAGAAATCAATGATTTATTCGTGAATTAAACATTAATCAACGGTTTACTTTTTTACTGATTTCTCTATCACCAAAACACTTAAAAATCATAATTGTTTTCTTTACCATCTGCTCCAATTATTGTTCAGCCTCACGTATTTCCTAAGACGGAAAATTGGATTAATTTTGCACAAGGAACTTCCAAAAAGTGACTGGCTTGATATAATGTCGGTTAATTACTCCTGAGAAATTAGAAATAAAAATTCAGCTTCTGCCTTCTATTAAATGCGTAATTGAAAAAGAATAATGTAATTGGATTGACGTATGTTTGAGTAGTAGCTCGTAAAAAAACTGTCAACCTTACGTTTAAAACGTAAACATTCCTGGTCCCGAAGACACGTTCGTTGCGACCAACTCTTCAAGGGTTCTAGCTGTTTTGAGGGCACGATTTCCTAACACACTTCTCGTCATGACTTTTGGCAGTTAAACATTCACCATGTCTTTTATTACGAAAGGTAGAATGCTCCATTACTACAATTCAGGTCTTAGCAGTATAGTGGGTCATTTCTGTCTGCTGCATCCTGTAGCTCAGTAGAAACTAATACAAAGTAATAATCATCCAAACTAATAATCGGAAGATCGATCAGATTTTGTCCGAGTAACCCCGAGTTACCATGCACATCGAAAAAAATACATTTTATCAAGAAGTGCTGTCTAACATTAAAAAGACAAAACGATCGGAATTTTCCTCCAAATAGAACACTACAATTTTTCACAAATAAAAAGGAGGACAGAAATCGACATTTGACAGAACACTGTTCTGTATTTTATAGTTAATGCCTTGATATTGTGTGTTGCACGAGCAGAGCTTGGTCTTGTCACCAAAAAACAAATGGTGTATGAAATTCCGGTCATTACGGCAAAAAAATCGGAGAAAAAGGAGAAATAAGATGTTCCGTTTTTTCACGAAAAACCTCGGGTTGGAAGGACTGTCTTATACTTTGTAGGACCGGATTGACTGTTTTTTTTTTCTTTTTTTAATTTTTTTTATTCCGAGTATCTTAGCTTGATTAAAGCTTGCCCTTTCAAGTGGTTGCACTGGATAAACGCGCCCAGATTAGCTCACACGCATGCTCCTACCAGTATAACCGTTTCCCGTGCAAAGCGCCGCTATGCGTTTTCATTGGCTTACCAAACGATAACATTCGAAATATAATAACCAATGACATTTGAGGACACATAGTAAAAATATCGTGGGCAAGAGATCAATTTTTAATTGGCAATCAGAAAACGTCAAAAGCTTTTTAAAATAGACATAATCAAGAGTGAATTAGATAAGAGCGTTCATCTATCACTTTGTGGTCTTGCCCCAGATTTTTGTTAGGCTTGGAAACAGAATTCAAATAAAAATACTTCTCTTTGAAACGTTCAGTTTGTAAGTCGCTTACTGCATTCGTTATCAAAGTTGCGCTCGGCCTGCGCCCTTGGTTTGGCAGCATATTCAAGACCTCCGGTCACAGTTTTTTGCTATACGGACGTCCCAGGCTCTTCGTGAGCCCGGACACTTGGGACTAAGCCGGCTATTATCATATTTATCTCTGCCTTAACGTTCTTGTATGTGGATGGCCTTCAATCGCTATGAGAAGGTTCCAAAACCTATTTACGCTCCTGATCACGTAAAACAAAAGAAACAAAAGACAGAAAACAAAACAACTCCAGATAAAGACTAATCTTAAGTGACTAAAAACACGATGCTATCCGGTATCTGCAGAAAGACCCTTTAATCCAAACTACATGCGATAACCATTTGCTGACGGAGGATATAATGAGATTCGTGTATATCTTGCGATTTTGGATATGCAATGATTTTGCAAGCGAAAGACTTCTTTGCAGTTTAGAGGACATTCAACCTGAGCAGTCACTGTGCACGTACCTTCTATCCTTCTTTCATCCCTTAAAGTGCTTATCACCTGGACAACCTTTAAACTCTGAAATCGTTCCAAATATTATCGTGTTGTTTCTGGAACCTTTTTATTGAAAATGCACTTTTTAATTCACTTTGAAAAACGGGAGAAGTGGTCATAGTTTGATCCATGATCGAGCAATGAAAGGGAATGGGTTAAATATCGGGTTGACGTCACAAAGTACTTTACACCGCCATTTCCAAAGAACTATCACAATGCAAAGCGGCCTATGCCGTCAACCCGGTATTAAACCCATTCCTCTTCCTTGCGCGGGTTGTAGATCAAATTGCAACCAGTTTTCCACTTTTTAGGAGCCAGTCTAAAACAGTGACTTTGAAGGAAAGAGTTCAGCGAACCAAAGAATTAGTGTTAGACAAGTGCCGCAGAAAATTGTAGAATTGTTGAGCAGAAAGGGTTTTTTTTTTGGTGATAGACACTTTAAAGGATATCATTAACTCGAACGCGTAACAGGCCCGATTCCAGCTGGTTTGATAACTTGGCCACGGGTTCGAATCTTATTCAAGCCTGGATTTATTTTGATTTATTTCAAAAGTTTATTTTTCAGATTTTTGCGCGTGCCTATCATTTGTGGAAGATGAACGTCACGATTCTGAGTTGACTTCAACTAGTTTCTTTCTCGTGTACTTGAATACATCAGATATATAATAAGTCAGGTCTTATATACTAATCTCGGTTTCTCGGTCCTCATTTTTTCCCGTTTTTTAATGGCCCGCGCCATAGAAGGAATAAATACCAGATCCCATATTGCCAAGAGCTTGTCTAATTTTAAGTCGAGTACACGCAGTTTTCGGGAACATGAAGAAAATTGCGGAAGATAACATGTTTTCTGGCGTAAAGATGCTATATTTTCCCTTGAACGCTGACCTGGTATTTCATTGGTGTTTACTTAATAAAATAAACTTCCGATTCCGTAAAAATAGAAATAGGTAAAATAAACACATCATAACAACATATAGCTAGCTATCAGCATAACTGATTTAGTTAACTTCAAAGCTTGATCTAAACTTACTGTCCACTTGTCTATTATTTTGTGACTTCTTTCTTAGAAGGACTAAGCCTCCAACTTCCACGTGATGAACTATTCACTGTTAGCATCTTTTATACCCATCACTATAATCCCACATACACCTTCAGCAAACAAGTACTCCCCCGGGCGTAACTTTCTGTACTGGCATATTCATATCTCATATTTGTTTTAATGGAAAACAATTGGAGACCCCATCCTCAGCAAGTGCAATTACCCTTATTTAATATTTTCTTTAGGTTGTCATGATATTTAACTTTGGCTGGCGTAATCAAACTTCGAGCAACTCTTGTCATGTTTCTATGACTGAAAAATCAATAAATATATTTCTGATCACCTGTCCACTTTGACAACTGCAAAACTTCTCAAACGTTGGTTTCAAATTTGGCCAGTTGGACCCGGAATTTCTTTAATTGATGTATTCAGCAGGGGTATGATAGATGGATTAAAGAAGACAAGAGTGCAATTTGTCAAGGTGGGATAATTTAAACCAATCTTTTTAAGGAATTCGTTTCTCGGCTGCGAATAAAAGTCGGGACATCGTCGGTTTAAACGAGGGCATTAATTTCGAACTTCTCTTTATGATTATTTTTTACAATCGTTGGATCTTAGAGATTAATCCGTTCTCAGGTTAAATCCCTTTTTACCTAGAGTAAGTTAAATTGGTGATCCTCATTTTACCTAGGTTGAATACGCACACGGAATTGAAGGAACATTTTTGGAAGCAAAATTATGCCAAGAGAAAAAGTAGCGTCAGGTTAAATAATAATAATAATAATAATAATAATAATAATAATAATAATAATAATAATAATAATAATAATAATAATAATAATAATAATAATAATGTTCATAATGTTCGCTTAGTAAAATATATTCTATATACAAGACTAAAAGTTAAAAAATTAAAATATTCAAACCAAACGTTTTCGGCTGTTTGCCATCATCAGGGTTAAAATGGGTGACCGTCCGCGCGTACATTTATATCTTATGTAATTCCCAAAGGGAAAAGTTTGGAGACATAAGAAATGACTTGTTTGTTCAAACTGGGGCGGAATTGTTGGATCATTAGCCCCTCGACGATCTTACGCTTGTGAAAAGTCTGTGCCGAGGAGAGAACACGCCAAGTGAAAGCATGTGATGGGTTTTCCCGCAGGTGTCTTGCAGGTTCAGAAGTGTGAGCAGGATTTGAATGCTCCGCAATTCGTACTGCTAGGTTTCATACAGTCTCGCCAATGTAATCAACGCCACAAGAACAATCACCTTTGTAAACAACTTTGGATCTGTGAGTGTTTTTGTCTTTGTTGTTAAAGAGGGTTTTGATTTGCCTTGTTTGCCACAGGATTATAAAAATAAAATTGAAATTAGTGAACTTGTTGAGTTTTTCAATAAACGTCTTACTGACAGAGTTTTCCGTTTTTACCGCAAAAAGGGAGCTTGATGAAAACTTTCTTTCGTTCTTCGAAGAGAAAATTCGGAATGATGTTGTCATCTTGGGGCCAGTGGTTTAGAAAGTTGTTGATTGTATGCGAAATAAAACGTTTCGGATAACCTGCATTGATGAAAAAAGTTTCTACAGTTTTTAAGTCCTTGTCAAAATCGGTAGAGATGCGTTTGGCTCTGTGGAGTGCGCTAGTGATGCAATTCCTTTTCCACTTGGTAGGGACCTCAGATTTCCAATGTGTTGGTAGTTTCCCCGGTTTCTTGAAGACGCTGAAATTGAACTTGTTGGTATAACTAAAGGCAGTGTCGAGAAAATGGTCGGGGTTTTCCTCGACAGTGAAAACAATGTTAGGGTGGTAGCGATTTAGTCGTTTGAATAGAGCATCAGGCTCGTTCTTTTTCTTCTTAGAGAAACAATCATCAACATACCGATCATAAAATGGCGGGTTGAAAGGTCGGACTACGTCAGTTTCTAATTTAGCCATGAAAATGTTTGCAAGGACTGGAGATAGTGGGTTGCCCATGCCGCATCCAAACCAGCCGGCTTTCCTAAATGGGACTGCCAAAACCCACAAATTCCAGAACTATGAGCAAATAACGAAGGATAATCTGAAACTTCGACCGATTGTCAGCACTTGCGGAACCTTTTATTACGAAACCGCCAAGTTCCTAGCCTCTTACCTACTTCCTCTCACTGAGAACGAATACAGCATCAAAACTACCACCGATTTCGCTGAGCGTCTAAGTAACAGAACTGTTGATGATGATGAAGTATTGGTCCCATATGATCTGTCCTCTCTCTTTACTGAAGTTCCGCTTGATGAAACCATTGACCACATCATTCATGAAATTTACACCAACAACAAGCTACCACAACTCAGCTCAAAGTTACTCTTCAGACGCCTGCTCTGCAATGTCACCAAGAACACAGTTTTCAGTTTTAATGGCAAGCTATATAAACAAATCGATGGATGCGGCATGGGCAACCCACTATCTCCAGTCCTTGCAAACATTTTCATGGCTAAATTAGAAACTGACGTAGTCCGACCTTTCAACCCGCCATTTTCTGATCGGTATGTTGATGATTGTTTCCCTAAGAAGAAAGAGAACGAGCCTGATGCTCTATTCGAACGACTAAATCGCTACCACCCTAACATTGTTTTCACTGTCGAGGAAAACCATGACCATTTTCTCGATACTGCCTTTAGTTATACCAACAAGTTCAATTTCAGCGTCTTCAAGAAACCGGGGAAACTACCAACACATTGGAAATCTGAGGTCCCTACCAAGTGGAAAAGGAATTGCATCACTAGCGCACTCCACAGAGCCAAACACGCATCTCTACCGATTTTGACAAGGACTTAAAAACTCTAGAAACTTCTTTCATCAATGCAGGTTATCCGAAACGTTTTATTTCGCATACAATCAACAACTTTCTAAACCACTGGCCCCAAGATGACAACATCATTCCGAATTTTCTCTTCGAAGAACGAAAGAAAGTTTTCATCAAGCTCCCTTTTTGCGGTAAAAACGAAAAACTCTGTCAGTAAGACGTTTATTGAAAAACTCAACAAGTTCACTAATTTCAATTTTATTTTTATAATCCTGTGGCAAACAAGGCAAATCAAAACCCTCTTTAACAACAAAGACAAAAACACTCACAGATCCAAAGTTGTTTACAAAGGTGATTGTTCTTGTGGCGTTGATTACATTGGCGAGACTGTACGAAACCTAGCAGTACGAATTGCGGAGCACTCAAATCCTGCTCACACTTCTGAACCTGCAAAACACCTGCGGGAAAACCCATAACATGCTTTCACTTGGCGTGTTCTCTCCTCGGCACAGACTTTTCACAAGCGTAAGATCGTCGAGGGGCTAATGATCCAACAATTCCGCCCCAGTTTGAACAAACAAGTCATTTCTTATGTCTCCAAACTTTTCCTTTTAGGAATTACATAAGATATAAATGTACGCGCGGACGGTCACCCATTTTAACCCTGATGATGGCAAACAGCCGAAAACGTTTGGTTTGAATATTTTAATTTTTTAACTTTTAGCCTTGTATATAGAATATAATAATAATAATGATAATAATAATATCATGGGTGACAAATTACTTCTTAATTTAGGCTCGAAATTTCAGCGTTAATTTATAATTTCACATGTGAAATTACAAAATTGCCATGGTAACATCACCGGCTTGTATCTCGATCAGAGCCAAGATGGCGTCTAGATTTAAGACAGTGACCATTGAAGAAGTTACGAAATTAAAAGGAGCGGCAGAAAATTTAAATACGTGAAAGAGCACAATTAACTGGGTGAGAGTTTTTGAGAAGTGGTGTGACGAAAATAGCCTTGAGAGAAACCTGGAGATGATTCTTCCCGAGCAGTTGGATAAAATACTCGAGCGATTTTACAATTACGGTTGTGAGCGTAATTTGTCACCCACGACATTAAAAGGTAATCAAATGGTTTTCTCGTGAAATTAGGAAATAATTTCACTTGCGTTTGGTCAAAATTCTGATAATTTCCCTGGCCTAAAGGCTCGGGAAATTACCGGAATTTTGACAAAACGCGCGCTCGTCGCCATTTGATTACACATACTAATAATGAGAGTAATTATATATTTTGACAGGATGACCACGTCAGATACGAGCACTGCTATTAATATGGATCCTGTAGATTTTATTCCTGTAGGTTAGTATTAGTTTTGGTTATCATACATGGATATCGATTGACTTATTATACAAAAGTAAATAATGAAAAGAACTTTGGTGAGTTGACCGTGTTCATCGTTGTAGTGAAGTTGTGAAGACACACGGCTATAAATTTGGAGGGTCCGAATTCGAGTACGGGTAAGTGCATAGTTCTTTTTCACTTACTACCCTTACTGAATGGAGTAATAAGTGTATGAATACAAAAACCGATAAGATGATAAGAAACATTAAGAAGATGTGTTGGGATGCGTAAAGGCTCGTTTACACAGAGCGATTTTATCGCGCGACAAGAGCTGCGATCGAACGGCGATTTTACGGCGACAGCAAATCGCGCGTGTGAACAGCTGGCGATTTCACTGCGATTTGTGGCGCGACAGATCGCAGCCTTGTCGCCGCAAATTTGAACTTGCCCGACATTTAGTGCAACTTTGCGGCGATTTTATTGCAGCTCTTGTCGCGCGATAAAATCGCTCTGTGTAAACGAGCCTTAAGACAGAGCTTGAGGGAAGGCAGTATAGCTTTCTTCGATCGTTTTGGAGGGCTGATTAATATTGCCGCTTTAAACTATATTCAACCTACTAGGTAAAATGAGGATCACCAATTTAACCCATGTCTGAAAAACGGATTCAACCTGAACCCGGATTTGACCGACAACATTAACACGATAAATGACTATTTTGTATATTTCAAGTCTTGGTCCGTCAACGATCGTTTTCCACAGTTTGCGGGAAAAAGGTATTCTACTTTTAAGTTCCTGTTTTCGAATTTCACTTCATTTCGGTTTACTGCGCAAAGAAAAGTCAACTGCCCACCTCGCTGGTAAAAAATTATCTCTTTATTTCATTTACCAGTTTTGACAATTATCATCTCATTCATGCATTACAAAAAGCGAAGTACACGGAGGGTTTTGCATTCAATTCCAAGCTAAGGAGATGAACCTTCAGGAAAAAGGCAAAATTTATCCAAAGAAACTAATCATGATTTTTTTAACAAACTTGATTTGTGTATATAACACCTATAAGGACTTCATACGCAGACTCAAAAGCGAGAATCATTTAAATACACTGGAATTAAGGACCAGGGCCACTGGAAAGAATTCCTCAGTCACGGTATTATTCATTTGAATGATTAGTACACTTTACAGTTTCACTCACAGACCAAAGACTTTATGCATTCACCAAGCAATTTGTTCAGTTACAAAAAACGGCAGAAGTATTTTCACTGGGAGCGAGTTTTAATAGTGTCGAATTTAATTGAAAAACTTTAAGTTAAACTAAAATTACAATGAAGGCAGTGGAAAATCAATAAATATCTTTCACCTGCCAACCACGGCAACTGTAAAACTGGTCGAGCTTTTGATTCAAATTTGGCCCGTTAGATCTGGAATTTTTTTAATAAAATAGATGTATTCAGAAGGCCTCGCAGGAGTTTTGCTGTCTGAGGTTGTCTGGAAAAAGACGTGCTTCTTCAAAATCCCTTTAATTTCATTTCTGTTTCTGCGCAAGGGTATGTGAGTAGACTGACCAAAGGTGTGAGAATCTATACAATGGCCTCGTTCCTCGCTCTGAGCCCGTTGTTCACACGAGAATGCTTGTTACGCAATACAGCCACCATATTTCATATTGTCTCAGTTGCCAACAGCCATCAGTTTTCTCGGTTTGTTTCTGCATTCATCACCCAATCTCTGACGAATTGGCGGTGACATAAACCACATCATGATGAATGATTAAATATTTTTTTGCTCCCGCTTACCCATTTCGAGGGACGCAATAAAAATTACAGCCTGCGTTTTTCCCACTTCTAATTATAAGTTTAAATAAGCTATAAAATCAATAAAATACATTACGTTTTGCAACATATTTATCATATCTCCAAATCTTTGAATCGAGTCCTTATCATGAAGATTTCGGCCAGCTTAATTGGTCAATATTGTATCTATTTAAGCAACCAAAGAAAATGTGATTGGTTCAACTCATGCCGTTAGGAACTTCTGGGATCTGCTTAAGTAAATATTAAAATTTTTCAGAAATTTTGTTACGACCAACTTTTGAAAGATTTTGCTGACAAAGATGGCTGAAGATCCTCAGCAGATCTAAGTGTATGTTTAAATGATTTTAACATCGTTAATTAAGTGCTAATGCTGGTACCAAGTTAAAACTTTAAGGATGTATTCAAACGCGACCAATCAGTTCTCCAGATAAAATGAATCAACAGTCAAAATTCTGTCAATTTTGATTGATGGTGACTTAATTTGCAAACGCCGCCTGCAAACAGAAAAAAAAGAAGTTCGCGATATATATTAGATGCAGTCTTTTTCAGTTGCTTGCTTGGGTGGCTTTTTATAGCGCTGCAATGCATTTATATGGGCAAGCAAATCATCGTGACAAAAATAGCGCCATGATTAGGCAGATTAGGCAAGAAGACTCCACGTTACTTCGTCGATTTTTCGTGAAAATAACAGGTTGATTCGCAAGACATTGCATCTTACATCTCTAATCAAGATTGCATAATACGATCTTTTTAAACAGAATTTGAGAATTCAAATTATGAGGTTCAACTGAAAGACTGTACAATACTGAAAATGTTACGCTTTACGACAATGAAGAATATGAGCGTTTCCGTGTTCCTGGTCTTGTTGGAGTTAGTGAGCGTGAAACCTTCTCTGGATTTTGATTCATGTATCCAAGGACAGGAAGACAAGCGATCTGATTCATTTTATAAAGTCACGGAAGGTATGTTACGGCGTTTTATTATTATTTTTCTAGTGAGTTAAAGTCTGACCCCTCCCAGCTTTAGTTCGTACCGTAACTTAACTTGATGTAAACACTGCATCATGAGGAAGAAGTGCTCACTGGATCGGCGGAGGGACTCAGGTTAGGATTTTACCCACAGAATTAAAAGTTCTAATCACAACAACTAAAAACCCAAAAAAGTAATAGTAATAATCAGTTAGGTAAGGCCAGTAAAGTAACTATATTCAGGAGTCACAGGTTCGCCCCCCACGTAGGAGCACTCGGCCTTTTTCGGATTTTTTCCGAGTATTACCGAGTCACGGTTATTTTATTTCACTGGGTTGACGATTACGATCTCATTCGTTACAAAATGCAAACTAGTAGAGAGCTATACATCAATTCCAAGCCAAGGAGATGAACTTTCAGGAAAAAGAACCTCGTCATTTTTTTAACAAACTGGCATCCACAGATTCAAAAGTGAGGAGAGAACCTTATATCTTATACAAAATAAGGACCAGAGTTACTGGAAAGAACTCCTCAGTGTCATTCATTTGAACTGATGGTTACACTTAATAGCTATAGTTTCCGGCACTCACAGGCTCAAAGGTTTATGGATTCACCTCAATTGTACAGCTCATTATCAAAAACAGCATCGCAGGACATACTGAGTTTTAATTGTCGAATTTAATTGAGAACTTCAAAGTTAAACTAAAATTACAATGAACACTGATCGAGTAAACCCGATCAATCTGGTATTTCTTTTACCGCTATAATTTTTCGTTTCATACGCAAGTTAGTTTGAAAAAATTAAGGCATTTTCTGCTGAAACACCTTGGTGCATGGAGTCTCATTAGGAGTTCTCATATCTTCTTTTGATCTTTTTTCATTCAAAATTTTCACCTGTGAAATGACAATTTTGGGATGATGCTTAAGGACTGTCGCGCGACAATCATCGAAGACTGATTGGTTTATACCCAGTTCAACGACGGCTCGATAGAATGAGGCCCTGTCCACACTAATGCGTTTTCGAAAACCTCAGTTTATATATGACCGCCACACTAAAACGATCGAAAACGTTTTTGAAAGTGGAGACTTTTGAAAATGGAGGTCTATCGTTCTAGTGTGGACACTGAAAACGGAAGTTTTTGAATGCGCCTGACGTCATAACCATATCCTTGTCTCACTTTCCCGCGTGCCAAGACGAACAACAATGCCTGGTATTCAAGACGAAAAAGAACCGTGCCTCACTGTTTACGTTTCAGTTTTCGACAATGTAAGAAGACAGTACAATCACTCAAAGTTGTATTTCGAAGAGAACTCTTCTCTTCCATTATCTTTGTTGTTCCGTATTAGAAAGCTTTGTCAATAACAATGTGTTGAGAGAACACAAATAATTTATCTGCAGCCCTGCACGTGCGTTTCCCATGTTTGCGCATTTCTTAGCCGTTTTATCCTGACAATGACGTGAAATGACCGAATTGGAAGCTATGAGGAGGGCTCTAACACCCGACGAAAATTTTAATTTTCTCTCCAAACATCCACCCGGTTCATATCAATTTTATTCTTGAAAAGTTGGCACCCCCTTTTCAAGCCCATCGACTGCATGGGAATAAACGCAAAATGATGACAATGACGCGAGATTAATGATATTTTCAGATAACTAGTTTAAAACTGTTGTCATCGTACTTGTTAAAACTCACTTATCTCTGTAAGAAACCTCTCATTTCCCGTGAACTAAAACTGTCATTTATCTTTTTAGGGGAAGCGTTAAGTGGTCATATCATTTTGGTGCACCAGGTTTCAAGCGAACTGGATTGTGCACAGAAGTGTCTTTTGAGTACAAAATGCGCTTCGTACAATTTTGAGGTTCACAGCTCGAGATCTTTGTGCACTTGCGAGCTTAATGCCGTCTCGAAGACGTCTTCTGGTGACGCATTGCAAAGGCGTGAAGGATTCGCGTACTACGAACCCGTCACAATACAGATGACACAACAGGAATTTGCCCCCACGCTGGCACCAAATATTGTACCCACTTCAGTACCCCAACAAGGTAAGACGTTCTGTGATATGTCTCCCAAAGAAGGCGTTAATTCCTTAATTTGTTTGAAGAAGTAGTGTGGCGCAGTGTTTAGAGCACTTGTCTTGAGATCCAGAGATCCCGGGTCCACTCGTTGAATTCGTTCCTGGTAGTCCCTGGTTCAACGTTTCGGCTGCTCTTGTAAAAAGCCAACTGGTTTGCCTCCAGTCAGTTGGAATTCTTAACAGCTGTTGTTGTTATTCTGTTCTGTCGTTTCGTTGATTGCGCTTTATTAGCCCTGAAAAACCCTAATGGAGAATTGTCAGTCATATATGTATGCAAGACTATCCTCTACACGATTTGCCCTTTCTTCCACACAGGGGTCGTATGCGAGTCGGGTTGGTTTAATTGCAGTGGTCGCTGCGTTCGAATTTTCGACCAACACAAACAGAGATCTGATGCAAACTCTTACTGTCAAGGATTTCTTACCCCGAGTGGAGACCATGGAAGCTTAATCAAAATCCTGTCCGAGGATGAGAACAACAGGGTTGTCGCTATAAGATCATTAGCGTCAAAGCCACAAGGTACTTTAAAATTAAGAAAATATGGGATGAACGCTTGATGGATTTTAACCCCTTGAGTTAGCTTTGTCATGTGAATCTTTTCATTTCATCATTCATTTGAAGAATAGAATTTCCAACAGAATAAACTATTTGGGGTGCAAGTATTCTGCAGTGGCTTAATAGGGGCGTTTTCGAGCCGAAGTTAATCCCATGATGTAAAAGTTTATACTCCTAACTTCTTCCAGAGATTTCTTTGTTGGCTGGTCATGTGGCACATGAGAACTCTGGGAGTTATATCAGTATCATACCCTTATGACAATAATCTTTTTTTTTAATATTTGTCTACCTGACAGTGTATTGAAATGCAGAGGTGAAAATACAAATTGATTAATCCTGGTAGCCAAACTGGGTTAACTGTTAACGGAATAACGGAAAATCAGTAGTACTAATGATATGCGTCGACGTCTCGTTACTGAAGGTTCTTATTGTATAGAGCTCTTTTAAGGAGGCTCCCTAGAGTTTTAAGGCCCCGCGCAAGCTGGGCACTAGTGGCGCGTAAAGCCTGAATCGCGTGTGTTTTTTCTGATTTTTGTGACGTCAGACTGACCAAATCTGTAAAATTAACTGCTAACTTTTCTCGCGTTCCCTTCGGTAACATTTTTTTGAAAATGGGTTCAGTTTTAACCACATGCAGTCCCTATCAAATACCCTATTAAGTTTGTTAAAACTGTCAGAACTAATCGAATATATTTAGAAAAATGACAAATTACAGAATATTGGCAAAAACGCCTGAACGACCTTAACTTTTTACCACATCAAAATCTCAGGCAATATCATTTCCATAATTTGGCAAAGAATAAAAAGAATTTCACCGAAGGAAAGTATAAATATTGAGGAATTTAGGCCTAAAATAAGAATATATATGCCTGTCATTAGATGTGATGTTGCCATGGTAACGGCCATAATCCAAAAATTGACACCCAACAAATAAGCGTTATTATATCGGTACTCATACTGGTAAATCTCTACAAGGAAAATTTTTAGAGTAATTTAACAAATCGGAAGTGGTTCAGGGTTGACCACTGTGATGACGAATATCGAGAACAGACAATTAACGCTGAACCACTTTTGATTTGTTTTTTTAACAAATATTTAACGCCAAAGAAAGTTTTTATTTCAGAGCGTGACCAAAATCATGACACAAAGAAAGATCAAACGTTGTCTATAACTTTCTCGCAATGTGATTGGTTTATTTCCCAAAATGGGCGTTCCTGATTGGCTATTACATTGCGTGACAAATTGACGCGAGCATGACGAAATACAACTTTCCTGTTGAAACTTGTGCTCTGTAATGAGGGTATTCGCAAATCCTCTAGGGAGCCACCTTAAACCTTACATTCTGCGTACACTTCTACATTAACGATAGAGAGATTTAGGTTCGTGTTTACGTGAAACGACAAACGGGAAACGGTTTCAAAATTTATGTTATTGTAACTTCTCTTGTTCCTCTGAGTAGCTTGGCTCACAGGCAAAAATGAGTTATTAATATCGGAGCAGCCCTTGAAATACATTGAGACAGCTTTCTCCTACAACCAATTGCGTTTCTACAAGAGCCTTTAACCAGGAATCTTCAACTCTAATACTAAGTCTCTGTAACGGCATATTTACAGATCAAGCTTCTTAAGTAATGAACACTTTTATTCCAAGTATGTGTACATAATTTTTTAGACTAGTTTGTACATAGTTATATATAGAGAGTTTTTCGAATTTTCATAGAAATGTTTATTGTTGTAATTTCAACTAGTATTATATTTTGAGAATTTATGTAATCTTAATTTTAAGTAATTGTAACGCAATTCAGTCTACGGACTGCTATGTTCAATATTTTAATAAACTATCCATCTATCTATCTATCTATCTATCTATCTATCTATCTATCTATCTATCTATCTATCTATCTATCAGTTGGCTTGCACGAGAGACCATTCTAACTCCCATGGGTCACAATTTTTCATGCAAGACTTTTGAATACTGGAAAGGACTGGTTTCGCGGGAATGGCTTGGTCTGAAAAAGCGCCATTCCACAATGAATACAATTGAAGCTGTACGTTCCTAGTGATGGGCTCTTGGGCTCGTTTTTTGGAAGTCCCTTCTTGAAACTTCCATCTGCTTGTTTTGGAAAGCGCGTCTTATCTGAGATAACAAAAAGCAAGATGGATGTGGATTTTTATGACTTGGTTTTTAAGAAAATAAGGCTTAGAACTTGGAACAGTGACCATATTTGGTCCTCTGAGGTCGTAGGCCTTGCACGATACATAACTGGAAGTGACAGTACCTAAGGGAACTCGTCACTAGCTTTTCGAACGCCTTACACACAGACTTCCTTTCTTTTTCAGGTGAATACTTTATTGGGCTAAATGACAAGGCCTTAGAAGGAGAATACAGATGGATGGACAGTACCGTGGCATCGTATACCTACTGGATGCCGGGATATCCCCAAGGCAAATCTGCTGAACAGAACAAGGACTGTGTTGTCATGAGAATGAACCATGGTGATTGGAACAACGGCAAGTGGGAAACGAAAGAATGTAACAATTATCTCCGCTTTATATGCGAGTGCCCAGGTCGATGCACAAGGCTGTCATGATCGGTTCAATGAAATGGATTGCGTGACTTGTTTCATGAAAGGGATTGCTTGATTTCCTCGCACGTGATAGGGGAACCATTGTTTACAAATTTTGCCTTATGAGTGATTAGCGATCGTCCGGACGCTCCAGACGATCAGAAAGTTTACCGGGCGACTAGCTTTTGGTAAAATGAAAAGGTTGGTTGCTCGAAGGAAAAACAACTAACAACCAAGCCAAAAATAGAAAATGTATATAAATGTATTACAAAAGTAGCACCCCACTCACTCGAAGTTTTTCTGTTGTCAATGTCTGATAGTAGTGTGAAGTTAACAATTAGAAGATGCTTCCGTGAAGCATACACTGGGTTGGCTGTGGTACATGTTACAGAAAATCAGAAGGCAGTCACAACTTCTTTTCACCACAAGTTTAAGCGTGCCCTCTGAGCATCTGACAGCTTTGTAATACTTAAGTTCACTGAAGTTAATCCTGTCCGGCGGGGTTAGTATCAGGATGGGAGACCAAAACAATATACCCGTCATAAAACAGAAGCATCGGACCGAAAATACTATTAACGCTAACAAATGCGAACTCAGCAAGGTACAGATTTTGTTAGCTTGCTTTATGCAAAACAAATATTGATGCAAAAGTAAATAACTATTGACACACAGTTTTTAGAAAGAGCAGAAGGAATTTTCCGGGACGATCGATCGAGAATAAAATATTTACGACATGAAAACAACATTAATTTTGAATCGTGAATATAGAATATAAAAAGTTACGATCAGCGACAACATTTTGGGAGATTTTTGCTACATTCAAATAAATCGCAAAATCGAAAGTGACATGGCCGGAAGTCAGCGGGCGCCGTGATTAAGTTACCGCGTCATGTTTACTCGACAAACAGTGAAGCATCTGTGTCAAATGATGGCAATATACCGGGTTTTTGTAAGTTTCTTTTTCTCTCAAGTGTTGGGAGATCACAATCTCCCAACTCTTGAGGTTGGCAATTTGTTTATGCAAAGTCAAAATTTACTCTCCAAGACGCGTACGACGTTATTTATCACCAGGTAATTCCATCATTTTGGAAATAGCAGCTACTTTATTATTCATCTGCGTCACAAGTTTTCACTGATTTTGGGGCTCATTTTGTTGAAACTCAAGCACGCTTCCAACAGGCCTGTGAACCCTTCCTGCTTACAGAGCAATACTAAAAAAATTCTCCCATATCACATTTCAACCTTAAGCTCGAAAATTCAATACACAACATGATATTATAATTCACAAAGGCAGAAAATACCACAGAATCCTTTTCCAGCAAAACATTTATTGAAACAAACAACATATTTGCTCTTAGAGGCGAAAACCTCTTCCTATTTCATTGCGTGCGTGAAGACAAGAAACTCAATCGTGTCAAATTACCATGTACTTCAGGTTTCCTGATAAACCTTTTCCTTGAATAACAAGAAAATGCTTTTTCTATTGCCATAAAAACTATCCAGTTAAGGTCGCATATCATAAAACATGATGAATTCATAAAGGCCACCTTTTCCAGCGAATAATTTTTTGAAGCAAACAACATATTTGCTATGAGAGGCAAAAACCCCTTCTATTTCATTACGTGCGAGAAGAGAAGAAACTCAGTCGTGTCAAATATGCGCAATATTGCAACAAACTAAATTTCAGGATCAAACCGTTTCCATGAAGAACCTTTTCCTTGAATAATGAGGCACAAAATAGACGACAAGCTTTCTTTCAAATAATTCTTGGCTGTCACATTTCCAACTATGTTTTTACTGAAGACTGTGCAGAGTTGATCACAGATCCACGTAAGGTGTCCGATTCGTTCTCTGTCAGTGTTGAACCCATAAAGGAGTTACCAGAGAATTTTCCATTTGGTTTCAGTGTTCTACATAACAGCACACTTGGTAAAATATTTGAAATACAGCTCACTTTGATTTCGGCTCGACGGGCGATAGATTGTTGTCGAAGTCCATTACTCGTCGTTTTTAAGATTCCACCGCCTGTACATCCAATTGATTTGCCATTATTGAGCTTCATAAGGGTATATTTTGTTCAAAGATCCACTAAAACGACATTCGCGTTACATGACTTTCGACGCCATTGCCGGTTAAGTTAATCGTTCTACTGTGTCCACCAGAGAAGTCTACGCATTTCCCACTACCTTCTCGATCCTAAAAAAATACGCGCAGAAGGCTCTATGCAAAAAGACACCACTTAGCAGGGGAGTGACAGGCAAGACTTTTACCGACACGGAAAATAAAAATAAAACGGAGAAACCTACCCATTTTCCGACTGGGATTGCCATGAGGCAACCCAGTAATTAATTTATATAAAATATTGAAAGGTCGCAGCCAGGGTGAGACATAGTTGAAATTTCAAAAACGATCTCTGGCTAAAATGATTAAACTACGAGCTTTCGACTGCCCGAACTGCAGTCTTCGACGGGTAAAATTTTACCCGTCGAAGACTGCAGTTCGGTCCAAAGCTCGTAGTTTTTAATCATTTTAGCCAGATTTCAACAATAATTAATTTGCCGCAGTTAAGCATTTTCCCGTGTTTTGAATATCTGCTGCTTTTGAAACAGGGACAACCTGGAATTTTTTCAAGTTCGAGCAGTACCTCAGGGGCCGTCGACATATCCACTTTGTCCCCGCTTAACGTTTAGGTCAGACCCCCCTCCCCCTCCGACCTAGAAGTCCCTGTCCGGCTCCATTCACTACAGCTGATTAGGAATATTCACAGGCACTTCGATAATTCACTACAGGGAGAGGTCAACGACCAGTATCAATAAAATTGACTGCTTTAAGAACTTGCCGAGAACTTCATCCATAAAACTCTGGTTTCTCCTACCTGTACAACTGCATTTTCCAGTTGATCCTATTTGTATCTCATACAGTATTTGAAGGAAAAGCCAGAATCGCTAGCCCCCAGGTTGTTACAAACACATCAAGTCTGTGGTTTATTGGCAGTCCATTTTCCCCGTCATGTATGCGTTGTTTTTTTTCGCTACTCTGATGCCGGGGGCTTTCTTTTCAGTTCGGCGAGATGTCAAAACAACTAACCTTATATATATATATATATATTCCGAGTATCTTGGCTTGATTAAAGCTTTCCCTTTCAAGTGGTTACACTGGATAAACCCGCCCAGATTAGCTCACACGCATGCTCCTATCAGTATAACTGTTTCCCGTGCAAAGCGCCGCTTTGCGTTTTCATAACATTCGAAGTATAATAACCAATGACATTTCAGGACACATAGTGAAAATATCGTGGGCAAATTAAGAGATCAATTTTTAAGTGGCAATCAGAAAACGTCAACAGCTCTTTAAAATAGACAAAATCAAGAGTGAATTAGATAAGAGCGTTCATCTGTCACTTTGTGGTCTTGCTCCAGATTTTTATTAGGCTTGGAAACAGAATTCAAATAAAAGTACTTCTCTTTGAAACGTTCAGTTTGTAAGTCGCTTACTGCATTCGTTATCAAAGCTGCGCTCGGCCTGCGCCTTTGGTTTTGCAGCATATTCAAGACCTCCGATCACAGTTTCTCGCTATACGGACGTCCCAGGCTCTTCGTGAGCCCGGACACTTGAGACTAAGCCGGCTATTATTATATTTAATTATCTCTGCCTTAATTTTCGGAAAGGTTCGCATTGAAAGAAAGTGTATGTGGATGGCCTTCAATCGCTATGAGAAGGTTCCAAAACCTAATTACGCTCCTGATTACGTAAAACAATAGAAACAAAAGACAGAAAACAAAACAACTCCAGATGAAGACTAATCTTAAGTGACTAAAACCACGATGCTATCCGGTATCTGCAGAAAGACCCTTTAATCCAAACTACATGCGATAACCATTTGCTGACGGAGGATATAATGAGATTCGTGTATATCTTGCGATTTTGGATATGCAATGATTTTGCAAGGCGAAAGACTTCTTTGCAGTTTAGAGGACATTCAACTTGAGCAGTCACTGTGCACATACCTTCTATCCTTCTTTCATCCCTTAAAGTGCTTATCACCTGGACAACCTTTAAACTCTGAAATCGTTCCAAATATTATCGTGTTGTTTCTGGAACCTTTTTATTGAAATGCACTTTTTAATTCACTTTGAAAAACGGGACAAGTGGTCATAGTTTGATCCATGACTGAGCAATGAAAGGTAATGGGTTCAATAACTGGTTGACGTCACAAAGTACTTTACACCGCTGTTTCCAAAGAACTATCACAATGCAAAGCGGCCTATGCCGTTAACCCGGTATTAAACCCATTCCTCTTCCTTGCGCGGTTGTAGATCAAATTGCAACCAGTTTTCCACTTTTTAGGAGCCAGTCTAAAACAGTGACTTTGAAGGAAAGAGTTCAGCGAACCAAAGAATTAGTGTTAGACAAGTGCCGCAGAAAATTGTAGAATTGTTGAGCAGAAAGGTTTTTTTTTTGGTGATAGACACTTTAAAGGATATCATTAACTCGAACGCGTAACAGGCCCGATTCCAGCTGGCTTGATAACTTGGCCATGGGTTCGAATCTTATTCAAGCCTGGATTTATTTTGACTATTTCAAACTGAGTTTATTTTTCTGATTTTTGCGCGTGCCTATCATTTGTGGAAGATGAACGTCACGATTCTGAGTTGACTTCAACTAGTTTCTTTCTCGTGTACTTGAGTACATCAGATATATAATAAGTCAGGTCTTATATACTAATCTCGGTTTCTCGGTCCTCATTTTTTCCCGTTTTTTAATGGCCCGCGCCATAGAAGGAATAAATACCAGATCCCATATTGCCAAGAGCTTGTTTAATTTTAAGTCGAGTACAAGCAGTTTTCGGGAACATGAAGAAAAATGCGGAAGATAACATGTTGTTTTCGCGCGTAGAGATGCTATATTTTCGCTTGAAAGCTGACCTGGTATTTCATTGGTGTTTACTTAATAAAATAAACTTCCAATTCCGTAGAAATAGAAATAGGCAAAATAAACACATCATAACAACAAATAGCTAGCTATCAGCATAACTGATTTAGTTAACTTCAAAGCTTGATCTAAAGTTACTGTCCACTTGTCTATTATTTCATGACTTCTTTCTTAGAAGGACTAAGCCTCCAACTTCCACGTGATGAACTATTCACTGTTAGCATCTTTTATACCCATCACTATAATCCCATAGACCTTCAGCAAACAAGTACTCCCCCGAGCGTAACTTTCTGTCCTGTCATATTCATATCTCATATTTGTTTTTAAGGGAAAACAATTGGAGACCCCATCCTCAGCAAGTGCAACTGCCCTTATTTAACATTCTCTTTAGGTTGTCATGATATTTAAGTAGTGCTATATGGGCGTTCATCCCCCTTTTGACGGTTGGAAATGGAGCGTTTTGATTGGTCGATTCCAATTTGGGTGGGACATGCCAACGTACGTTAGGGAGACATTCAAACCATGACGTCAGAGACATGTGACACCTCCCTCATCGCCCACAATGCTGCGACACATCCGGGACTTTTCCCAGCTTTGCAGCGCTAAATTCGAAAGCTAATTGGGGAGTTGTACAGAAAACAATAAAGAAAGTCGGCCGAAAGCCGGGAGAACCGCTTGAAAATTCTTCTATTACGGGATAACTATTCAGTTTACAATCAAGTATTCATATGGCTTTTGTTGTAAAGAAGTTAATAAAAAAAATGTGACTGTTCTTACGTCGGTGGTTCAGTTAGAAGTATTATTTTTTTTGGCCTCAAAAGTAGCTATTTCGGCACTTTGTTTGTATGGTTTGGACAATTTCAGAGAGAAAATTTCGAAAAATAAGGGGTGAGGAAATGAGTATTCATATGGCTTTTTTTACTTGATACTCTAACATGGTCCTGCCGAATTTTCGCGGGATTCCGATCAGTAGAAGTAGTATTTTTTTAGCCTTTCCTTCAACCAAACCCCGAACCTCAGAGATTATATGCAAATTTGCCCCTACAAATTTCCCTCGGGGATTGAGTTGGCTAATTTTAAATTTCCCGCGAGTGTTGTAATTAATTCATAGTCCCGCCCTCAAAAACAATGTTGCACTCGTCACATTAAAGAGCTACTGAAAGGTAATGCGACCCAGCGAGGTGTGACTTTTTTAAAAAGAACTTTATGTATTTCCACGATCGTGGCCGTTTACAGTTTGCTGCTTTTAGCGCACGCTTCAGTTACATTATGAACACATTATATCAGAAAACGGATCCAAATTTGACTATTCGTAGTTGCAAAGGAAAAGTTGTTCCCAATGGGATTACTATTTTGGGTCAGTCATGGATCGATTGACCAGTACTTCATTGTTCTTTTGTAATCACAACGGAGTTGTCTTCTGGTTTTCTCTTTTTTAGTCTTTACACTTTCTAAATAAAAAGTCGAAATAAAAGTTTGTTAATATCCTTACGTATAAACTAAACAAAGTGAGTGCTGTAAAGAGGGTAAGCATGAAAAGCAAAACCGAACAATCGATCGAAACCAAGCGGATACTCCCAAGGGGGCTTCAGCTCGCTGTAGAGCATGAGTCAGTGCTTACTTCGTGCTCTTACCGCCTTGTAAAAATAAAAGATTTGTTAACTGCTTTGTAAAACTGAAATCGGTTAGTGTTAGAACGCAAGCCACTCGGTTGTCAGCACCGCTTTAAAACCGTGTTTTCTAAGTTTTGAAGAGTTATTAGAGCTTGCGATGATGTCGATAGCATGCTTATTCGGTGCAAAAACACGGCTGTAAATTAAGATAGCATTGTTAAATTTTTGATATGACCTTGCGCATCTATAATTTCGATTGACACCGACTTGAGATCAACTTCACACATCTAAGATTTTGATTGACACCGTCTCATTTCCGGCGGAGCAACAGGCTAGAAACTCTTAACCAATCACAGTCAATCAGTTCTCAACTTGCTAATCTCTGATGCCCGGTCTTGAGAATTTCAGCACTGCAAGTACATGTCGCCAAAGACAATAGCATTGTTGGCGATGTTGTGCGGAACCTCAGTCAATCAGTTCTCAACTTGCTAATCTCTGATGCCCGGTCTTGAGAATTTCAGCACTGCAAGTACATGTCGCCAAAGACAATAGCATTGTTGGCGATGTTGTGCGGAACCTCAGGAAACAGGTTGGAGTGTTTTGCGTCACCCTATTGGAAATTCGAATTTGAGCGGGACATGCCAACGTACGTTAGGTAGGACATTCAAATCATGACGTCACAGACACGTGACACCTCCCTTGTGCGGAACCTCAGGAAACAGGTTGGGTTGTTTTGCGTAACCATGCTGGATACAAAGATAACGGTCGGGAAATTCAAAATTCAACCAATGACGTTACATGGGACGAGATAGGGATGACGTCACAGAGTCCCAAGCCCCTCACGATTAAAGTAAAAAAAAAAAAAACAAGACAGGATAGTTTCTTTCCGAATCAAACGGTATAATGAGATAGCTACATACAAACGGGAAATGATAAAATTGAAATGTTGAAAAACGAAGGTAAAAAAAGTGGAGAGGGTACATCCCCATAAGGACAATCACTCTCCTCACGAAAAACGGTTTCATTTATACAAATATTTACAATAGAGGGCTCACAAAAACAAACAAAGTAGCGTTCCGTCTTGTTCGTAACGTTCCGTACAGTATCTATTCAAACATCTCTGAGCTTACAGCAGTAAACAAACAAACCTTGCAAACCATAACCAACCATTTTAATAAACAGCTAAAACTGAAATGGCATACACATTATTCTCTTTCACAACATTTTTTCCGTTTTACTGATCATCTTTACACCCTCTCTCTTCAGTTTAGGGTAACAGCAAAATTCTCACTCTCTTTCCTCGGCTTCTCTCGAGACTTTCTTTGCTTAAATTTCTCAAATTTCGTCGCCTCTTTTCTCGTGCTCTTTTCTGCTCTTAATCTTTATTCCCGTTGCTCGTCACTAATGTGATTTCCCGCCAGAAAAACGCTGGTTGCCAAATGCAATGCCACCATGCGATTACCCGCCAAGAAAAAATTGTCCAGCACTCCCGTCCTGGTTTTAATGTAGATTATGTTATTCCTTATCATATACATCTCGTATCAGAAGGATCAACAATACGTAGTATTTAGGATTTGAATCTAAAAAATGGGTGAGTTCATCATCGAGAGGGATGACGTCACAGAGTCCCAGGCCCCTCAGGGTAAGAAAAACCACCAAAGGAAAAAAATGAAATCCAACAGCTTTTAATGAGTAGAATAATAAAGGAGTATTCCGAGTAGAGTCTCCTTAAAGTCACCTCAGTTCCTTAGAGTCCCTACTCAGTTTTTCTTGGTACCCCGTGCACGCACCCCGCAACTTGACAGATTAAAATTCGAGGAGCTCCCCGAAGGACATGTCCTCGAAACAGGATGTGTCTGCAAAGAACTCAGCAGCCTTACAAGATCCAACACGGTTTCCACGTTCAAATTGCGCCTCCGCGCGAGCCAGACCCAAATCCGGACCTGGACGAACCACTACCTCCCGAAGAGCGTTTAGGATGCGCTGTTCACGCTTCCCGGCCGCTTGACGCTGTTCACAGTCTGCCTCCGTTCGCGCTTGAGAACGAGCGCGATTCGCCCGCACGCGCCGCAATACAATTTGGGCTGCGTCAACAACGGGTTCCTTATCTTCCTCTGGCGCTGCTGGGGGTAGTCGCGGCCGTTGTGCGAGACGTGTGGATCGCCGTGCCGGTTCGGGGCGGGGTGGTACCCGGTCGTTTAGTTCCGCTACCACGTCGGAAGCAATGGGCGATGATCCTGCTGGAGAGGCACGAAGCAATAACTCGTCTAGCCGGTCGGCAGCTTCGGATAGATCCGTCGACAAACACGGGGATGCGGGAGGAACCAGGTTGTCCACACGCGTTAAGCCTTCTCTCAGGTAGGGAGGCGTAGGAGGCCGGAGCCCGTACTTACGTACGAGCCAGCCGCCACTGGTCGTATCAATGATATGGTTCTCACGGTAACCTTGAACATTTCTCATCATTGAATTATACAAAAAAAAAATGGCGCAGATCCGTTCAGCAGGCGACCTTGTTGAAAAAAGAGGGTGAAGAGAGGAGGGTCGTGACATATATAGAGACGTCGCGTACGGGATTGGCCGAGAGGGGATGACATCACACACGGGGATTGGTTGAAAAAGATGACGCCACAGGGACCCAGGCCCCTCACGTTAAAAAAAATGGCAACGAGGCCATCTTTAATCATTTAAAACAAGACAAAAATGTTATTTCTGACGAGTGAGCTAGCGAATAAGGCTGAAACAACTATTTTGTCGTCACGAGATACAACAAGGGCCTGGGTTCCAGGCCGGGGCATCATGGGTTACAATGTAGGGGTATATAAGACCAGGTATAGCACGTGTTTGTCATCTAGGCTTCAGAACCAACCGCGTTCTTTCGTTCGTTTAAATTTTTCCCTTTGCCGTTCGTAATGTCGATCACCAAAGCCGAAGTTTCCGACCTAATTAAAGCTAACAACGATCAGTTAATGGCCTTCTTTAAGGAGCTAATCAAGGACAATGCAGGTCAGATTAAGCGTGCTAACGAAACTTCGTCAGAACAGCAAATGAAAGAGATCAAGTAATTGAAATTTCAAGAACCGCACAAGTTTAAAAGAGAAGCCAACGAAGACCAGTATAACTTCAATCTTAATCTTGTGGAGACCTTCGACAGCGCCAAGTCCGCTGCCGAGAAGTCCAACCTTGAGAAAGTGAGGTCCGACCTCGAAGAAGGTGAGAAATCGCTCGTGGAACGGCAAAAACATATTCTTCTGGCTGACAAGTCCGAATACGGTTGGAATACGGTCGAAGAATACAAACAGCATGATCTAGCAGATGATTCGGAGGACGAAAAACGCATCTACAGTGCTGAGAGGCGTGCCCGTGCAGTTTTGTCTTCTCAAAAGAAGAAGAAGTCTTCAGCGATGGCTGCGACCAAAAGATCTTCTCCGCTTCGTGGGTTAGTTTTGTCTTCAAGTTCCCAACCCCAAAGTCAGTCCTTCCAGCCATCCATTGCCAATTCTAGTTTCCTGCCTCGTCGTCCTAACATTGGCACATGCTTCGCTTGTGGAAAAACCGGTCACTGGCGTGCCGGTTGCTCCGCGATGACAAAGCAGTCTGACTCTCCAACTTCAAAGTGACTAGATGAGCAGGATTTATCAGGTGTAGTTCTGTCTTGTTTTGATCGTAATGATTTTATCTTGGAAGCTTTGAGCGACAATCAGCCTGATTCCAGTTCTGACCTGACTTCTTGCAATGTTTTCCCGCTAGTTTTAAGCTCGTCTTAAGATCAGCAATGTTTTGTTAATATTGATACTCCCGCTCAGCCCTCAGTTCGTGGAAGACTTAAAAAATGAATTGACTTTTGGCGTTCGCTGGAAATTTCTCAGTTCATCCTGAATGTCATTATCCAGGGTTACAAGATTCCGTTTTTTCATCTTCCCACACCTTTCTTCAAAGCTAACAATTCCTCTGCACGTAACAACAGTACTTTTGTGTGTGAAGCTGTTAATGACCTACTCAAGCTTAAGCTTGTCGAAGAAATTTCTTGCGCGCCGGACATTATTAATCCGCTCTCCGTTTCTACTCGCAGTTCGGTAAACAAAGACTGATCTTAGATTTGAGGCATGTGAACGCTTTCATCTACGAGCATAAGTTCAAGTGTGAAGACTTGTCCGTGGGCACTCAGATTTTCGACAAGGACTATTATTTATTTAAATTCGATCTGAAGTCCGGTTACCATCATATGAAAATTTTCCCAGAGCACCGCAAATACCTCGCATTTGCTTGGGATTTTAGCACGGCCCGGAAGTTCAGATACTTTCAATTTTGCGTCCTTCCTTTTGGCCTTTCTTCTTCTCCTTTTATTTTCACCAAGATTCTTAAACCGCTTCAAAACTCCTGGACAACTCGGGGCATTCCTATTGCCATTTTTCTGGACGATGGCCTAGGAGGGGGAATTGATAAAGTTTCTGCCAAAATTCACAGCTTAGCCGTTCATTCTGATTTACTCAAGTCTGGTTTCGTCCCCAACCAGGAAAAGTCCGTTTGGGAACCAGTTCAAGTTATTACATGGCTAGGATTTGTTCTTAACAACATTGATGGCTGTGTTCAGGCCACCAATGAACGCATTGCGAAATTGACTTCCGACCTCCGGTCATTGCAGGCATTGTCTTCGCAACCATTTGTTCGCCAGGCTCACGTTAAAAGCGTCGCCAGCGTTGCGGGCCAGATTATTTCACTTTCTTCTTGCGTGGGATCCGTTACCCGTATTATGACCAGGCATCTTTTTCAGTGGTGAATTCTGCAATTTCTTGGGGCAGCGAATTAAGTTTTCTTGTCGGATGATTCCATTGCGGAGATTAACTTTTGGGCTAGCAATGTAGATTCCCTAAATAGTAGAGTTTATTGGCCTGCGCAATCGCTACCGGTCCGAGTTAGTTTTTTCGATGCTTCCGATTCAGCCTGTGGCGCGTTTGTTGAGTCCGATTCCGAATTAGTTTTTCATCACAATTGGTTCCCTGAGGAGAAAGTGTAGAGTTCTTCTTGGAGAGAACTTAATTAATTCCGTTTGTCTCGCCTTGGAGGCCTTGCAGGTCGTTTGTCTAACGCAAGGGTCATCTGGTATTCAGACAACTAGAACGTTGAGTCTATTCTTCTCAACGGCAGCAGGAAATTGGATCTGCAGGCATTAGCTCTAGAAGCCTTTCAGATTTGCCTTAAGTATCGCATTTCTCTTGATGCTAGATAGATCCCTAGAGATTTAATGTCAGAGCCGACTCCGTCAGCAGACTTGTTGATTTCGACGATTATGCTATTATTGGTTTTGTTTTTCAGAGTATTAATGATCACTGAGGACTGCATGCCTTCGATAGGTTCGCCTGTAGTTACAATTCCAAATTACCAAGGTTTCATTCCCAGTTTTTTCAGCCCGGTTGTGAGGCACTTGACAACAATTGGCTCTGTCCCCCGGTTCGTCTAATTGTCAGAGTTCTTAAACACATGGAAGCGTGTCTTGCTAGAGGAACCCTAATTTTACCGGTATGGAAGTCGTCGTTCTTCTGGAACGTCTGCGAAACGGATGGTGTGCACTGGAGCAGATTCGTTATTGACTGGGTCTAGTTGCCCAAGTTCCCGGAATTATTTTTCGTGAGTCGACTTTCGTCGCCCCAGGCCCCCTACATGTCGTGCGGAGTTTTGCACTTTGCCTTAAGGAGAGTGTGACTCTTGTTATTAGACACTACTTTAGTTAAGTTTTTGTACGCCTTTGCGTGAGCTGTCTTCTATGTTTTCATGTAGGCTATTATTTGGTCCCACGGTGGTACCATATACTTTCCATGCAATAAAGGGTTTATTTATTTGTTACATTTTTATGTGTACGTTTATTCCTCCCATTTCCCCCTTTTGTTATTTGTTTGCCTTTGCAACCTGTTATTGGTTTTTCTCAGTACTTCTCGCCTATTTTTGTATTTTCTAGATATCTTCCAATCCGGTTTTTGGGACTTTGATCAGGACGCTCTACTAGACGAGACGGTCCCATCCAGGGGTTAGCTGACAGATTGAAGACGACAGTACTGTCCTCAAAGGCCAACAGTACATCCTTGCTGTACTACCGTGCTTACCGTTCGACGATGTCTCCAGGATAAGGAGGAATGACATTTTCTTTAACGAGGGATTCATGGTTATGCAAGTCCCCAAAAGTAAGAACGACCAGGTTCGCCGAGGAGACGAAGTAATTATATCTGAGCTTCCTAGTCGCGCTTGTCCTGTCAAGCTCCTTAAAAAGTATCTCACCAAATTTCAAATTCTTCCAGATTCCAGGGATTTGATTTTTAGACCCATTTCTAAGGGTAAGGATTCTTGTAAGTTGATAGCCTCCGATAAGTCTATTAGTTACGGCACGATCTGGATCAAAGACTTTCTGTTTCCAAGTTCCTTGGGCTCTAAGCCCTGTAAGCTATTAGTGTCTATTTATCTCGTCTTTGCCCAATTCTTTGTCACTCTATAGGGGCGGTTCTCGCCAGGCCCTCCCAAAATAAACTTATTTGGTTAAGCGATGCTGTGTTGTTATTTGTTGTGGAGTGGAGACAAAATATGTTATTTCTGACGAGTGAGCTAGCGAATAAGGCTGAGATAACTATTTTGTCGGCACGAGATACAACAAGGGCCTGGGTTCCAGGCCGGGGCATCATGGGTTACAATGTAGGGGTATATAAGACCAGGTGTAGCACGTGGTTGTCATCTAGGCTTCAGAACCAACCGCGTTCTTTCGTTCGTTTAATTTTTTCTTTGTTTAGTTCTTTATTTTCTAGGTACCATGCATCCAGTCTGGTAGGATCGGCTGTTCTTATTTCTTTTTTGTAAAGCCTTCGTGGGATGGGCTCCTAATCGCTTGGAGCTTGAGCCTTGGTTCCTACCCAGATTTCCAGCACATTTTTTCCCCACAGGGGTTTTTTCTGGCAGGTTTTTTCTGGCCTCCGTTCAAACTGCATTTGCTTTGTTAGCGGTTGCTCAGTTCTACTAGTTTTTTGTACTTTAGGTTTATATTGTATTTACTTATATTGTACGTCGGAGTTGAAGATCCCCAGCCTAACTGGCAGCCTGACTGGCACAAAGCTTGAGAGCTTATATGGGGATGTAGGCCAAGATGGCATGTTTATATTATCACGGTTTAATGTTATGTCGGAATTGATGTTCCCCAGCCTAAATGGCAGCCTAACTGGCACAAAGCTTATAATGTAGAGCTTATCTGGGGAAGTAGGCCAATATGGCCTGTTTATCTTATAGTCAAATGTAATCACGGAGCTGTTGTTCCCCAGCCTAACTGGTACCAAGACTGATTGCTTATTCGGAGAAGTAGCCTATGTTTTGTGTATTAATTAAAGTGTTGTAGCTCACCAGCCCTACTGGCACTAGCAAAGGGCTTGTACGTGCGGAGATAGCTTTATCCTTGGTTGCTTTTCTAGGATTTGTCACGTAAATTGTAAATTGTTTGTGTTATATAGTGTTTGGGTTGGTTCTTGCCAGGCCCTCCCAAAATAAACTTATTTAGTTAAGCGATGCTGTCTTGTTATTTGTTGTGGGGTGGAGACAAAATATAGGATTTTTGTTCCGAGCCTCGTCCCGGTTTATCCAAGTCCGTGTCCATAGGTTATTATAAACAAAGATACTAAAGTCAAACAAGTCCCAGTCTCTGAGCGCGTTCTTTATTCACAAAATAAGGAGGCCAGAGGACCCATGCATTCAATACACAAATGCACAGTCGCACAAACAGTCTTCTTTAGTTTGTACACCTAAAAATCGTTCAGTTGTCATCTTCATTTTGTTCTTCTTCATCTTGCGTTGGGATGGGACGCGGTTGGAACATCCTGTTCAATAAAAATTTCCGTCTCTCCACAGCTGCATCTGTAGCCTCTTCAACACCCATTGAATCCTCCTCCATGAAACGATGTCGGGTTTTCATAACGTCTTTATGCACGGGGTCATGCTTTAGACGTTCAAACCACTGGAGATAGTGCAAGTACAGCCCTCGCAACTTTCTTCTGTAAACTGGTAACAGGGCATTGAAAGCTTTGGCCTCAGCTATCGTTTCAGAGACCCCCTCCTTCAAGAACTTGTTGGCTTTTTTGTCATAGGTTGAACTCATGACTCTTCCACCTCTTGGTGCAAAGTTTCCGAGAGATCTTGGTCATCTATTTCCCTGTCACTAACGTCTTCATCCTCAGACTCGATGACCATGTCGGAGTCCGAGTCCGAGTCTTGTTCTTCCTCTTCATCTTGGTTTCGCTCCTCATCTTCTTCACTTCTCTCTTCCGAGGCAGCATAGGGTGGTTTTCCCTCAAATATGTCCCCCATGGTTGTGTCTCCTACAGGCTCCTGGTCTAAACCTTTCCAACAACCTCGCCTCTCGTGACGGTCTCTGTTATAAGCTCGATTAAACGGTTTGTGGCAGTAGCGGTAGAGATGTGCCATACACTCACCCAAAGGGATTGCTCCAAATGAGCATCGCGAGTTTGACGTCTGCTTTTATACTCATTGTGAGTCACGGAGCGAGTGACTCACAATGAGTAACGATGAGTTACTCACCAGCCCTTGGAGTGACTCCCCCCAAAATACTCATTGTGAGTGACGTGGCGAGTGACTCAGAGTGACCCAAATGAGTAGGGAGCACACTAAGGATAAGGGTGAGAAATCCTAGATGTCGCCTGGGTTTACTCTTGTACGAACCAATAAAAGGGTGAAACGGCCGCGAAGATCATCATAAACGAGAAGCCACCGAGGAGGACAACATGGTCTGACTGAGCTCCGGTTGCTTTTGTTGAGTTAGTGAAGTGCGTGCCATCTACCAAAGAGTGTATCCACAAGACATGGAGGCCACACTCGCAGCACTGATTCAAGAGATCGAAAGGTTGAAGCGACAAGTGAGAATCCAGAAAGGAAACAAGCGCGAGCAACTCAAACGATGGCGTACCAAACACCCGGACAAGGTTAAGGAGCAAAAGAGGAGATGGAAGGACAAGACACGACAAAAAGTGAGAGACCCAAAGAGAGCAGGAGAAACGACCATGACACAACCTCCGCTCATGACAACGCCAACGTATACCGTGGAGACACCCTGTGTGGTGACGGTTGCAAACACAGAACCAACGCGACAGCCTAGCCAAAGGACTGAACCAGACGGGGTTAAAGACACCATCCCAAAGGAAATGCTCGATGGAGTGGCAAACCCACCGAAGCCAGTGGATGAAATGACAGCAGAAACGATCCTCGCCTGCCGACAGAAGGACAAGATGAAAGCCAAGAGAAGACAATACAACGATGGAAACAAAGCCCGACGTCAGACGTATGCGAAACAGTACTATCACAAAAACAAGAACAAAATCAGGGAGAGGGAAAAGCTATGCCATCGACAAAAGAGGAACAAGCTCAGAGAGATCCC
This sequence comes from Montipora capitata, assembly GCA_949126865.1. Taxonomy (NCBI): domain Eukaryota; kingdom Metazoa; phylum Cnidaria; class Anthozoa; order Scleractinia; family Acroporidae; genus Montipora; species Montipora capitata. The sequence continues at coordinate 35,357,844 of OX421456.1, read as the reverse complement.
ACTTTGCTCAACGGACGAGACAGAGCCCACACGCCTCGAACCGAAAGAAACCCTTGCTGAACCTCCCCTTGGAACATAGGGTGTTACGAATGGTCTCGAGTAAAATAATAAAAGCAACGAGGTGGATCTAGCTCGTGTCTTTCTTTTTCCAAAATACAAACGTGGTCCATTTTCGAGCAAGCGCGGTGTTGGGTGGTGCAAACTTCAGGAACAGAACGGTGAGCAACCCTGATGAGCAACTCATGAGCAGCCTAGGATCTCTCACCCTTATCCTTAGTGTGCTCCCTACTCATTTGGGGGGGAATCACTCCAAGGGCTGATGAGTAACTCATCGTTACTCATTGTGAGTCACTCGCTCCGTGACTCACAATGAGTATAAAAGCAGACGTCAAACTCGCGATGCTCATTTGGAGCAATCCCTTTGGGTGAGTGTATGGCACATCTCTGCAGCTACTGCCACAAACCGTTTAATCGAGCTTGTAACAGAGACCGTCACGAGAGGCGAGGTTGTTGGAAAGGTTTAGACCAGGAGCCTGTAGGAGACACAACCATGGGGGACATATTTGAGGAAAAACCACCCTATGCTGCCTCGGAAGAGAAAAGTGAAGAAGATGAGGAGCGAAACCAAGATGAAGAGGAAGAACAAGACTCGGACTCGGACTCCGACATGGTCATCGAGTCTGAGGATGAAGACGTTAGTGACAGAGAAATAGATGACCAAGATCCCTGGGAAACTTTGCGCCAAGAGGTGGAAGAGTCACTGAGTTCAACCTATGACAAAAAAGCCAACAAGTTCTTGAAGGAGGGGGTCTCTGAAACGATAGCTGAGGCCAAAGCTTTCAATGCTCTGTTACCAGTTTACAGAAGAAAGTTGCGAGGGCTGTACTTGCACTATCTCCAGTGGTTTGAACGTCTAAAGCATGACCCCGTGCATAAAGACGTTATGAAAACCCGACATCGTTTCATGGAGGAGGATTCAATGGGTGTTGAAGAGGCTACAGATGCAGCTGTGGAGAGACGGAAATTTTTATTGAACAGGATGTTCCAACCGCGTCCCATCCCAACGCAAGATGAAGAAGAACAAAATGAAGATGACAACTGAACGATTTTTAGGTGTACAAACTAAAGAAGACTGTTTGTGCGACTGTGCATTTGTGTATTGAATGCATGGGTCCTCAGGCCTCCTTATTTTGTGAATACAGAAGGCGCTCAGAGACTGGAACTTGTTTGACTTTAGTATTTTTGCTTATAATAACTCATGGAAACGGACTGGAATAAACCGGGACGAGGCTCGGCACCAGGCCGCCTCCCACGTTCCCGATTGTCAACAGGTCTTTCATTTCTAATTAAATCGTTTCATTCGTAAAAAAATCCTATTTTTGTCTTGTTTTAAATGATTAAAGATGGCCTCGTTTGCATTTTTTTTAACTCGATGGGCCTGGGCCCCTGTGGCGTAATCCTTTTCAACCAATCCCCGTGTGTGATGTCACCCCCTCTCGGCCAATCCCGTACGCGACATCTCTATATGTGTCACGACCCTCCTCTCTTCACCCTCCTTTTTCAACATGGTCGCCTGCTGAACGGATCTGCGCCATTTTTTTTTTTGTATAATTCAATGATGAGAAATGTTCAAGGTTACCGTGAGAACCATATCATTGATACGACCAGTGGCGGCTGGCTCGTACGTAAGTACGGGCTCCGGCCTCCTACGCCTCCCTACCTGAGAGAAGGCTTAACGCGTGTGGACAACCTGGTTCCTCCCGCATCCTCGTGTTTGTCGTCGGATCTATCCGACGCTGCCGACCGGCTAGACGAGTTATTGCTTCGTGCCTCTCCAGCAGGATCATCGCCCATTGCTTCCGACGTGGTAGCGGAACTAAACGACCGGGTACCACCCCGCCCCGAACCGGCACGGCGATCCACACGTCTCGCACAACGGCCGCGACTACCCCCAGCAGCGCCAGAGGAAGATAAGGAACCCGTTGTTGACGCAGCCCAAATCGTATTGCGGCGCGTGCGGGCGAATCGCGCTCGTTCTCAAGCGCGAACGGAGGCAGACTGTGAACAGCGTCAAGCGGCCGGGAAGCGTGAACAGCGCATCCTAAACGCTCTTCGGGAGGTAGTGGTTCGTCCAGGTCCGGATTTGGGTCTGGCTCGCGCGGAGGCGCAATTTGAACGTGGAAACCGTGTTGGATCTTGTAAGGCTGCTGAGTTCTTTGCAGACACATCCTGTTTCGAGGACATGTCCTTCGGGGAGCTCCTCGAATTTTAATCTGTCAAGTTGCGGGGTGCGTGCACGGGGTACCAAGAAAAACTGAGTAGGGACTCTAAGGAACTGAGGTGACTTTAAGGAGACTCTACTCGGAATACTCCTTTATTATTCTACTCATTAAAAGCTGTTGGATTTCATTTTTTTCCTTTGGTGGTTTTTCTTACCCTGAGGGGCCTGGGACTCTGTGACGTCATCCCTCTCGATGATGAACTCACCCATTTTTTAGATTCAAATCCTAAATACTACGTATTGTTGATCCTTCTGATACGAGATGTATATGATAAGGAATAACATAATCTACATTAAAACCAGGACGGGAGTGCTGGACAATTTTTTCTTGGCGGGTAATCGCATGGTGGCATTGCATTTGGCAACCAGCGTTTTTCTGGCGGGAAATCACATTAGTGACGAGCAACGGGAATAAAGATTAAGAGCAGAAAAGAGCACGAGAAAAGAGGCGACGAAATTTGAGAAATTTAAGCAAAGAAAGTCTCGAGAGAAGCCGAGGAAAGAGAGTGAGAATTTTGCTGTTACCCTAAACTGAAGAGAGAGGGTGTAAAGATGATCAGTAAAACGGAAAAAATGTTGTGAAAGAGAATAATGTGTATGCCATTTCAGTTTTAGCTGTTTATTAAAATGGTTGGTTATGGTTTGCAAGGTTTGTTTGTTTACTGCTGTAAGCTCAGAGATGTTTGAATAGATACTGTACGGAACGTTACGAACAAGACGGAACGCTACTTTGTTTGTTTTTGTGAGCCCTCTATTGTAAATATTTGTATAAATGAAACCGTTTTTCGTGAGGAGAGTGATTGTCCTTATGGGGATGTACCCTCTCCACTTTTTTTACCTTCGTTTTTCAACATTTCAATTTTATCATTTCCCGTTTGTATGTAGCTATCTCATTATACCGTTTGATTCGGAAAGAAACTATCCTGTCTTGTTTTTTTTTTTTTTACTTTAATCGTGAGGGGCTTGGGACTCTGTGACGTCATCCCTATCTCGTCCCATGTGACGTCATTGGTTGAATTTTGAATTTCCCGACCGTTATCTTTGTATCCAGCATGGTTACGCAAAACAACCCAACCTGTTTCCTGAGGTTCCGCACAAGGGAGGTGTCACGTGTCTGTGACGTCATGATTTGAATGTCCTACCTAACGTACGTTGGCATGTCCCGCTCAAAATTCGCTCAGTCACGGTATTATTCATTTGAATGATTACACTTTACAGTTTCCACAAACAGACCAAAGACTTTATGCATCCTCCAAGCTAGCAATTTGTTCAGTTACAAAAACGGCAGAAGTATTTTTGTTAAACGATAAAAATTGTAGCTACGATTATTTCATGGCGGTTTGCTCTTTAGTATAGTTGCGATCAGAATGTGTCTTCTCCTAATGTCATGAATTTGGTTTGGAACAGGTGTCGAGAAACGTGTTTAGTGCACTAGGCCAACTAAGTTTTTCATTAGGAAGGTTTTAATTAGCTTTTGGTGTCATTACGGTTATTTGTGTTTCACTCAGTGGTGTTTTTACCCTAACGAAGTCTTTTACTGTGTTTTTGGAAGCAACTTATTTTCAGTTCACCTCTGGGCCTTTTTTGACTCGTTCCCGCGGTTCCAGATCACATTCATGACAACAGCTCTTTTGGGTTCTCAATAAGTGTTTTTAATCTATATTCTAATATTTCTAAGTAATTAAAAATAACACCTGTAATTGTAGTTATTGTCCTGTTCTGCCTCGAACACGTATGCCAGACAAATTTATGGAAAAGGCGGCGCTTACGCTCGTCCTTTCCTCCTTTTTGTCTATTGTTTAGCTCTGTTATGTAAGAATCGTAAATCAGGTAAATCGCAATTTTCTCCGTAAATTTGCTGTGTAACTTGGTTCTAGATATGGTAACTCGTTCCTTGTAATTTTTGTAACTTGTCGTACTCCGTTCGTGCTATTCTGATGTTGACAAACCTGTAAGATCTCGTCGAGACAAACGACTTTCTTTGTTGTGGAAAAACTATGTTAATGTCCTGACGCGCAGGCGTAGTGCGTCTTTACAGGCGTCATTTTGACGTGAGATTGGCACTTGATTGTTCAGTCAGATAAGGAACATATAAAAAGAGCTGTATACCTAACAAATAGAGAGTTAAGCAAGGATTAGTCGAAGATCGACCCGAGAAGACCAGTAGAGATAAGAAACAGCCGGAGTGTTGAGGAGTCTTTTCTTTCCCCGAAAGATTATCCTTCAACATTGTCACTCGGAGTGAGTTTTAATAGTGTCGAATTTAATTGAGAAACTTAAAGTTAAACTAAAATTACAATAAAGGCAGTGGAAAATCAATAAATATCTTTCACCTGCCAACTTCGGCAACTGTAAAAGTGTTCGAGCTTTTGTTTCAGATTTGGCCCGTTGGATTAAATAAATAAATGTATTCAGAAGGTCTCGCAGGAGTTTTGCTGTCTGAGGCGTGCTTCTTCAAAATCCCTTTCATTTCATTTCTGTTTCTGCGCAAAGAAAACTGAGTCATCTGCCGGTCATTTTCTTTGCGCAAGGGTATATGAGTAGACTGACCAAAGGTGTGAGAATCTATACAATGGCCTCGTTCCTCGCTCTGAGCCCGTTGTTCACACGAGAATGCTTGTTACGCAATACAGCCACCATATTTCATATTGTCTCAGTTGCCAACAGCCATCAGTTTTCTCGGTTTGTTTCTGCATTCATCACCCAATCTCTGACGAATTGGCGGTGACATAAACCACATCATGATGAATGATTAAATATTTTTTTGCTCCCGCTTACCCATTTCGAGGGACGCAATAAAAATTACAGCCTGCGTTTTTCCCACTTTTAATTATAAGTTTAAATAAGCTATAAAATCCATAAAATACAGTACGTTTTGCAAGATATTTATCATATCTCCAAATCTTTGAATCGAGTCCTTATCATGAAGATTTCGGCCAGCTTAATTGGTCAATATTAGGCCATCCCCTTTTTTTTCTCCGTTTCGCGTCGTACGACCGACCCAAATTTTTGGCATTTTCAAAACAAAAAAAAACAAAAAAAAAAGTTAACGACGTTTTTAAGCCATTTTATGTAGCATAGGAGTTCCGGTTGTTGATCCTTTTCTCGGGACTCCACGCTGTCTTAATTTTGCAACAACCTTCACCAACTTTTCCGCCATATTGATTTTGGGTTCATGTCTTGTTGTTTTCCTGGCTCCACAGCTATTATGCTGGGGTACCAGGGCTCCGATTCCGAGAATGCTTATGATATTTTTTTAGGCCTTTTTTTTTTTTCAAACCAACCGACCGACCCGATATCAGGAAACGCATTCGACGGTAAACGAAAAAAAAAAATGGGGATAGCCTTATATATATTTAAGCAACCGAAGAAAAAGTGATTGGTTGAACTCATGCCGTTAGGAACTTCTGGGATCTGCTTATATAAATATTAAAAATTTTCAGAAATTTTGTTACGACCAACTCAGTTTGAAATATTTTGCTGACAAAGATGGCTGTAGATCTTCAGCAGATCTAAATGTATGTTTAAATGATTTTAACATCGTTAATTAAGTTCTAATGCTGGTACTAAGTTAAAACTTTAAAAATGTATTCAAACTCGACCAGTCAGTTCTCCAGATAAAATGAATCAACAGTCAAAATTCTGTCAATTTTGATTGATGGTGACTTAATTTGCAAACGCCGCCTCAGTGCAAAAAGGAAAAAAGAAGATCGCGATATATATTAGATGCAGTCTTTTTCAATTGCTTGCTTGGGTGGCTTTTTATAGCGCTGCAAAGCATTTATATATGGGCAAGCAAATCATCGTGACAAAAATAACGCCATGAGTAGGCAGATTAGGCAAGAAGACTTCACGTTACTTCGTCGATTTTTTGTGAAAATAACAGGTTGATTCGCAAGACATTTCATCTTTCATCTCTAATCAAGATTGCATAATACGATCTTTTTACACAGAATTTGAGAATTCAAATTATGAGGTTCCACTGAAAGACTGTACAATACTGAAAATGTTACCCTTTGCGACAATGAAGAATATGAGCGTTTCCGTGTTCCTGGTCTTGTTGGAGTTAGTGAGCGTAAAACCTTCTCTGGGTTTTGATTCATGTATCCAAGGACAGGAAGACAAGCGAGCTGATTCATTTTATAAAGTCACGGAAGGTATGTTACGGCGTTTTATTATTATTTTTCTAGTGAGTTAAAGTCTGACCCCTCCCAGCTTTAGTTCGTACTGTAACTTAACTTGATGTAAACACTCCATCATGAGGAAGAAGTGCTCACTGGATCGGAGGGACTCAGGTTAGGATTTTACCCACAGAATTAAAAGTTCTAATCACAACAACTAAAAACCCAAAAAAGTAATAGTAATAATCAGTTAGGTAAGGCCATTACATGAGGAGCTTAAGCCGACTCAGGAATTCTCGGCTGGACGTCTCCTGACGGTGTAGATATCCATCAACAAAGGCTAAAAACATAACACAAAAGGTGTTTCGTATTCAGAAAAGTGTTAAAGCATTCAGGATCGATCAGATTGTACTGTGAACTTACGTTAAGCAGAAAAAAGTAGTTAATTTTTTATTGAATGACCATATTTAGGGGCGAGATGAATTTTGTGGGGAACACAAATCTATTTCAGTTCGTTTGCGCGTATCGACAGTGGCGGTTAGTGCTGGGACACGGAACCATTTTTCGTTCTATAGGATTTATGGATTAAGGGACTGTGCAATAATTATCAGGAAGGGGGGGTCCTAAAATGAGCTTCACAAAAGGAAAAATTAGATAGGTCCCCCCTCCAGCAGCGTCAAGATTAGCTCTGACCCCCCCTCACATTCTCTCAAAATTATGATGTGTCCCCCCCCCCCCCCCCTCTAAACCGTACCTTTATTCACCGTACTGCAACGCATTCCACTGCGTCGTCAGGGATGAAGAGCACCTCGAAACTTTGTTCTTCATAATCGTCAATTTCCGAATCGTCTGATTGTTCATTATCTTCTTGGTCTTCGGAACTGCTAGATTGCTGCTCATCCGGGTTTTCTTTACCTTGAGCTTCCCCCGCATCTAGAACACGAGCTACGAGTGCTGCTTTCCCTCTACTGAAAGGTAAACCGTGTTCCTTTAAGTAGAGTTTCAGTTTACTTGCAGACAGCGAGTTGACTTCAACCTCGTCGGACCAATTATGGTTTTGTTCCTGATGCAAAAAGGCGAATTGCATTATTCGGTAACAAACTCCTGCCAGATTTTTACGAAAGTTTCAAAACAAGGGCTGGAGCCAATGCAGCATTGATGAAGCAGGCGTTTATCGCGGAAAGAGACAGGCAATATAAAGTTACTTTAGATATTGAAAAACTTGAGAACAGATACCAATATCTTTTATCCGACAACCCTGCTTGTGCAGGAAGGTTTCTCCGAGAGGATTACAAGCCAACTCCCCATGATGACAGCAACATCAGACGTTGCAAAAAAGAGGCAAATGATATCCAGGACAAGCTTAATTCTGTCGTAACAAAGTTAGAAAAACACGACAACAGCCTTTTTACAGACAATGGCAAACTGAAGACTGGCCTCAGCTGTTTACACAATTTTAATGCTGAACAACGTAATTCAATAAAGTCTCAAGTCGGTTTAAACGTTCTGCATGTTGTAGAAGACATGGATAGGGTGATGGCTAAATATAAAGCGACATTTCCTATTGGTGCCAAATCTAAAGCATCCAAATCAGGAAAAAAGAAGGAACAGAAGAAAAAAAGGGAGAAGAAGAGGATTGCTGCCTCAGAAAGCCGTAGGACTCGAACCTGTATAATTTTTCGGTCTTTGGGAGGTGAACCCATTGATGACAACTATGAAACAGAAGTATGTGGCATTCCTCAGCTAGAAACTGTAGACCTAGAAACCCTCTCGCTGTTTAAATCAAGAACAGACCTGGCATGTCTGCGGGACCTCTTAAATGCCAAATGTTTTATTGGCAAAGCTCACAACGTGGTTTGTGACTTCTGTGCATGAGCGATTGTTTCAATCTATCATATGTTGACATTCTAAATAAGTTAAAGCATGTGTTTATGTTGATGCAATATTTAGACATTATGGATAGTCAAAGGCGTGGCATCTGTTTATTTGGAAAATGTTTATTTATTCATTATCGAATTTGTGAAATTTAATTAAGACCTCCCCTCAACTTACTTGAGAAATCTAATGTAGAGCCCCCCTCCTTTCCATTATTTTAACTTAAGGCCCCCCCCCCCCCTCCTGATAATTATTGCACAGTCCCTAACTCTCTCACCCAGGGAGAAATGGTACAGGTCGCCGTCGTCTCTCGCCGACCAGCACTACTTCGACGCTCCTCGCCGCTGGTGAGCGAGAAGACCTCTGGCATCCAGGGTAAAATGTTAGCCAATTTGTCGAAGGAAAGTTTTCTTAGCTCTTTCGAAGAGAGATTTGTCGCCTTCAAGTCGGTAATTTTTTGCGGGAAAATGGTGATCACGTTCCGAAATTCGGCGGGTCTAATCTGCAGATCGCAGGTCGCAGGTCACAGGTTGCAGTCATGTTTCACCAATACAGAAAGTATCGTAAACATTCTTAAAAGCTAACGTTAAGCCTAAAAACTTTTGTTTAGGCCTAGTTAGGCCTAAGGTTAGCTTTTAAGAATGTTTAGGATACTTTCTGTATTTGTGAAACAATGACCTGCAACCTGTGACCTGCGACCTGCGACCTGCGACCTGCAGATTAGACTCGCCGTCCGAAATTCTGGTAAAAACGTGGACGAAGCTTACGGAATAACTTTGGTTGGCCTCTGTGGGGGGATTAATTGAGCAGTCTTCGTCTGAATGTCATGGATTTCTGTATTCATGTTTTCAAACGAGTTATGGAGGCAGTAAACAATGTTGACGTCGGGGAATTCGGTGCTGGAAGCCTTCCCGGTATACAGGCTCACGCTCAAACGTTGAGGTAAAATAATTGCTGTTAGGTTCAATTTCATGATATCAGGATATCATGATAGCAGCTAGGAAATTGATAAGTCTGTGATTAATATTGAATGTGCCTCCCTGTGACATGCTGGGAAATCAATTAGCCAGGAATGAAATTTTACACAGCTACAATTGGGCATTCTAAATTTCCCAGTTCCTCAGTTATCGAGTTCCATAAGTATAAAACTTAAAAATGGTTTGCTTTAAAATCAGAAAAGAATCAATTCACCGTTGCTGTTGAGAAAAGTGTATGCCAGGCAAAACAAGTTGCATCTCGGTAGCCTGAAAGTTAACTGACAAAATAATTTGCCTGTGTTTAAATTAACAAATACACCAATACATCACTAACGTTTCATGTTTAACCGGTGAATTAGGGAAGCAGATGTTCGAAGGTGTAATAGCTGTTGAGTTTTACAAGTTCCTCAGTTATCGAGTTCCATAAGTATAATAAAACTTTAAAATGGTTTGCTTTAAAATCAGCTGAAAAGAACCAATTCACCGTTGCTGTTGAGAAAAGTGTATGCCAGGCAAAACAAATTGCATCTCGGTAGCCTGAAAGTTAACTGACAAAATAATTTGCCTGTGTTTAAATTAACAAATACACCAATACATCGATCACTAACGTTTCATGTTTAACCGGATAATTAGGGAAGCAGATGTTCGAAGGTGTAATACCTGTTGAGTTTTATTCCTCAGTTATCGAGTTCCAGAAGTATAAAACTTAAAAATGGATTGCTTTAAAATCAGAAAAGAACCAATTCACCGTTGCTGTTAAGAAAAGTGTATGCCGGGCAAAACAAGTTGCATCTCGGTAGCCTGAAAGTTAAGATATAATTTGCCTGTGTTTAAATTAATTTGAAATAAAGAGAATAAAGAAATAATTTTCCATTTTTTAACTGCATGATGCTGGCCGTTGTAAACCGTGTTTTAGAAAATATTTCAGATTGATTTACTGTGCCTCTGGACTATTTTGACACATCGCTGAAAATGAATTTAAAGTAATAATTGAGTTATTTGTCGTCATTGACGAAGTCGGCCAAACAAATGTGTCGAGATTAACACCTCTCTCTCCCTTTGTCTCTCGCTCTGCCTTTTTAGTGTGAGTCTTGTTACAACTCCCACTGAGATTTTGGTAATTTTTTTTTTTACCTAAACAGCGGGGACCCACATTCCTGACCCAAGTTAAGCTCCTGACTAGATTCAGGAGTCACAGGTTCGCCTCCCACGTAGGAGCACTCGGCCTTTTTCGGATTTTTTCCGAGTATTACCGAGTCACGGTTATTTTATTTCACTGGGTTGACGATTACGATCTCATTCGTTACAAAAAGGCGAACTAGTAGAGAGCTATACATCAATTCCAAGACAAGGAGATGAACTTTCAGGAAAAAGAACCTCGTCATTTTTTTAAAAAACTGGCATCCACAGATTCAAAAGTGAGGAGAGAACCTTAGATCTTATACAAAATAAGGACCAGCGTTACTGGAAAGTACTCCTCAGTGTCATTCATTTGAACTGATGGTTACACTTAATAGCTATAGTTTCCGGCACTCACAGGCTCAAAGGTTTATGGATTCACCTCAATTGTACAGTTCATTATCAAAAACGGCATCGCAGCACATACTGAGTTTTAATTGTCGAATTTAATTGAGAACTTCAAAGTTAAACTAAAATTACAATGAACACTGATCGAGTAAACCCGATTAATCTGGTATTTCTTTTACCGCTATAATTTTTTCGTTTCATACGCAAGTTAGTTTGAAAAAATTAAAGGCATTTTCTGGTGAAACACCGTGGACTTGGTGCATGGAGTCTCATTAGGAGTTCTCATATCTTCTTTTGATCTTTTTTCATTCAAAATTTTCACCTGAGAAATGACAATTTTGGGATGATGCTCAAGGACTGTCGCGCGACAATCATCGATCACTGATTGGTTTATACCAAGAGATTGTTTATACCCAGTTCAACAACGGCTCGATAGAATGCGGCCCTGTCCACACTAATGCGTTTTCGAAAACCTCAGTTTATATATGACCGCCACACTAAAACGATCGAAAACGTTTTTGAAAGGGGAGACTTTTGAAAATGGAGGTCTATCGTTCTAGTGTGGACACTGAAAACGGAAGTTTTTGAATGCGCCTGGCGTCATAACCATATGCGTGCCTCACTTTCCCGCGTGCCAATACGAACAAAGCCTGGTAACAAATCTCCGTTTTCAGTCTCTAGTGCGGACAGCCGAATACGATGTGAAAACACATTAGTGTGGACGGAGCATGAGTAATAAAAACCATTCTGAAATCTGATCAAAATACACAAAGATTACACAGAGAAGTTTCCACATTTACAAGAACACATCAACTTTTCAGTATGCAATAATGATATTGGTGGTTTCAAGACGAAAAAGAACCGTGCTACACTGTTTACGTTTCAGTTTTCGACAATGTAAGAAGACAGTACAATCACTCAAAGTTGTATTTCGAAGAGAACTCTTCTCGTCCATTATCTTTGTTGTTCCGTATTAAAAAGCTTTGTCAATAACAATGTGTTGAGAGAACACAAATAATTTATCTGCACGCCCTGCAAGTGCGTTTCCCATGTTCACGCATTCCTTTGCCGTTTTATCCTGACAATGACGTGAAATGATCGAATTGGAAGCTATGAGGAGGGCTCTAACACCCGACGAAAATTTCAATTTTCTCTCCAAACATCCACCCGGTTCATATCATTTTATTCTTGAAAAGTTGGCACCCCCTTTTCAAGCCCATCGACTGCATGGGAATAAACGCAAAATGATTACAATAACGCGAGATTAATGATATTTTCAGATAACTAGTTTAAAACTGTTGTCATCGTACTTGTTAAAACTCACTTATCTCTGTAAGAAACCTCTCATTTCCCGTGAACTAAAACTGTCATTTATCTTTTTAGGGAAAGCGTTAAGTGGTCATATCATTTTGGTGCACCAGGTTTCAAGCGAACTGGATTGTGCGCAGAAGTGTCTTTTGAGTACAAAATGCGCTTCGTACAATTTTGAGGTTCACAGCTCGAGATCTTTGTGCACTTGCGAGCTTAATGCCGTCTCGAAGACGTCTTCTGGTGACGCATTGCAAAGGCGTGAAGGATTCGCGTACTACGAACCCGTCACAATACAGATGACACAACGGGAATTTGCCCCCACGCCGGCACCAAATATTGTACCCACTTCAGTACCCCAACAAGGTAAGACGTTCTGCGATATGTCTCCCAAAGAAGGCGTTAATTTCTTAATTTGTTTGAAGAAGCAGTGTGGCGCAGTGTTTAGAGCACTTGTCTTGAGATCCAGAGATCCCGGGTCCACTCGTTGAATTCGTTCCTGGTAGTCCCTGGTTCAACTTTTCGGATGCTCTTGTAAAAAGCCAACTGGTTTGCCTCCAGTCAGTTGGAATTCTTAACAGCTGTTGTTGTTATTCTGTTCTGTCGTTTCGTTGATTGCGCTTTATTAGCCCAGAAAACCCTAATGGAGAATTGTCAGTCATATATGTATGCAAGACTATCCTCTACACGATTTGCCCTTTCTTCCACACAGGGGTCGTATGCGAGTCGGGTTGGTTTAATTGCAGTGGTCGCTGCGTTCGAATTTTCGACCAATACAAACAGAGATCTGATGCAAACTCTTACTGTCAAGGATTTCTTACCCCAAGTGGAGACCATGGAAGCTTAATCAAAATCCTGTCCCAGGATGAGAACAACAGGGTTGTCGCTATAAGATCATTAGCGTCAAAGCCACAAGGTACTTTAAAATTAAGAAAATATGGGATGAACGCTTGATGGATTTTAACCCCTTGAGTTAGCTTTGTCGTGTGAATCTTTTCATTTCATCATTTATCTGAAAAATAGAATTTCCAACAGAATAAACTATTCAGGGTGCAAGTATTCTGCAGTGGCTTAATAGGGCGTTTTCGAGCCGAAGTTAATCCTATGATGTAAAAGTTTATACTCCTAACTTCTTCCAGAGATTTCTTTGTTGGCTGATCATGTGGTCATGAGAACTCTGGGAGTTATATCAGGATCATACCCTTATGACAATAATCTTTTTTCTCAATATTTGTCTACCTGACAGTGTATTGAAATGCAGAGGTGAAAATACAAATTGATTAATCCTGGTAGCCAAACTGGGTTAACTGTTAACGGAATAACGGAAAATCAGTAGTACTAATGATATGCGTCGACGTCTCGTTACTGAAGGTTCTTATTGTATAGAGCTCTTTTAAGGAGACTCCCTAGAGTTTTAGGGACCGAGCAAACTGGGCATTAGTATGGCGCGTAAAGTCTGAATCGCGTGTGTTTTTCTGATTTTTGTGACGTCAGCCTGACCAAATCTGTAAAATTAACTGCTAACTTTTCTCGCGTCCCCTTCGGTAACATTTTTTGAAAATGGGTTCAGTTTTAACCACATACAGTCCCTATCAAATACCCTATTAAGGACGGTGCCTACTAATTCAAAGGTATTTTTTCTTCGGCTTATGACTATGCAGAAAATGTAGATCTTAACAAGTGTTATTGAAATCCAAAAAGAAACTTGGGGGTAACCACGCATTTTTCAAAGATAATTCACGAATAATATTTGTAAAAAGCTTTAAACTGACAAAGCAATGTATGGCGTTCTTTCTCAAATTGAAGCTTAATTATCTCTCAAAAATGCATGGTTACCCCCAATTTTCTCTTTGGATTCTAAGAGTACTTACTAAGATCTACTTTCTCCGGATAGTTTTAAACCGCGCAAAAATATTCCTGTATTAGTAAGCACAACCCATAGGAAACACGAGTATCTCGAGATGCGCAGAACGTATGCGCAATAACAATAGTAGGCGCCGTCCTTAAGTTTGTTAAAATCTGTCAGAACTAATCGAATATATTTAGAAAAATGACAAATTACAGAATATTGGCAAAAACGTCTAAACGACCATGACTTTTTACCACATCAAAATCTCAGGCAATATCATTTCCATAATTTGGCAAAGAAAAAAAAGAATTTCACCGAAGGAAAGTATAAATATTAAGGAATTTAGGCCTAAAATAAAAATATCTCTGCCTGTCATTAGATGTGATGTTGCCATGGTAACGGCCATAATCCAAAAATTGACACCCAACAAATAAGCGTTATTATATCGGTACTCATACTGGTAAATCTCTACAAGGAAAATTTTAAGAGTATTTTAACAAATCGGAAGTGGTTCAGCGTTGACCACTGTGATGACGAATATCTTTGTCGATAAGAGTACAGACAATTAACGCTGAACCACTTTCGATTTGTTTTTTTAACAAATATTTAACGCCAAAGAAAGTTTTTATTTCAGAGTGTGACCAAAATCATGACACAAAGTAAGATCAAACGTTGTCTATAACTTTATCGCAATGTGATTGGTTTATTTCCCAAAATGGGCGTTCCTGATTGGCTATTACATTGCGTGACAAATTGACGCGAGCATGACGAAATAAAACTTTCCTGTTGAAACTTGTGCTCTGTAATGAGGGTATTCGCAAATCCTCTAGGGAGCCACCTTAAACCTACATTCTGCGTACACTTCTACATTAACGATAGAGAGATTTAGATTCGTGTTTACGTGAAACGACAAACGGGAAACGGTTTCAAAATTTATGTTATTGTCTTGTTCCTTTGAGTAGCTTGGCTCACAGGCAAAAATGAGTTATTAATATCGGAGCAGCCCTTGAAATACATTGAGACAGCTTTCTCCTACAACCAATTGAGTTTCTACAAGAGCCTTTAACCAGGAATCTTCAACTCTAATACTAAGTCTCTGTAACGGCATTTTTACAGATCAAGCTTCTTAATTAAGCAGTTGGCTTGCACGAGAGACCATTCTAACTCCCATGGGTAACAATTTTTCATGCAAGACTTTTGAATACTGGAAAGGACTGGTTTCGCGGGAATGGCTTGGTCTGAAAAAGCGCCATTCCACAATGAATACAATTGAAGCTGTACGTTCCTAGTGATGGGCTCTTGGGCTCGTTTCTCGAAAGTCTCTTCTTGAAACCCTCCATCTGCTTGTTTTGGAAAGCGCGTCTTATCTGAGATAACAAAAAGCAAGTTGGATGTGGATTTTTATGACTTGGTTTTTAAGAAAATAAGTCTTAGAACTTGGAACAATGACCATATTTGGTCCTCTGAGGTCGTAGGCCTTGCACGATACATAACTGGAAGTGACAGTACCTAAGGGAACTCGTCACTAGTTTATCGAACGCCTTACACACAGACTTCCTTTCTTTTTCAGGTGAATACTTTATTGGGCTAAATGACAAGGCCTTGGAAGGAGAATACAGATGGGTCGACAGTACCGTGGCGTTGTATACCTACTGGATGCCGGGATATCCCCAAGGCATATCTGCTGAACAGAACAAGGACTGTGTTGTCATGAGTATGAACCATGGTGATTGGAACAACGGCAAGTGGAAAACGAAAAAATGTAACAATAATCTTCCCTTTATATGCGAGTGCCCAGGTCGATGCACAAGGCAGTGACCGGTTCAATGAAATGGATTGCGTGACTTGTTTCATGAAAGGGATTGCTTGATTTCCTCGCACGTGATAGGGGAACCATTGTTTACAAATTTTGCCTTATGAGTGATTAGCGATCGTCCAGACGTCCCAGACGATCAGATAGTTTACCGGGCGACTAGGTTTTGGTAAAATGAAAGGGTTGGTTGCTCGAAGGAAAAACAAATAACAACCAAGCCAAAAATAGAAAATGTATATAAATCATGATGTATTACAAAAGTATCCCCCCCCCCCCCTCACTCGACGGTTTTCCGTTGTCAATGTCTGATAGTAGTGTGAAGTTAACAATAATTAATTTATGTAAAAATATTGAAGGGCCGCAGCCAGGGTGAGACATTGTTAAAATTTCAAAAACGATCTCTGGCTGAAATGATTAAAAACTACGAGCTTTCGACTGCCGAACTGCAGTCTTCGACGGGTAAAATTTTACCCGTCGAAGACTGCAGTTCGGGCAGTCGAAAGCTCGTAGTTTTTAATCATTTTAGCCAGATTTCAACAATAATTAATTTGCCGCAGTTGAGCATTTTCCCGTGTTTTGAATATCCGCGGCTTTTGAAACAAGGACAACCTGGAATTTTTTCAGGTTCGAGCACTACCTCAGGGGCCGTCGACATATTCACTTTGTCCCCGCTTAACGTTTCACCACGTCGGTGATCGTTTTTTGATAAACCAAATATAGTTCACCTTGTCGCTGTGAAGAATCAAGACATTTTAAATGATGATGAATCGCATTTTAAGCTCGGAAGATTGGTCTTGAAGATCGCATTATTTGAATTCGCAAACCCTCTGTATTTTAACTCCACTCTCATGAATTTAAAAATTGCTAGGCTAGTTTTGAATGCGAAGTGCGAAGTAGTCGTGTTTACGCACTCTTCGGGTCAGTGATTGTTTTGTGATATTAGTTCACCTTCTCGCTTTTATATATTCATATGCTTACAAGTATAAATGAAGAAATGCCTAAAATTGAGAAAACATACCTTTAAAAACATCCACACGTTTTTCGAGTCCGTGACGGACAAGCCAGTCGTTAACGAAGGCCTCGTCTTTTCCGATAAACTCTTCCATGTTAATTCGAAAACACGTGTGTCAAATGCCCGGGGGTCGCCCCAGGTAGGCTAATGACCAGCCCCCGGGCCGCGACAAAATTGCGAATGCCCCACCCCCGGGACTGACACCTTGAGCAAATGCCCCGCGGTTGCCCGGGGGGGGGGGGGATGGACACCGCTGGAATTGATTGATGCAATACAAACACATCAAGTCTGTGGTCCATTGGCAATCCATTTTCCCCGTCATGTATGGGTTATTTTTTCGCTACTCCGATGCCGCGGGCTTTCTTTTCAGTTCGGCGAGATGTCAAAACAACTAACCTTGTTCGGAACAACCAGACTGTGAAAGAAACTAAACGCGCAGGATACCTGATCTACAAAGACCCGATATCTAAGTATGAAAAGTTTATCGCGCGTGTTTTTTTTCGGCGAAACCGTCAAGGTCAAGGCCTTACAAAGGAAAGTGTTGTTCGATCAGCCAAAGAAAAATGGCGAGACCTTTAGGATAGAGTAAAAACGTTCACAATCGGTGAATGTAAAATGTAGAATTTATGGTGACTAAAGGCAGTTTAAAAGATTACAATTTACATTCTTTTCTATTTAAAATTGTCCTTCTTTCTCTTCAATTTTGTGACAAGTGTTCTAAAAATGTGTCAGTTTGCTCCATGGAGTACCCTATGGAGTACCCAAATGGAGAACCCCTAGAAGTCATTTTATTGGTCAAATTAAATGCTTTATCAACATGGTGAGGCATTTAGATGCACATATTCTATTTATTTCGAGCTTTCCAGCTCTCCGACTGTTACTGTTCGATGCAGTTCACGAACTGGCCGCCATTTTGAAATTTCGTAGCGGCATTTCATGTATCCCTAATTGTAGTGTATTTATTTTTTTGTGTATTTAGACAAATATTCATACAAACCCCTATACCCCTGTATACCCGTATGGACCCGTGTATATCCATAATATACCCATGTATACCCGTGTAGTATACAGTGTATACCCACTGACACATGCCCACGTATGCCCCTGTATAGCCATAGATTCTCATTTGTAATCTCATAAAATTACTTTGTACAAATAAAGTTTTCCATCCCATTCCATAGGGGTATATACAGGCATACACGGGCCTGAATGGGCATACAGGGGTACACGGTTTGTATGAATATTTGTCTAAAAATACACTATAATTAACAATTATTCCATGAGCGCGCGTTGGATATGAGATGATAGATAGCCAACGAGGCGGGTAGCGCCGAGTTGGCTATAATCATCTCATATCCAACAAGCGCGAGTGGAATAATTGTTTTATTAAAAACGCCCCCAAAATATAGAAAACTAGACTAAAATAAAAATAAAAAGGCCCAAAAAATCACGCCTATGCTTGCCGTGTTTGTAGATCATGGTATAATGGCTCATAACCCATGATGGCTTAACCAATCAAAACTCTCGAATTGCATTATCCAATGATCCAGTTTTTAATAATAAGGGATACACGAAATACAAGTCCACGAAACTTCAAGATGGCGGCCAATTCGTGAACTGCATCGAACTGTAACAATCGGAGAGCTGGGAAAGGTGTGTACATCTAAATAACTCGCCAAGTATTTAAGGACGGTGCCTACTGATTCAGAGGTATTTTTGCGGCGTTTACTGAATGTGCGGGAAAAGCAGATCTTGAAATCCACAAAGAAAATTGGGGGAAAAAGTGAATATATCGACGGCCCCTTATGCCGAGAAATCCCCGGCAAATATGGAAAGTCCACTTCATGTTTGGTTTCCTCTGAAAGATTGCATTATCCATGAGGACTGATATTTCGATTTACACTCAAATGACAAATGAAGAATATCACCGTTGCTATTTAATACGACACTGCAGCTATTTAACTACGTACATATCACAATAGTCGGGTATTCAAAAATAATATTTTCGAACATTTCTTTGGAAGCTCCTTCTGCCGAGTCGTTTTCGGATTGGTTTTTCTTTGAACATGTTCAGAAATCTTAGGACGTTCGTAAATCAAAGTTAGTTTCTGATGTTTTAGCGTCCCCTTCTGACCTGTACTG
>OX421456.1:35328939-35331439 GCA_949126865.1 Montipora capitata | reverse complement strand
GAGAATTTGTCACTACGATTTTTGGCAAGACATATTTTTATAGGAAATAAAATATCTATGACGATGACCAATTATTCTACCCTTGAGTAAGGTTTGATAAATTACAAGTTTTTAACAAAATTGGCTATAATAATACGATAAAAGCTGGTTTTCGACAGTCCCCGGATGTCAACAAAATTTCGACAAATTTATTTCTCGACAGTCAATAGCCACGACAGAACAGTCTGTAATTTATAAGTGTAAGCTGAAACATTTCTTTTCTATTACAATTGGCGAAAAAACAAAAATATTCCATAAGTATTATATAAGTATTATGTAAACACACACAGGAGTAAACTCTTTCCACTAATTTTTATGCTTTGAAGAAGACTAATGCTTTGACCAATCTTTCTCTGGCGTACCGCTTCCATGCCAGGGTACGTGACTACAACCTTAATCGCATTCCAGAGAAGATGCAAAGGCGAGCGGCTTCCCCATACTAAAACTAAATATCAAAACAGACAAAAGAATTGTGTATTTCGTGAGATTTTTTCGTTTACGCAATTCGGTTTTTAACTCAGACATTCGCGACGAATTGACGCTCTCTTAACGTCTTAAAGGCGAGATGAACTGCTATGGGAGTCGAAGTGATGTCTTTTAGAACTTTAGCTTGATTGCTAACTACAAGACCTGATAACAACTAGAAAAAACTGAACATACATTTATGCAGCGCTTACGCATTTATGGAAAACCGGAGCCTATCACAGCAAATGCAAAAGATCGGAAAGACCGAAAAGTGAATGAATCTGTGAGTCGAGATATCTCTGTCATACTGACACTTTGCAGTATTTAATGCTCGCTGAAGAAAAAGAAGGTTCGCTAATGTGATCTTTGCTCTCCTTGCCGTGGACAGTTTGTGACATGCTATCATGGAGAGGGCTCAAAAATCCGCGGTTCGGCCCTAGTTAAATATAATTTCGAAACCGAACAGATTTCTTGCCATCGCAAACTCATCGCGTGCTGTGAAGAGAACATCAAAGGCATTACGTCTCTTTATTTTCATGCATGAAAATGGCGTGAGAGTTAATATCTTCACTCTTGATGAGTTTAAGTACTTATAAATCATAAACGTTTGTGGTAAGCTGCTGTAAGAATCGAAATATGACACTCCACCGTTGAAGACAGAGATGTCTCCTGAATGTTAGTCTACCATAGCCTTAATCAAAGCATTCACTCTCAATATTTTGAAGTACTCAGAAACGCTTAAAGTTTTGTTAAGAATTGCACGCAATTGTCACTGATAAAGCACTTCTGCATGTCGGTCACGCATACGGCACAATTCGGCTTAGTATTTATTTGCCAAATAACTCTGAAGTCGTACTCACCAGTGAAATTCATTTCTCTTTGTAAACTAACTGGGCTCAGAATATAATAGTAAAAGACTTCGCAGTCGATATGTTGACGCCAAAGCGATGTTTAAAACGCATAAAACAATCATTAAAGTTATTGAATTGAACACAAGGCAACTGTGACGCCGAGAAGATAATCAGATTACTTGTTCAGGTGATATGTTGGTGTTGGTTGGTCGTTGGTCGCCACAAGGGGTAGGACACGCCAATCACCAGACAAGATCCTTGAAACAAAACAGGACTACCGCTTCCGGAACCAGGAAATCAAAAGAGGCAAATCCCTACAAATGGTTTGAAGTTTTTATTCCGAAAGAACGAAATACGCCGGCGACCCAAAATTTGAGTTTTGACGAGGATTAATTAAATTCGACAGGGAAGGCGCACATCCGGTGCCAGGCCGGAGAGTACTTTTTTTGATGGCATTAAATTTTTATGCCTGATGTCAAGGGAGTTTAAGTGCCATCTTCTCTATTATTATTTTCCGGCTCACGTGAAAAACCGAATGCCGAAATAATCATGAAACTTAAGAGAAAATGGTTTGTTCTTCATTTTATCTAATTCACTGTTGTTGGCGGAAGTACAGCATGTGAGTAGACAGGAAATCTCAGCTTTGGAAAGGGATTACAGTCAACCGTTTCACTTCGAAGCACGTACGATGTACCGCAATCTTGAATCTTGAGAGCAGGATCTGAAATTTGAGTTTGTTGGTTCTCATCGAACCTTCCTAGATCCGAAACTACATTCCATTTAATTGGATCTAATTTGATTTGCAGTTTCCCTTTTAACCTTTATGGGTTAATTAATTTTTCGAAGCAACCCGAGCGAGCGATTCAGTGGTGTAGTTTTACCAATGACTCGCTCCAGCTCGCAACTGGTAAATAGTTTTCATTACATCTGCTCCCGCCTAAGATATGGCAGATAGCAGTTGAGGTGTTTTCCAATTAATATGTGCTGCACTTTGTGATGTCTTCATATTCTTTTACATGTAATTAGGTAGGCAAATGAAAGTGAAAGATGTAATGAAAGGATGGGCAACAACAAACGGCATTTACTTTTAATTTTCATCAACGTTTATTGATACCCTATCAATTGAGAAGGAATTTACATAATTT
>OX421456.1:35268939-35323939 GCA_949126865.1 Montipora capitata | reverse complement strand
ACAATTTATTAGACTGCACTTGATGTGCAGCGGTCAAAGATCAATTTCTTCGTTTTCAACCGCGGGCCATTTCGCAAATCGTTTATCAAATTAGCAAATCGGAGCAAGCGTTTGTGTGACTTAATTGGGCAATTTAGCCAAGAAAACGTTCCCTGAAGGAAAAGCAACATTTGCTTCTTGGGAAGAAAAGACTGCGGTTGACTGGATCATGATTCGGGGATTCTCGGAAAGAAATCCAAGTGCTTTTTATTGGGTTCGGACAATTTGTTTAATAAACCAGCCGTCCTTGCCTTTCTAGTGTCTTGAATTAGTATGTTTTGAAACAGGTTTTAGGTTGTGGGTCTTAGCTCTTAGGCCATTTTTTTGGAGACACCACCCCTCCTGAAATCGCTGCAAGGCTCATAATTTCCCCTGCGCAGTTGACAATTCACTGTACCAGTATCATCTCGGAAACTTGAAACAGAACTTGCCGATGCCAAAACGTTTATAGTTATGGAAATTATATAAGTCCCTTCAAGTTAAAAGAAAACTGGATTGGTGAAGATTACGCAGTATGATTCTGCGTTGAGTGCTGTGAATGGAATATTGTTATGTCTCTCGTTGCATGAACTAGCGGCAAAACATTTTCGATGGACAATTAACTTTTTCCAATTTTGTAGATCTTTTGTTGGACCGTAAAGGCCCTGTAAAGGAGGAAATATTGTTTCCCTAATGCATTGTTTCTGGTAGCGCGAAAAAAGGAAACAATGCGTGAAGTAAAGTTTTTGTCACATTGCCAAGTTCTTCGTTTGCAAGGTTTTAGAAGGCTCATCAGTTAACCGTGCCGATTCAGAGCCCTACTTGTCAAGGAAAGTGATTGGTTCGATTTCCATCAATCGTGCTGTCCATTTGTAGCGTACACAAGAAAATCCTAACGTGTACGAGCAAACCATTAAATCCGATTCGCCAGGAACACAAAACTTCTCTGATGGGATCACAGTGTGATCGCATCTGTTATGTTGCAAGTTGTCTTTAGTGCATTGAAATGGTTGCCTTAAATATTCGACTAAATCGTCCCAACTCCTAGATCGTCGCTCTCCCACAATAAATCTTTTGCTTATGAAAATGTCATGTTTAAACGAAGAAATTTAATTAAAACCTGGCAAGAAATATTATTCAATTTAGAGGATTAAAACACTTTTTGCCATTAAGGTGTCAATTAAAAAAGATAATCTTCAGCAATTCATTTACATTTTAATTCTACAAGTAAATGGGCACCACAAGGAGATACCAAGCAAATTGACTGCTTTCTCCACAGGGTGCCAAGGTCCTGTTTTGGTTGCTAAGAGCCTCTGGCTCGTGTTGCAGTAGTCGAACCGACGACATTCCGATTGCTAGTTCAGATGCTCATGCATCAAAAAATACGTTTCTAAATTCACTTTCCTGGAAGAAAATTTTAATACCGTTTCTTTCATTTAACACTATTATGTGGTTTCGCTATTGTTCCATCACATTCTGATCGTGTTGTGCAATAATGTCGAAGTAAAATGACTGAAAGAGGACAGAAAGTAATGCCATTCGGAAGAAAAAAGGAGAATGAAAGAATGACTGTTGTATACAATTTGATAATTTCACTTTGTAGTTTTGCAGAGGACAGCGAAAAATGGACGAGAATTCGTGCAGCACAATATTTTGTCCTCTTTCAAGCAATATTATTATTGCCAACCAGGCGGCCGACCCCAGAGGGTCGGCCGTCGAGTTGGCAAATCATAGAGCCGTACGTGAGTACAGAAGAAAAATCTCATCTCAGCGTAAGGGACCTTTTTTTGACCATATTTGGGTGTAAGTAATACTCCATATTTGGGTAGTGATGTCACGTTTTTGCATGTGTCGCTTCCACCGTGTGGTTTGTGTGTTGTTTCAGCGGACGATTCAGCTAGTGAGATTGGAGGCGCTTGTAGTTGCCTTACGTGTTTGTAAATTGAATTGTAAGCAGCGGCTGATCAAGGAATAGGGTTATACCTACAAATTTCGGACAGAACGAGCGTGTTCGCTTGCGAACCAGCGTGTTCAATTGTCAATTTCGAACCAGCGTGTTCGCGTGTCAATTTTAAACCAGTGCTTTCTTTCGTCGATTGACACGTTTTTAAAGACTTCAGATCAAAGAATTGAACAAATTACTATAAAACATCTTCTTATAGCACAAAGAATTGTCCTTGAACTCCAGCGTTGCGTAATTAAAACCACTCACAACTTGGACAAAGCGGGAGTAGACAATATTGTTTGATTATTGCGTTCAATACATTTATTATCTGGTTAATCGCCGTTACAAGCCTACAACTAAATGTTGAGTTCTTTAGCTTAGCAGACATTGCTTTTCAGGGTTCATTCAATGTGAAATACAGTGCTGTTATTATTATTGTTATTATAATTTTCCTTCATCACCACGTGCGTGAAAGTTCGAGTTGCGCCGATGAAACACATTCCCTACACGGGGCTGCCGAAAGTTTTTACGCCATCAGTGTAATAGTTGAGCTTGTGTTTATACTGATAGTTAACTTTCAGCATACCATTTTGTCATGATTTATGTTCACTGCAGCGTGCTTTTTCTGTCACTTATTCTTAGCTTTACGGCAGCAGTACAAAAGCAATCCACCGTTCTCTGGACAAAGAGTATAATGTTTTTACGTTAATATTTGGACTCAGACAGAACACTCTCAAAGTGTGTAAATAAAGTGTAATCAATGTTTGTTGTATTTATCTTTTTTTGATTGAATCAAAAAATTAAACAAAAATTCATGTGCACATTTATTCAAACAATACTCAAACAACCAGTAAACTAAGGTAACACTTCAACATCACAAGATATTGCTTCGAACTTAAGTAATACTCCCTCAACATTCCACATTTCAAAAACGTGATGAAAATTATGCCTTCAAGACCAAGACTCTTATCAGAGTTACTTCACACTCTTCCTTTCCTACTTTCATTTATAGTAAAATAATTTCACCTTTGTGTCAAACTTTCACACATTCCAGAGACATAAAACAATTTTGCCTCGTTGGCACTTGCCGCAAGGCACAACTAGTTATTATTATTATTATGTGGCATTTATTTTGGCGCAGCCGATCTGCGTCTTCGGTAAACCAACTTTGTCAACTTTCCGATAATACAACAGAAACCGCGAGGTCAGAACTTTGTCTTCTTTGGGCCATGTAGTTTTAACGATGCACGGCATAACGATACACACCAACAGGCAAGGTACTTAGAACGGGCTCCAATGAAGTGTCACATTGCATAACCGAGTTGTGGAACTGTCATCTGTGATAGTTTCTCCTGTCCGAATGCTCTCGCAACATAATATGTAGAACTCGGATCTTAAGCCACTTTTTGTCAAATAGCAGCTTTATTGATAATCCTTTAGAATATTCATGAAAAAACCTTTTGAATCATTTGAATTAAACGAAGACATATTATATTAAAACAACATGTCTCCATTGCACTGTGCCCTGCAAATGAAGGTGGTCTTACTACAACGCGTTGAGGAAAGAGCCTAATTTAATTTGAAAGCAAAAAACAGGCCAGGGGCTGTATTAGAATTAAGCCATCGAAGAAAATGT
This sequence comes from Montipora capitata, assembly GCA_949126865.1. NCBI lineage: Eukaryota > Metazoa > Cnidaria > Anthozoa > Scleractinia > Acroporidae > Montipora > Montipora capitata. The sequence goes on along the minus strand of OX421456.1, from coordinate 35,320,340 downwards.
GAGCTAAGGAGTCCACAGATTCGCCAGAAGCGAGCAGATGTTTCAACTGACTGATTTACCGTGATAAGTCGAAATTGCTTACAACGTTAACAGTTGGGCAGATCCGCCGAATTGTAAGTAATGCATGAAGATTTTAAGGCCATCTGAAGTTCACTTACCGTCAGTGGAGTTCATAGTTGTTTTAGTCCAGGTTCCCAAAAGTAATCCCACACTGTTTCACGGAACTCAGTTGTGGCGACCGATCGTGATTGTCATATAATAACGGCGCACGTTTCGGAGATCAACCTGAACGTTTTAGTACTCACAACTGCCTTATCTCTGCGTCGACGTGAACCCGTAAAATAAATCAGTGGACATGTTATGTCAACAGGAAATGGAATCCGTGATTTCTAGATTCTTATCAACGGTGAACACGCTAGCTGTTTTGAACAGAGAAGACATATGACTGACGAAAAGGCATTTGACTTTAAATTATTCTGTCAATTAACTTGATGATTTGGTTTGCCTAAATGTGTCTTCTGAACTATGGTTATTTCTGATAATTAAAATTTAATTTAAGGATATTTTTCTGGGCGATTTTCACAAGCGAAGCCTCTGGCACGTGCAAGGCATGGCTGAAAATGGTTGCGCGAGACTCGTAAATGGTGAAAAAAAACGGTTCGCTTGAGAACATTTTGATGCGATAAACAAGTTGAAAAGACACGGTGATATAGCCTTTTAGTTAACATGTCTTCATAATCTCACTACAAGGAATGAAAGGTGTTTTGATCTCAACTGATGGTATCGCCATGGCGGGCCTGAGAATTAAAAGGTTAATCGACCACAGAGTTTTTCTTTCACTTTTCTTCAAACTGCACGGTTGGTTTCTTATTTCACGGTCCACAGCTCAGTGACATCTAACAAGCCCAAACTATAGGACATTAAACGTAAATCAGGTAGAATGGCCCCAGTACGTGAAATACATTTGTATGACGAGTGGTGACTCAGTCTGAATTACGCGTCGTTGAATTAATGTAAGAGAAAAGCGCTCAAAAAGATAAAATATGTTTATAGACACCAGAAGCAAATTCTTGAACTATCCCTTTCTTATCATTGATGTTGTTTAAACTCATTATTCATTTCTACTTTTCATTGTTTAAACTCATACTTGCTTGTCTGGCGTAAATTGGCAATTCTGACGATTTGATTTTTTGTCTGTTTTATTTAGAGCCCAACCCAAGCATATCGATTTGAAAAAAAGGGGGCACGCAATGCGTACAAACACCCCTGGAATATTTTCTATATCTTAAAAACCCATGAAGGAGTCCTGCAGAGCAGGAATGATTTTTAAAGTTGAGAATTCGTTAGCTAAATAACTTTCAGATGCTAGATCTGGTTAACGTCTTATTAATCGATGAAAAAAAGGAATTTTGAAGTCAATGAAAAGCGACCTGCACATTGGAATCTTTTTCTGCAGTCGAAGCTTTTCTGATTTTCGTAATCAGTAAAAGAAATGAGTTACACTGAGAAATTCTGAATTTCACCTCCCTGGATCGTTTCCTTTCTTGAACGTTTGGGAAAAGCCGTTTCTTGTGCATGTCAAGTCTTGCGCAAATTAGTCGCGTAAAGTTGGTGGACAATTAATTCTTTAGTCTTTAGTAAATTACTGTGCTGCTCTACAGCGTGGTCGAACATAACTGAAAAAAACATCTCCAAGCTTCAATCAGTGCAGAACTTTGCTGCCGGCATTGTCGCGGGAACTAAGAAATTAATTCGACCACGTAACGCCCATTCTGAAAGAGCTTCGCTGGATTCCGATTAAATGACATCTATACTTTCGTGGTGCTGTTATGGCCTTTAAATGTATGACTGGCTAATCTCCGAACTAGCTAATTGATCAGTTTACGACTAGAATCACGGTCATTTGGCGAACTATTCGACACTGCCAACTTTTGAACGTTCCGCTAGATAAATAGAAATCCCAGAGGAGCTTTAACTATCGCATGGTTACTTTCCCCTTAAAATCTTACAATCGCTCGCTTGCTTTAAATATAAATCAAAGTAAATTTATGATTTTTTAAGCATTAAGGACATATATCTAATTAGATGTCTTGGTGTGGTATGGCTCAGCTGAGCATTTTTACGAGTTGTGCTGTATTTTGATGAGCCCGCTAAGACGAGTCAAAAATATAAACAACGAGTAGAAATGCTCAGCCATTCAGCAAACCAAAACAGCCAGTAAGATGTTTATTATCCAACTTTTTCGCACTAAGTGAATTGTAAACAACTGAGAACGTGCAAAACGCCTATACTAGTCAAACGGGTTCTCTACAATACAATAACCAAGTGGACAATAACTAACTGTACAATATCGTGGAATATTTTGCACAGCTCGTTTCGTGCGTTTTCTGTATAATAACTAATACAGCTGGATAATGGTTGCAAGTACTTATACATTTTAATTCTGCCGTGTTGTTTTTTAAATGTATTGTCACTGAAAAACCCCGGCCATCAGGAAAGTGTAAATATAATTTATAAATGGTATGAGGGAATGCCTTTTACTGCGCTTTTCATAAAAGCGTAGGCTCTGTTTTTAACGCCAATCAACGCATTCATTTTTCGCTGCTGCCAATCACTGCATAGTGGGATAGGTAGATGAGTCTCATTTAGCGTTGTGACTGGCTGATTCCCAGCCAATATGTTTTTGCTTTTAGTTTTCAGAGATCCTTTAACTGTCGCTGCAAATATGGTTATCGCCCATGAAAAACAACTTGAAATTGCCGATTATTTCCGCAAGTTTGATAAAGGCCCAATAAACTGGCGCGTGATGACAGATTTTCATATCCTCTGCAACTCGCTCGATACACCTTATTTCAACCAAAATGGTCGACATTAAAGTTCATTTGTTTAATTGAAAATTAAGCCTTTTTGCTTCTTCTTAAACTTAAAAGGTCTTAGAATTCAAAAGAATATTCAACCTTGAAAGAGGCAACGAGATCTAATTTGCAAGTACACAAAAGAATGCTAAAATGGTGGCCATTTTGGAATAAGGTGTTTGCAGCGTTTGGAACCCGAAAATGGGAAAATTATCTGCCGTACTAGATTTCATCAAAACCGTGTTCTTTTATTTCTTCATTGTTGTCATAAATTTCTTTCCCTCTGCAAAATCTACCTAACTTTTGCTCGCTTCCTAGACGATGAACCGAAGTGACAGGTTATACAAATAAAGCTGTCTTTGTTTTCAGTTTTGAGTGACGGTTCATCTGTCAATGTTGGTCTGGTATTATTAATTTGGCCGAAATCACTCTTGCGGTTGAGAGTGCGTGCTCCACGGACAATTTTCAATTTAATTCAAACTTCCTGTGTAATACGATCAATTATTATTGCAATAGTCACGATCAAAACATATTACGAATTCAGTTTAATTTATTCATTGGTTTCCAGACACAGAAAGGGATCCCATGAAAAACAATCCTCATAATATTGTGGTGGTGCCCGAATTTGAATTATGTACTGAAGGATACATTAACCAAATTTAGAAATTGCGGGAAAAAGTCACGTGAAGAAGGAACATGGCATTTTTCATGTTTCTAGGAAATAATTCGTGATTACAGACAACTGGAGCAGCCTGAGTGTAGCGAAATACGACGAAAAAAGCTGGGAAGAGATAGATTATTTTGTTGCGACTGAATATAAGCACATGTAAATATTTACAGGCTATTTGCAGTGTTTAGAGACACAATTTAGATCGGAAGCCCCCGATAGAATATCCATCCAAACATTTTGAGATGCATGGGAAAAGCGATTTACAAGATGAGATATAACTCGTCTAAAGCGACTTTTTAGTTCTCACACTTTTAAATCATTTAGGACGACTTAAAAGTCGACTTGCAACTCGTCATGGCGGATTATAATGACTCATACTGAGTAAGTAGGTCGTAAAATCAGGCGATATTCCCCAAGATTGAGCAGGATAATTGTTTATTAATTAACACATTGATGACAAAGCACAATTTTCTACGTTTATTGGGGAAAAAAAAGCTAGAAAAACTGCCCTTTTTTCCGCGACACACAAAATAGGAGATCTGTTGGCTGACGCACGACGAATATTGAGCGCGATATGACCATATTTGGACATTGTCACTATGCGTGTTATTATACAACAGGCGATATTCCACAGGATAATTGTTAATTAATATATAGATGTAGCCAAGCATAAAAGCGGAGCTCCCTGGTTATTTATTCTTACTGCCTTTAGGGTTAGTGAAAATAAAGGGTTTCGAATTGTCCGCGTTTTGATGTTTCCGGTTACTGCTTTAATAATTAAATCATTTTTTTGCTTTCTTCTATAGAAAAATTCATCGCGTATCTAGTGAATTCCGCGGTAAATTTTACGCTAAAAGCCGATATCGCATGAATCACGAAGCGATGAGTACGATATCGGTTTTTCGAGTGAAATTTACTTTGGAATTCACCAGTTTGGCAATGAAGTTTTCTTGAACCACATTAGTTTTAAAAGAAAACAAACACACCCTCAGCGAGCAAATGCAAAAGAAAAAGGTCAAAGAAGAGTTTTACTGAAGTACTTTATTCCAATTTTATCTCTGAAAACGAGATCATTCACATTTTGATGTATTTCATTGAAACACGCCAGGTTGGCTTGGAACAAGAATAGGCAAAATATGGCAATGCAACCAAGAGGGGACGAAGTTCAAACAAGATCCGCTCCAAGACTTAAATAACGTTTAGGTGCTTTAGAACTTCTGAAAACACAAGCTAGTGAGATTTCCTCCTAATTTCACGAGAACTCATTGCGATTACGTATTTATAATATAAGGGCAAAATTTTCTTGTCACTATCGAGGCACAACGAAAACCAGTTGGGCCACTTAACGGATTAAAAAAGCAATTGTTCGCTCGCATATTAGAGCAAAACAAACAAACAAACAAATCAATTTTTCTTTATGTCCAAAAGAGTACAGATAATTGCTATTTAATTCCAGTTGACAATAAAAATTCGATTTTCATTCCTGAACAAAGGAAGAACCAATGAAACCACCTCTTAAAAATAGGCATCCACTTTAAATAACGCATCCGTAAAAATAACAAAAGGTTTAGTGCCCAAGGAAAGAATTTGTGGAGTAACTTCTTCCACTAAGTATGAGCTATGACTGGTCTTCTGTTTTGTCGTTGTCGTTCTCTTTCGCTCCGCCTATCGTTACTGTTCCAGAGATAGGTCCTCCAGGCATCATGTAACCTTATCAGAGCTTCTAAAGATATGCCAAAAATTGCAGTACAGAGAAAAAAGCAGCTCTAAGCAAATTAAAAATAAACATTCAGCTTTAAGTTTATATCCCTCCGAGGCTTGACTTGAATAACTGCATAGCCACCACTGACTGTGGACCACAGATATGATATGTCAAACTGGATTGAAACCAGCGAAAAATGCAGAAAGAAACATCTTCCAAACCTTTTTCCACCTCAACACAAAAAGCGTTGACTGTGTAAGAACTATAGTTGATGTTGTATGGCCGTGTAGCCGCGTCAAGCCACAGAAAGCGCGCGAAAAATGTTTATGTGAGTTAACCTGGGTTGAGCCTGCAATCCAATCAAAAACCAGTATCGGGTCGGCGGTCAACTTCAAAAAAACAGCTGACCTCGCTGAGCTTCAAGCTTGAGCCCGTGATATACTCATGTGATACTGGTCAGCGGATACCTTGTTTTGACAGGTGTCAATTGATCAAAACATGGATGTCCAATATCAAAGATGTATGCTGTAAACTAGCATGATACTGGTCACACTGGTATACATGGAGAGGTGGACGTACGTACGTAGGTACGGACGGTCGATGACGTCATGGCTATAAAACCAAGATTTCTCGCATCGATGCCCGTGGGTTACTATATTTTTTTAACAATGGTGCTCCGTGCGTGCGCGGAGCTCCGCTATAAGGCGATTTATAATAAGTTGCAATGCTGAGTTATTCAGTTGACTTGTAGGTCTTCCTAAAAGATTAAAAAGGTCTGAGGACTAAAAGATAGTTTTGGACGAGACGTCTTATAAGTCATTTTTTCGAAGTCAAGTCAAAATTTTTCGATGAATGTCCTATCGGAGGCTCCGTACAAAGAACAATGACGCAATGTACAAAGGCTGGCAAAGATGACGTAACGTACAGACCATTTATAGAAAAACGCAAAAACGAAATAGAGGATATCCGTATGAACAAACAGGAAGGATTGGGATCCAGGTATGTTTGAAACCCAAATCACTTCCTCTATTGTTATCTTGTTATCTTATCAGTACCCCGTACTGAACTTTACATCGGAATGGTTTTACTTGGAAAGCTTGGCGAAATCTTAAAAAACAGATTAGATCCCAGCAATACAGCCAGATCTGTTTCGTTTTGAAAGTCTGCTAGTGCTTTACAAATTTGCTTTACAAGAATGCCAAAAAGAGCAAGGTTGATTAAACGTCCTTCCTTTAAACCGTAGTCATTGCTTTTTAAACCCCGATGAACTGACAAAGCCAGTGCATCAGTTTCAAAATGGTCCCTTAAGAGAATATATTCCTTCACGTCCTGTCAGCCTTGCTCGCATTATTCTTTTTTTGACATTATTTCTATTGATGATTAGATGCTTTTCCAGGATCTGGTGCTTACACAGAGAGGCAAGAATGGGGTGACCTTACCCGCCAAAAACAATTCTTATAGTTTGCGCACAACAGCCACATGAAGTCGAATTATAATAAAGCTAGAAAACTGTTTCACTTAAAGAAAATAAAACAAATGTGAAAGCTGTTCAAATAGCGTTGTTAGCGAAAGAGTTTAGTCTCTCATAGCTAAAGATTGTTCGACGCAAAAAAAGAAATGTTCATTCTAATGTAAAGTAAAAGAAAGTCCAAGGAAAAAAAAGACTCTCTAACGTAGACTCTCTTTGAAAATGATCGAGGGTTAAATGAACTTCAAATCGAAATGAAAGGGGAGTGTTTTTGCATGTTTTTCACCAAAGTCGTCCTTTGGCAGCCACGGTGAACTATTCGTTATCATAGGTTCAAATATGTCATGTCGTTTCAAACTGGATCACCAATAATTATTGCGCTTAGATGCATCAAAAGTTCCGACACAGAGAGGGTCAGTGAGTCTCCCCAATTAATTAATTTTAACCGAGGTTTTTGATGTATAAGCATTCAGTTGAACTTAAAATTAATTGCTTACGTTTCTTTCGTGATGATAGCCTTCAGCAAATCGCCACAGGGATATTTTCAAAGCTTACAATTGCAAAGCCTCTTACTTTTTGGCCCATTTCCAAATTCAAACTGTCGAACTGAATTTCTACTGCAATGCACAATAACCGTTTAAAAAATTCCACGTTTCTTCCAAAAACGAAAAAATGTACACAGTTTTAAAAATATTACTCCAATTTTATTCAAGAATATTGTTATGCATGCAGACATATACCATCTTCGTCGTTGAAGAATGGGTACTTCAGGGGGTTCTATATAGATCCTAAAATAACTTGGAAATTTACCATGATCTTCAGCCGCGCCATTTTATAGATCGTCGAAAAAAAGCAAAGCCCTTTTTCAACACGAAATTTCTTAGAAAACTTTTGGAGCGATTAAATAACAGACCTCTTGCTTAAAACAAGGGTACGCCTCGAAACTCTTATCAAAGTTTTCAATTCCAGACTTACCTTTCGATGACTGATTCATCGTCGTCTCTTGGTAGCATGTACTATTTGGCAATATTGCATGTAGGTATCTCCTCTAGTAAACTGATGGAAGTGAAATAACAAAAACTACTTGACATAAACAAACAGCCTTTTTAGATAGCACAGAAGAAAAAGAATTAATTATTCAAGATATTTAAATTTTGAAACAGAAAATGAGAAATTGTACAATGTTATGAAAATTTGGGGTAATGAAAATAATTACAATATGTAATCAGGAAAATCCCTTTTCAATTGTGTTTTGACGACAGATACAAGATTTGCAACCAGAGGGATTAAAGTTTTTTCCGATCGACAATCCACGTTGAAGCTGTAATTTGTAGGAGGTTCATTTTTTCCAAAAGACCTCCTGCGGACGATCTTCTATAAGTACTTTTCTGTACGCTGTCAAACTGATGTCAAGTATAATGATCCGTTTTCGTTTACAGTCATTGACATCCTTTCTCAGTAAGTAAGCTATGGGAAGTCTTATTAATTAACACGGAAATTATTTATTTTACTAAATCAATATACCTCGTTGGTCGATTTTCATTTCGGATTTGTACAGCAACAAAGCGAAGTGATTAAGAACTCACGATATTCACATTTTCCCCAATTTGTTCCCTTCCCCATTTCCAAAATCTGAACATCTTATACTCTCAAGCTAACACATAATGTTTCTCGCAATTTTATGGGTGGTGTGGCCATTAGTAAAATCCTGCTAATTTGCCAAAAAACGAAAGTTTAACGAAGGAAACTACAATTTTTAAGTCGTATTCTGGGCACCTGCGCGGTTATCAGTCCATATCGAAATCAGTAAGAGATATAAAGCTTAAGTGTAAGAACCTTAGCTCTGTTTTGATGTTAAAGATAAATATTTGACGACCAAATGGAACTCGGAAAAATCTGAAAACCAGAATGGAAGAATTTCTATCCCATCTGTAACTGACTCTGAATTCTCAATTCCGACATTTTTTTCATAAAATGTATTTACTGTATCTTTAATAATATTTGTTTTATTTTTCGCTTCTGGACATAAATACAATTTATCAAAATATTCAAGCTTAACAGGTCTTAACAGTGAATAGAACATTATTTTATGGCCACGGAAGGAAACGGTTGCGATAGTAGACCGAGCACAGCTTTCTAGTTGAGCTTCTCATGATGGATTGAAACATTAAGGAGAACAAAATAATTTCTACAACGTTTTAACATTTCGTGGAATGAACTAACGACTGGTTTGAGTTTTTCGCCGAAGCCCTCACGTAATGCCCTTTATCTACGACAATGTTTGACATCAAAATATCATTGATAGTTATAAAGCTTACTTTCTAGAGAACAAAAGAATTTATTTGCTTTTCTTTGCATTGAAAAGAAAGCATTTCCTTGCATTAAACCGAAAATTGCTGAAAATAAATGCATAATTCATAATTACCTGGCAACAGGTCCAATATGTCGATTAATGATTTCATAGCCTGAATTAAGATAACTGAAGATAATTGAACTGCTGTCGATAGCAAATAAAAAAAGTTGTTTATTATGACATTTTAAAATAGTTATAAATTATTAATGATATTTATTCTTGCACGAAAATTGCGCATTCGATTAACAAAACAAATACGAGACCCCTGGCAGTTAACAGCAGTCGTGTAGCTTTGAAAATGTACAAGGCAGAAATGATTAAACCCCCAAAATTACCAAAAAATTACAAAGATAAAAGAGATACCCTAGTGGGTCATCTTGAAAAAGACTCAAATTTTTTTATCAATTACCGGAAAAACATTTGCCATTTACACTACTGAACCGAATTCACTGGCTCAGTTGCCAAAGCCTGGTTTTCACAAGCGGCGCAATCACAAGAGATTCGTGTCAAGTGAAAGCAAATCAAAACGCAATCCACAAACACAAGATTCACTAGTTCCATGTTCTTTCTTACAACGCGGCGCTGCGAGTGGAATCTGGAACGGGTCTTTTTCATTGGACGAATTGCGCTTGCGTTAGGGACCCACTGACGTATTTTTTGGGGTGCGTTGCGAAGGATATAATGTTTAAGTAATTTGAGAGAATTTGGCATTATTTTGGTCAGTTTCCAACTTTTGTAAGCAAATTACCCTAATATGACGTCATCATGCTACACCCATGGTCACGAGACCAATAAAAGAAAACTCTAAATTTGTCTCCGTGCTACGCAATTTGGGTATTTAATCGATGGTTTGATAATTTGTATTCGTTTTTGCATCCAGCCAAGCATGGTTTTCTTTTTATTTTGAAAAATGTTCTTTTTAAAGATATAAACGATACCGCTGAAATACCCATAACTTTTTCAAAAGAGATGATTTGAAAAAATCAATGCTTGGCTATATTCTGTCTTTTTCTCAAACCGGAAGTGAGTTCGGTTACGCATGCGCAGTTGATCTGAGAACAAGCGCGGGGAAGGCCGAGGAAACACCTTCGATGCAAACAACAGTTCGTGCAGTGACTTTTGCTTGTGAGTGGGTTTTCTTGTCAGCTCATGATATGATGACGTCAGTTACCGGAAGTAACATTTCACTTCCTTAGCAATGCGCGAAAAATCCGTCTGTGTGCCCTTAAGTCCCGTGTTCATACAACGCAAGCGAACTCAAGTATAAGTGCAAGCACAAGGAAATGGAACAATTAATTATGATGCTTACGCTTTGTGCTTGCGTCAGGCTCGTTTTCACCGTGAAGTAAGCGGTCTTCTGCTTGCGTCGCTAACATATTTCCAAACTATTCTCCCCTCCCCCTTTACGATGTTGCATTCAATAGTTTGAGAAAGCAAGACAAGTGTATGGAAGGTTCAACACCTTCAAACATTCAGGGATCTTTAGCAACGACAACGGCGACGGCAACGAGAACGTCACAAATTTGCATATTCAGTGGCCAAAAACAATAGCTTTGCACGCCCCGCACGTGCGTTTTTCATATTTGTCCATTTCTTTGCCGTCGTCAGCAAAGCAACAACGTGAAATAATCAAGTTTGAGATGTTATGGAGAACGTCAGTAATTGTAGATAAATTTTCACTGATTTTGCTCCCTTAAATTAAGCTCCGCTCGTAACGGTTTCATTCCTGAAGGACCACCACACCTTTGTCATATTAAAAAGCTTGGAAAAGTCGCGAAGTGATCGCAATATCGTGAGTTTATGTTTTAACATGACTTTCTCGTTGCCGTTCCCGTCGTCGTTGCTAAAGCTCTCTATTGTTTGGGGTATGCATGACTTCGGGTCAAATATTTTCCCGTCCGGCCCTCCCACTCAGTCAAAAAGTACATATTCTTGTTCACGGGCAGCCATGGACAGCTGTTTGCGACTTGTTAGGCATCATCAGCATGGAATAGCCAACTTACCAGGCGGGAAGCTCCACACAATAAATGTGTTAAGCTGGGGTCTGTGTGTGTGCTATTAATGCTCTGTGATCTGAGTAGGTGCATTTCTGGAAATATCTAATAATTTGATTTTTCTGTAATGTTATCGAAATGAAAATAAAGTTTCTACAATTTTTGCACCCTGGCTTCAGAGGTTCCTCACACGCACGAAAACCACGGTTTGTCTCACGGTTATGCGCATGCGAGCAACTTTGTTTTACTTCGGCTGTGCTAAGAGAAAATGAGAAAGAGAGAGGGTTGGCTGGGATGATCTGAATTTCACAAAAGCTATTTTTAGATCTGAAGTCTGTTTCCCAAGAGGTCCGCCGTATGCTTCCTCCAACAAGCCATCAGAGTCACAATGAATTGTAGAATCCATCTCCCACACCGAGTTTTTGGGCAAGATGTACCAATTCCTTCCTCTAAGACGTCTAGACGCATTAAACGTCTGGCCATAAGTGCGACTAATATAAATACGGGACGCACTTAACTTCGACGGCTAGAAATCAAATTCATGATTTTCTTCAAAAGATACCGCGATTAAATCACCAAAGAGACTGTGTGCCCTTCATTGCTGCGTGCGCCCCAGTTTAGTGCGTCTGGCTTTATACTAAACGGCTTAGACGTCTGTTAAATGCGTCGTTTAGACGCGCTTAACTTGAGACGTTTAATTCGTCTGACGCGTACGTTTAATGCGTCCACCTTATTTCCCTTATTAATGTACTAGCCGTCTTCGACGTCTGACACCTCTTGACGTCCTCTAGTATAAATACGGCCATTCCACTCGGAACGCAATTTTCAATTCTTCTGACTTTGCGGACGTCTCGGAAACAGACTGGTTTGTTTCATACCTGTCTGAGTTTCTGATCTTTAAAGCTTATTTTATGGTTTTCTTCAGGGTTCGATTCTAGGACCTATATGCTCTATTCACTATATACTACACCTCTTGGAGATATTGCAAGATCGCAAGGTTTGGCTTATCACTTTCATTCTGATTTTAAAACGCCATCTTCTGAAGATATGGTCTTTTGCAAATCTAATATAGAGGCTGTGCCTCCAATATTAACTTATGGATGGTAATTAACAAATTAAAGATCAATAGTGATAATTAAAAACAGAAATTTTATTTTTTTGGTCTTCTTATCGTCCTCGGCCTACTCTGGGTCCCCTCAATGCGGTTTCAGAGAATGTACGTTGCTCCTCAGAAACATTGGGGTTATTTTTAATGATTCCTTGTCTATGGTACCCCATGTTGCATATGTGTGCAAGTCCTTTTTTTCATTTACGTAATATTTCTAAAATCCATACTAAGTTCTTGTCCTGTGATTCAGCCAACACTTCATGCCTTCATGCCTTCATTACCTGCAAGGTGGATAACTGTAATTCACTTTTGTATGGTCAACCATAAACTGTTCTGCAAGACATTCATTCTAGAAGTACATTTCATCATATCATAGTACGCCTTTACTTTTTAATCTCCATTGGCTTTCTGTTTAACAGAGCGTTAATATAATACCAACTTTATTTATTGAATCAATGAAAGGGAGAGATACCAGAGGTTATCCTTATACGAGGGTATCCCCTCGGATATTATTGATCTAGAGTCGATTTTAATGAGGGAGGAAAACCGGAGTACCCGGAGAAAAACTCTCGGAGTCAGATTAAGATCGACTGAAACTCAACCCACATACGACCTCGAGGCCAGGGTTGAACCCGGGTGGCAAACATGGCAAAGGTGAAAGGTACGGTTGATAACCGCTAAGCCACCCTGACTCCACAAATCCCCAGCGTTATTTACAAGATCGCTCTGATTACCTTCAACGCGCTTCATAATGCTGTTCCAATCGCGGAACTCAAAAGACCTTACGAACCGGTCAGGAGATCAAATTAATCATGACGCGTTTTTAGTGTCAAAATTCAAACGTGCATTTGGCAATTAAAATATTCAATGTAGCTATTCAAACCATCAATTCGGTAATATTCGGTAATATTTGGCAATTCAATTCAATTAGGCCTAAGTTTAGCTTTAATGAATTTTCAGGATTCTTTCTGTAAAGGTAAAACAATGACCTGTGACTTGTGATCTGTGTTTTGTACCTGCCGCGAATTGAATACAGTCCAACTTCCCGTAAGCGACCACCCGAAATGTCAAACCTCGGCGGTCGATTACGGGAGGTTTGACCACAAAAATTTGCCTCATAAGAATATATGGTAATTTCAGAGACTTACCCCTCGTGCTAATGCCCATCTCAGAAACTCATGTAATAACTAAACACAGGAGGCAGATGCGCACTTACTTTAAAATTGATTGGACGTGTTTCAAGGCGAAAAATAGTGTGTCACCAATAGGACACAGATCATCTCAGACACACGTTTCTTAGCCGGAAGCGTCGTAATGGTCGAGAAAGTAAAACTAGATTCAATTTTCCCGATCATCCAGGCCGTGTGCCGCAGAAGTCGGGACAGATGTTTCCATATGTATGCGACGTGGCGCAGACCAGGAGCCCAGTTTTGATGGCTTCCTGCGCAGATCTATCGGCGATCGTGTCGCAGACCGTTGCAGATCATATGGAAACCAGGCTTAAATATTTATTCCCATGTGAATACATTTTTTTACGAAGACAACAAGACTTCCATACCTTGGCTGAAATCGAAAATAAAAAGCCTTGGATATGACTTGGACTGAACAGAGAATGATTGTTGACTGCACCGAATACTGCACTTTTCATGCCGTAGTTCGTTTTAACTGTTGACTGTTCTTGGCACAACAGTCAATCAGGTCGTTTCTTTTAAGGAGACGGTGCCTACTAATTCAAAGGTATTTTTGCCCCGGTTTATGATTATGCAGGAAATGTAAATTTTAACAAGTGCTATTGAAATCGAAAAAGAAAATTGGGGGTAACCACGCATTTTTCAAAGATAATTCACCAACAATATTTGTAAAAAGCTTTAAAAGACAGAGCCATGTATGGCATTCTTTCTCAAATTGAAGCTTAATTATCTCTAAAAAATGCATGGTTGCCCCCAATTTTCTTTTTGGATACCAATAGTACATACTAAGATCTACTTTCTCTGCATAATTTTAAACCGCGCAAAAATATCTCTTTATTAGTAAGCATCATCCATAGGTAAATCCGAGTATCTTGAGATGCGCAGAACGTATGCGCAATACCAATAGTAGGCACCGTCCTTAAGTCTGATAGAATACGGGTCAAATTTTTTTTGAAATTTTACATGTTTCATTCACGTAAAAAGTCGATTTCCAGAAAAAAATCTGGTGCTTCCAATTGAGAATATTCCCTCTCTCCTACTAGCCAGGAGTGCGATAATGTTACGACGCCTTATCCAATTTCCGCTCTATTACGTGTCAAGAGGTCGCTTACGGGAGGTTAAAAATTACAGAAAATAGACGGGTTCACGCTCTTGGGTGCATCATGGGTAAATAGGGCAAGAAGGAGAGAAATTCAAAGGTTTGTGAGGAAGTTCAAAACGATGAAAATTATTCATGATATGCAATTTTTGGGTTTCTTTTTTCTATTACCAAAACAGAAGATATGCGCTCAAAGGTGCGGCAGAATAAAGTTGGATAGAATGCCTATTGTAGAAAGTATTTATCAAACAAAGTTCCTGCCATACATTTCCTTTAATTCCAAAGGCACAAAAGTAGAAAAAATGTATGGAGACAAAAAAAGCAATAATTAGGAATTCCAAAGAATAGATACCAATTCCAGTTCATCTCAGTTGTGAACTTGAACTTATTTGTTTGGTTTATGAAGGCGAAAGTCTATAAAGTAGAGTTATGTACAGTTTATTTTGCTTTGAATTTCCATACAATAGATACAAACCTTTGAATTTCCCGCCATGTTGACCTGATTACCCATAATGCATTCAAGGGCGTAAACTGGTCTATTTCAAACTATTACGGAGTTTAAGATCTACGACGCGACGGTAACGAAAACGTCATTTAAAATTGCAACTTCAAGTTCATTTATCTTTTTTGTCATTATGTCGGTTTGTCTAAAACCTAGTGCAACTTTAATTTCCAGGAACTTAATGTTGAAGCTACGACAGAAAATTCAAATTCGCTGCCTTGTGTTCACGTTCTCCGTAAAACTTGAGAATTAGTCATTTCACGTCGCAGATTTGCCGAAAACGTGAAAGAAATGTACAAAAATGAAAAATGCACGTGCAGAGCGTGCAAAGCTATTGTTTTTGCTCGTTAAATATGCAACATTTGTGACGTTTTCGTTGCAGTCACGTCGTAGATCTTAAACTCCCTATTGTAATTAGCTCTCAGAGTGGTCGCGGTGGCTTAACGAGAAGAGGTCGCTTACAAGAGGTTCCAAATATAGTGATTATTTACTTGGAAACTTTTCGTATTTCGGAGAAGTGGTCGTTGATTAGAGGTGGTTTGCAGCCGGAGGTTCGACTGTATTTGAATTGCCGAATTGAATATTTGACCTGTCGCGAATTGAAAGTTTGAATGGCTTGTTTGAATTTTGCCACTCGCAAAATGAGCCATACCCAAGGGCTATATAATACTGGAACTGGGCGACTTCCTCTTTGACCATATGTCAAGTCAGTCATAATTTTCCACATAAGAAATCATGAAAGCCTTATCAATCAAATTATATCTCTCCAAATCAAAGAAATGATTAAGTGGGAAAAACGATCGGAATCATCTTTCTTGGTAATTTAAAGGTGATAAAAAGACCTTCAGTCTTCAGCTGATGGGCAAGGAATCGCTCCTAGAAAAATCGATACGCTCAAGCGATCTCCATTCTCCATCCGCGCAGCATGAAAACTATACTTTTCGTAGAAAGAGGAACATTATCATTTCGAATGTGGAGTCCGAGTCTGAGTTTCGACGCGTTATGGGCTACCGGTTTCAAAGCGTGTTTTTTGGTTTTTTGTTTTTTTTGTTTTTTTTTGTTTTTTTTTTTGTTTTTTTGCATTTCCAGAAGAGACATAGAGTCTGACTTTTGCAACCGTGCATAATTTGGTTTTGGAACCTTCTCATAGCGATTGAAGGCTATCAACATACACTCTCTTTCAATTAGAACCTTTCCGAAACAACTTTAAGGCAGAGATAAATATGATATTTGCCGGCGAGGTCTTGAATATACTGCAAAACCAAGGGCGCAGGCCGAGGGCAGCTTTGATAACGAATGCAGTAAGCCAGTTATAAACTGAACGTTTCAAAGAGAATTCTGTTTCCAAGCCTAATAAAAATCTGGAGCAAGACCACAAAGTGATATAGATCAACACTCTTATCTAATTCACTATTGATTTTGCCTATTTCAAAAAGCTGTTGACGTTTTCTGATTGCCGCTGAAAATTTGATCTCTTGTCCACGATATTTTCACTGTGTCCTCCAATGTCATTGGTTATTATATTTCGAATGTTATCGTTTCGTTAGCCAATGAAAACGCAAGGCGAATTCAGGCCTACGATGCTTTGCACGGGAAGCGGTTATATTGGTAGGAGCAAGCAATTGAAAGGGCAAGATTTAATCAAGCCAAGATACTGGGAATATATAAAAAAAAAAAAAACAAACCAGTCATTCCGGTCCGACAAAGTAAAAGACAGTCCTTCCAACCCAAGGTTTTTCGTGAAGAAACGGAACATCTTATTTCTCCTTTATGGTGACAAGACTAAGCTCTGCTCGTGCAACACACAGTATTAAGGCATTAACTATAAAATACAAAACAGTGTTCTGTCAAATCTTAGATGTCCGCTTTTTTATTTGTGAAATATTGTAGTGTTCTATTTGGAGGAAAATTCCGATCGTTTTGTCTTTTTAATAGACAGCACTTCTTCTCCTTCCGATTATTAGTACGGGTGCCCTTTTCTACTGAGCTACAGGATGCAGCTGACAGAAATGACCGTCCCACTATACTGCTAAGACCTGAATTGTAGTAATGGAGCATTCTCCCTTTCGTAATGAAACATATGGTGAAATTTTAACTGCCAAAAGTCATGACGAGAAGTGTGTTAGGAAATCGTGCCCTCCAAACAGCTAGAACCCTTGAAGAGTTGGTCGCAACAAACGTGTCTTCGGGACCAGGAATGTTTACGTTTTAAACGTAAAGTTGACAGTTTTTTTACGAGCTACTACTCAAACATACGTCAATCCAATTACATTATTCTTTTTCAATTACGCATTTAATAGAAGGCAGAAGCTGAATTTTTATTTCTAATTTCTCAGGAGTAATTAACCGACATTATATCAAGCCAGTCACTTTTTGGAAGTTCCTTGTGCAAAATTAACCCAATTTTCTGTCTTAGGAAATATATGAGGCTGAACAATAATTGGAGCAGATGTAAAGAAAACAATTATAATTTTTAAGTGTTTTGGTGGTAGAGAAATCAGTAAAAAAGTAAGCCGTTAATTTTTGTTTAATTCACGAATAAATCCCAGTAACACTTTTGTTTCCTAACAATCAAGTTTATACTTAATTGTATTCGGATCTCAATAGTCAAACGTGAGATTTCTCAAGAGTACAGACTGTTCGTCAACAGAGATCTGCTGAGTTTTGCTTTTCTTTGC
Organism: Montipora capitata; assembly: GCA_949126865.1. Classification (NCBI taxonomy): domain Eukaryota; kingdom Metazoa; phylum Cnidaria; class Anthozoa; order Scleractinia; family Acroporidae; genus Montipora; species Montipora capitata. The sequence goes on along the minus strand of OX421456.1, from coordinate 35,302,721 downwards.
ATGTCAGCTGACAGCTGGTTTTTAACCATTTAACTTAAAGAAATGGAAAGGAACTTTATTTCAGTGCCTAGTCTTTTATCGCCGGAGCATTAATTGGGTACGCTGTCAACTAAAATCAACGATTAACACAAATCAAATGCTGGTTTTTGAGGTACCTTTTTTGCTGTCAAATCCATTATTCTCTAACAAGAAAGACTTTGGTATACAATCCTATCATGCATTGGCGATATTTCCGTTTGGTCAAGAAGTGATTGATCTACCCACGTAAACACACTAAGAGACAGTGGGTTAAAAGCAAACAAAATGGGTTATAGATTGAGAAAGTACTTAATTTACCTGATGTCTCAGAAAAGGGAGCAACATTTAATATTTATAAAAGGCGGAATTTTATCAGAAAACGTTTTAGATTCAATTTCAGTTTGAAGAAAGCCTCCGTGGTTAATATTGCGCGTAAGGTAGGTCTAGGTTTCCTCTCTTTTGGCAACGAGTTATGAATTGTGCGCCGATTTAGGCGAAATTATTGTTTTTGCATTCACTTCAGTTTGCGAAAAGTGAGGAACTGCTAGCGACTTCATTTCGTCAATCGGGACGATTTTGACTTCACGAAATACGGCGAATTTATATACTACTACTACAGTCACAAAAGGCAGGTTTCAAACTCGTCGTATTCTTTTACCAGTTAAAAAAAAACCTGTCGTGGGCAAATCTCGTTTCCTTTTTTAACAGGAAATAACCAGCAATAGCTCCAGATTATTTCGATTTTAACTAAGAATATCATCCAAAAAGTCTACATACAAATTGGTTTACATGAATACTGCAAGACAAACACGATCTCCGTGGCGGAAATCATGATTGCGCTCTGTAATTTACCGGGACGAATAAACGAAGACAAAGGATTTTGTTATACCCCTCAAATCAAATACGTTTTTCGATTGCAGGAGATTGAACGTGTCAAGTGTCATGGGTCAAAACTCAATAACTCCCTAGGGCGAACAAAACTCACTACCTCCCTTGGGAAACAACGACTTGAACTTTCGACTCGCACGTGATCAGGTCGTGGATTTTTGAAACAGTGGCAAATTTGTAACATTTTGCATTAAATCCGTGTATTGTCGTTTTTTGAGTTGGGAGGTATAACAAAACACTTAATGACTGGCCTCACGGGAAACAGTGAGTTTTTGAACATTGCGTGTCTCGGGGAAACTTAAGCCCGGTTTACACGACAAACATTTTGGGAACGGCACCCCTACAGTTTGGCACCCACGCCTAAAATTTTAGGTACGGTTTAGGTACGGTTTCAGGGGTGCCGTGCCCATATTTTCTGGTCGAAGCTGCAACATCTTGATGACCAAACCCAGAGTCCCTGGGAATGAGATTGTTTTCTCTTCTCGCTGAGAGTTATGGATCAAATCCAAGATGGCGTCGAGTCCCAACAATACAATATAATACAATACATAAAATACATACACACAGCAATGTGAGGTGGTCGGAGGAGGCCACTGCACTTCACTGTACGTTGCCAAAACCATGTCAAACCAGGCATCAGATCACAAACGCACCCAAATACTTCTTATTCGATTCTTGGCTGGTTTACCGCGGCTAGCACGGCGTGGACAAACATTCTGCGCCTCTTAACTTTGTTATAAAAAGCAGTGTATGAGTGTTTTCTTCCCTCCACTAAATATTCCTGAAAATATATATTTCTTCGCTTTCTCATGAAAAACCTCGTGTTCTCATGTCCGCCATCTTGAAAGTAGTTAAACCGCTGACAAATGCATCGATATGCTCAACAATTTTAAAGGTGCCTCAAATAAAGAAAATTTTGTCGTGTGAACGGGCAATGGGTGGACCGAAAATATAGGCACGGGTTCCAAATCGGAGGCGTGCCGTGCCCAAAATGTTTGTCGTGTAAACCGAGCTAAAACTCACTGTTTCCTTTGGGGTCTGTCATTAAGTGCTTAGTATTCCTGATAAGCTGGTAGCCGACTCATTGCCTACAATTGCAGCGTATTATAGTTGATTCAAATGGTTGTATTCATTCTGCAAAGTTCAGATATCAAGACGAGCCTTTGAATACCAAACGTAACGAGGAAAGACTAATTCTAGGATTCAATTATATTCCTTTATGGTGGCTTTGCTTAATTAATTAGTTAATTAATCTTTAAGTCTCCAAACAGACTTAAAACGATTACAGTCGTAAAATTCATTCTTTTGGATCTATGTTTCATTAGTTATCACAAACATTAAAACACTGCGAGGAGGAACCTATTGCCAAAGAACCTGTTGACACTACAATTTGAAACTGTGGTAGGTTCTCATTTTCTAAAATCTAAAAACATGTGCATTTTGGCAAATAAGATCAATTGACTCACGTTCGGAAAATTCTGGTGATCTTTCGATCATGTTACTTATTATGGACATTTTTATGTGAACTTTTTAATTCTGTATTTAAATTTTACAATGATACAATACTTTATTCAAGAGATAAAAAAATTAAAGTTACAAGATATCTCTCGAAAGGGGACATCTACAATAGAGGTCAACTCTGTATAAAAAATTCCCCAAAATAAAAGATAAAAAGGTTAAATCTAGAATCTAAATTTATTCAAACGTTATCAGTATAAGGGACAAGGTAAAAGTGGCAACAGCTTAGGGGACTAAGGCCAAATACCACTTAATTCTGCTATCTACAACGTGATTTTTTTTTCTTCAGAAAATAATTAAATAAGAACCTATCATGAAGAACCTAGATAACCTAAATTTCTGTTAATTACTATCTATGTAAGAACCTGTTTAGGCTAAATTTTTAAAATAGAAAAATGTTACCCTCGGGGCGTAACAGCACATCAAGCGACTAGCTAATCTTTAAGTCCATTTCAATAGTGCTTTGAAGTATTTTCGCAAACAGTGGACACAGTTAAATGATTTTTGCCGAACACGCTGTTTGCGTGATAAATAAACCCCGCCCAACAAAAGTAAGAGAATCATGAATGATGAATGAGGAATCCAAATTGAGGAACTATTACGTTATTTCGTTTGATTACTTTTATAGCGCAGTAAAATACTTAATGAATGGAAACGTGTTCGTTCTATATCTCGTGAGAAGTGAAATAATGATAACCTGAAAATATTAAAGACATATTGGAACTGAGAATATATATATATATATATATATATATATATAACTGCAGACAGTACTGTTTCGGCCTTCTGGGCCTCATCAGTGCAGTGCTGATGTCTGGGATGGAGGTTAAGCTTATAAAGCCACCCCAAATGTCCCACACATGTGGTACATCTAAGCCATGCCAGAGTGCTCAAACTAGCGAACTAGTGAGATTTTCTAAGCGAAAGGTCACCGAAGCTAGCGACTCAAAACTTTAGCAGTTCCAGATATAAATACCGAGAATTTTTTCTCGAACGGGATTCCAACCAAAGTACGTAGAAATGCCCTTCACACTGATGTACCAGCCAGGCCCGGGTTACACTGCTCGAAGCACACTAACCAGTGTTAAATACCATGGAAACCTATAGGTTTTGATACCTCTTAACGAACGGTTAGCGCAAACCAAGCTTCGAGCACCCGGCCCCTTCGTATCAATGCAAGCCATGTGCAGCATAGAAAAAAATATATTGATAACAAAAGCGAATTGCTCTGGGAGTCTTAATAATCACTTTTGATATCAATTGATGTCAGTACAATTTTCCGAAGACTCTAGGTTTGAATGAGATTTCAAACTTTGAACAATCCTAATTTTAAAGACAATGAAAAGATGCAAAAACGCAAGTATGTCAATTAATTATACAGACTTCATCAGGGAGGCAAAATTGCCCTCCAGCATCTTCCTGTCTTAAACGCTTTTTAATAATGTCGTGTTTTCATTGAGGCTAGAAATAAATCACGAATCAGCTTTGGCTATGAATTTAAAAAACTGCTAATAGCGGGTGTTTCGATGGGTGGTCAGCCTGGCAGAAAATCAAAGGAACCGATGACAATTTATGAGGATCGTGCAAATGTTTGTTTATACGTGATGAGCTAAATAATCAACCAAAAGTAATTACAAAATGAGGTAACTTTCTATCGACAGTTTTTCAAGAAGAAACCCAATTCCGGTTACACTTTCTTATAAATAGAATTGAAGTATATTTTGCATTTAAATTTCCTTCCGTTAGTAATGGTAATCGTTCCATTATCCTTCCATTTTCAGGCTTCAGACAAACCATACACGAATTTTGCGCTCATAAAGGTTTAATTAATGGCGGCAGTTGGCTTAGGTGCTTACCACAAATTTGCTTTTAGTCAGAAAATCATTCCGGCTGACAAAAATGAAAAATTGATGAGTTATGAGAGAAAGGGGCTGTTGATTTCAACTTCATATACGTTACTTTATTATACATAATAACTCATCAGATGTCGAAATAAAAGAAAGTACACTTGGTTCTTGAAGAGGAAAACTTTTGAAGTAAAAGTTGTCACAAACTATTTAGGTAAGTGCAGTTTCAATTCGAGCTCCTCGATCAATAGTCAAAATGAGAGATATCTTTTGGCGACAGTAGTCGGAATTAAATTGAATAAGTCAAGTCTTGACAAAATTTTAAAAAGAAAAAAAGCCTGAATTGAAAATAAAATTAATCAAGGAAGGAACTAGCTAGGCTAAAGATAAGAGGTTCGTGAGATATTAACTGTTTGTAGGAACTGTTTTCGTGGACTGAAGGATAGGAGATCCTTAGCTTGCATTAGGAATGATGCAAGCTGCAGGGGTACAAATAAAAAAATAATCAATGTGAAGAAATCTTTTAAAGCCATATAACAAGAGCCACCTGTCGTAAATTATTTTCAACTTCATTTCTGAAGAAAACCGTACTCTGTTACTGACAATTCAGTTGGTAAGTCTAGAGAAACTTTTAAAAGATATGCTTTTAATTATTGTTTGTGGGGCTACAAAGAAAGTGAACTTAAGGAAGAAAATCTGGCATAGAAACTCATGAGTCGAAAGGTTTCAATATTTTAAAATATCAATCAATTAATCAGTTACCATTTCTAAGTCTAGTGAATAAGTTTTACTTCCTTTTCATTAACACATTTGCCAAAGTTTCAATTTCAGTTTTTGTTTTAATATGTGGATGATCGGAAACTAGACCCAATTTGTTTCCACAAGTTGATGAAATATCCTATGTTTGTCAGCGGAAGACATTGCTTAAAAATATGAAAAAAGTTTAGTCTATCCGGCAGTTTCCAGAAATGCGTTTGGGTTCACTTTCTCCTGTCTTTTCGTTCAAGTTTTTTGTTTAATTTGTTTTGGTCGCGGGTTGTTCGTAAACACTGTTGTGGCTCTCTGACTCCTTTTTGAAACTTGTATTTTAATTATTATTCATTTATTGTTAAATAGAGAATGACATAGAGGTAAAAGAGTTACAACAATGTTTACGATTGGTCTACATATTTCTTACTCTTCGTTCAGCTAAGCGAAAGTTAAGCAAATGGCAGCTAATGAGATGAAACTGAGAACAAAAAAACATGCCGCTGTCCGGAAACGTTCTGCGATCTTTAATTAATCGCGTGCTGGTGGGGTGATACAGAACGTCAGATGGGAAAAAATTGTCTTCGATTAACGTTGCCTTAATTAAACTCTCGAATGTAATTCACAGACTCGATGTTTAATTCCTGTCATTGAATTTTTCAAGAAAATCAACAAGTCTAATGGTTCGTGTGACATTGCAGTTTTAATTCTCCAAGAAACAATTTGGCTTGACAGACAGACGACATACCGCTGTTTAATCATTTGCTATTTAACCACAACGTCTTTCCTTTTTGCAGGATTCAGTTGCCGGTTTGGAGGTGTCTGTTTAGTACAAGAAGGCGCTTCGAATCTCTTGAAAACTGGTAGTTTTTTTTCCGAGAGCAGTCAAATCAGACTCTCTCAAAGTGGTAAGTACGTGTAATCAGACGTCATTTTTTATCCAAAGCATTTTGTGGTTCCTTGTGAACGTGATTCATCTTAAACAACGTTTTTTTCGCAGGCGTGTTACATACAGATCTTCTGGTTATTTTTCGCCTGACTGTTAAATATGATATTTTGAGGATGATAACGAGGTCAGGCAATTGCTAACGTAAGGGAGTTCGTTTCACGAAAGTTCGGTTACATGTATATCAAGAGTTCCAGCGCTAACCCTCAAAACGTTACCCGGCTTTCTGTAGTCTCCGTATAGTTTCATTTTTTTGGGGTCTTGGATATCTCTAGACAACGTCAAGTTACTTTTAGTGTTCGTAAATTAGGAGTATTGAGTTTCCCGTCCCAGGTGAATCAAGTTTCAAGGAGACGAAACAAAATGTCACAATTAAATGAACTCTTAAAATGTCTGATTTATTTAAGTAAAACACCTTGAATGAACCAATCTTCTTTCTAGATCGTTCTGTCTTTCCATCTTTTGTCCATTTCTATTTTTTGTGAAATGTATGAAATGCGTGGGTTGAATTTCCCAAGAAAAAAACTCCCTTATGGATTAAACTCCAGAGACATGACCAGAGACATGTTCGAAGTTTTAAATTTGTTTTTGTCGTATTAAAGAAATTTTGCAAGGGCTAGCGCATCTGAAGGAAATTTTCCAAGGGCTGCTCAGCAATTTCCTCCTTTCTCTCCCAACCACTGTCGTGGCTCATCCTGAATTCCTGTTTAACAGAGATCTATTAGAAAATATACTGCAAAGGTTGGTCAAGACAACGCGAACATAGGCGTTGTCGCAATATTTCGGCTGGCCAACACCAGCCTTCTTCAGGTTTATTGAATGGATAAATGCTTGTTACAAGATCTTTATATTTACCGGGAATGACATAAAAAGGCTACGTGATGTGTTATAAAAACGGAAATGCATAAAAAAAGAGGAGAGATAATGGTTGAGGTCACACTAAGCAGTTTACTAAGGTAAAAACCCTTAACTATGGTATAAAAAAGGTAAGCAAAGTTTACTATGGTAAAACGCATAAGCTGACTTTTACATTTCCCAGACGTTTCCTTGTCACAAGAGTGCTACTCAAATGTCGAGTTGATGACAGACAGAAATTTTTCGAGTTCCGTCGCGTGAGTCTTAACACAACAACTTAATATATTTCGTGACTGCGCCATGGATCGTGAAGGTGTGGTAGCTTCGATTGTGGCTCTATTGTTTCTTATCGTTGCAATCCGTAAAGCTCAGAGATTTAGATTTCTGGCTCTTTACCTTGTTTTTGAAAGGAGGCAATTTGATCTCACCAATGCTCTTCTCACGACCAGAATTAAGAGATTACAAAAGCGAAGAAGAAGGAGAGGAGCTTTAGCAAGACCACAAGGATGGTTTGAAGAAATGTATGAAAATCCCGTCATGTTTTCGTTATTCGTTAAAAGATTGTGAGGGAAGGAGATAGAAAGCGCATGTATATAGAGGGCACACGCAAATTCAGCAAAGTCACGAAATGCTTCTCAAAATCATGACAAGATGTCACCTAAATAAACAAAGTTTAGATAAACACTAGATAAACCATGCTTTTTCAGATGGTTTTACTATAGTAAACTTTGCTTTCATCCGACCGCCGTTGCTAACGCAACAGACTAGAATTGCGTTTACCATGGTAAAGTGAGAAAAGCCGGTCACATTGAAAAACCCATTTATCATGGTAAACTTTCGTTTACTATGGTAAAAAAGCTCAAGTGTGACCTCAACCAATAATACTAGCCTGCGAACGCAGACGTATTTCCGGCGGTCGTTTCTCTCAAACGACCGCCGGAAATACGTCTGCGTTCGCAGGCTAGAATAATACATGATAACAAGATGAAAAAAAAAAACAAAAGAAAACTTCATCTTGTTATCATGTATTATTCTCTCTCCTCTTTTTTATGCATTTCCGTTTTTATAACACATCACGTAGCCTTTTTATGTCATTCCCGGTAAATATAAAGATCTTGTAACAAGCATTTATCCATTCAATAAACCTGAAGAAGGCTGGCGTTGGCCAGCCGAAATATTGCAACAACGCCTATGTTCACGTTGTCTTGACCAACCTTTGCAGTATATTTTCTATTTTTAAAGTTTTTTTGGGTGTGGTAACGATCTATTTTGATTTGACCGTACACGGTTTTTGCAGTGGTTTAATCCTTAAAAAGAGATCTATTGCAAAGGTCAGATTGTTTCTCTGATACCAATCGAACGCCGTGGGGGGGGGGGGGGGGTGGAGGGGGGGAGAACTCCCATATGAAAATGTCCGGGGACACTCATCGTACCTTTTAGGGGTTAAAAAAGCGATTTTGGTACCTCTTAGGGTGTTTAGCCGCAAAAGGTCCACAGCGGGAGCTTTAGCGGTACCTTTTAGGGAATTGCGCCGAAGAATTATGACAGGAGACATTTGACAATCAACTACTTTCTAATTTTGTCTAATTAAAACCCATAATTTGGTACCTTTAGGGGTGGAAAGAATTTCATGCCACGCCCACAAAATAGGATCTTGGTACCTCTTAGGGGTTCTTTTCAAAATTCCCGACGAGCACCCCGTCATTTTTATATGAGAGTTCCCCACCCCCCGGGAATCGAGCATCAAGCGGATATATTTAATCATGTTAAATATTTTCGAGACGACTGATTAAAACTAAGTCATGTTGACCTTGAAGCCATCTTCCATCGCGGATTGTTCGTGATAAAGTTTGCTTGTCGAAACCGAGATTGAGCCGGTTTGATAAACACATAAGGAGCAGGTAGTTTTCCAAAGGTATCGTGTACGTTCATCTCTTAATTTATTTGGCCTACTTGTACATAAAACTAAAACGTAGACAACAAGCTCATCCAAGTTCTGACGTTGAATTTTGCTTTAAAAAAAGAGGTTCACCATGATTTACTGTCCTAAAACATTCCCATACAGTTGTCCAAACTCACAGTTAATATTTTCAGATTACGACTGAAAAGTGTGTTTCGAATATTACCATTCTTACAGCAAATTTAACATTTTAAGCAGGGGCACCCAACGAATCTGTTCCTCACATTATCTGTTCCCCAGAGGAATCTTGCTGGCTGGCAAAAATGTAGGTGTTTCGATGAGCTGGCTGGGAAATTTTGTTATTGATAGAGTTTTTGCCTGGGAATGGCCGTTTTAATACTAGAGACACATAATCCGTCCAGACGAATCATGCGTCTCTTATGTTATCCATCTGGTGTAAAGACGGGACGAACTATAAGAGACGCATAATTCGTCTTGGACGAACTTGGGCAAACATTTTTTCTGCGTCTGTTAAATTCGTCTAGTATAAAGACGGGCACTAGACGCGTAATGCGTCTGGACGAACTTTCCAATTTAGTGCGTCTTCGAAGACGCACTAAAATAGATTCTTCGTCCAGACGCATAATGCGTCTTGTGGCCGTCTTTATACTAGACGAATTTAACAGAACAAGAAGTGATTTCGAAAAACATTTGACTATAAAAAATTGCGATAAAACATTTCTTAAAATCATTTTAAGATTAAAAAATTGCTAAAAAATTGCTAAAAAGCGACGACGTTTCGACGTTGGCTAAACGTCATTACATTATCAAGTCAAAATATTTGAGTGAGTTTAGGTCTATAAATACTAAAAAAAACAATAGCTGATTAAAAGCTGTAAGATGAGTAAATAATAAAAATTAAAGAAAATATTAAACAAAAAGTTTCGCACGTATGGAGTCCGTCTGGGTATTTAAATTAGGCTTTAGATTCTTGATGAAGAGCATTTCAAATACTAGACAATCAAATTTGCTCTGGCACTTTCTTAAAACTGTGAATTGGTCTTCTTTCAAAAGGTTGTTGTTACCGTGAGCTTCTAAGAAATGTCTACCGATTGCCGAATTTTTGTGCTCAGGAATGCGTTGATGAAGGTGTCAGGCTGTGTACCCGACATAATCTGCGTCGCACAGATCACATGAAAAATGGTAAACAACACACTGCTTATTCACAATTGACGGCTTCGTTTCTTTGGCTTTGAGATCTTGCCCCAATTTCTTACTCACGAAAACTGGCTGCAAAGTAGGGCCAATCTTATGGCTAAGATCGTGTAACTGCTTACGAACCGCATTAGCGGCCACTTGATCTTTAAATGGAAGACTAATTCTTACTATTCTACTATCGTCATTGTTACTTTCTGCTGTGTTCACTGAAGCATTTCGAAAAAGAAAATTGTTAATGGCAGAATCAATAAGACTTATTGGATAGTCAAGGCGACTAAATACAGAGCGCAACTTGGCACATTCTGCATTGAAAGCCTCTGTTGTAGACGACAAGGCATAGGCACGATGTATCATTGTTTTTAATAAATTGTCTTTATAGCGTTTATCCGTGTGACTTTGGAAGTGTAGGAGCAATCCAGTGTTTGTTGGTTTTCTGTAAACTTGAGTTTCAAGTTTAGTTCCGTTCTTGACGATTTCAATGCCGATAAAAGGGATCTTGTTATCCACAGGAAGCTCCATCGTAAATGTTAGACTGGGGTGTAGGCCATTCAGGGTACTAAGAAACTCAGCAGCAGCAACAGCACTAGGCATTCTAGCCAGGGTATCATCGACGTACCTCTTGTACAATTGGGCCATCAAGCCATCGCGTGTAAGCTTTTCTTCAAGATGACACATGAAGACATTTGCCATTAGAGGACCAAGGGGCGAGCCCATAGCCACACTATCTGTCTGTTTGTAAAGTTGACCATTAAACTGGAAAAGCTGATTGGTTGTGGCAATTTCTAGTAGTCTAGCAAGCTGATCCTGTTGCAGATTAAGGCCATAGGTTTTGTTGAACCAATCATCAGTAAAGGCTTTATTGACCAAGATTTTGATAGTCTCATCCAAAGGTACATTTGTAAAAAGAGCTGTGACGTCGTAAGAGACCAATATGTCAGTTTCACTCATAGTGTGGGTACGGATCTCATCAGCGAAGGCAAAGGCATCAGTGATTGTATACTCATTTAGAGAAAGCGGCTTCAGCTTTTGTTCAAGCCATTTAGCAAGATTGTAATTGTAAGTTCCGGTTGCTGATAAAATAGGCCTCATACTTAGTGTGGTTTTGTGAGTCTTGGGTAAGCCATAAAGATGAGCGAGCCTGGAACTCTTAGGCGAAAGTGAATTGACAATTTCTTCAGGCAGAATTTGATTTAAAGTTTCGTGCAACTCTTTCTCTTTCTGAAGGAGCGGGTGGAAATGTTTAGGTGGTCGTCCACGCATTTTAGGTCGTTTGTCATCGACATGAGTAAATTTAGAGGTGTTGTCAACTGAAGCAGCGCTTAGTAGGCGGATGTATTCGGGTTTGTCCATCACTACAACCCCAGAACCTTTATCGGGCTTAATGATTACGATGTCGTCACGTTTCTTTAAGCGATTGAGAGCTTTGACAAGAGCCTTAGGTGGATTAGGGCTTGTACGCTGAATGTAGTTCAAAGCGATTGAACGGAACGTTGAGCTAGCCAGTTCCTTTTCATCTGCATCTTTCAATAAGGGCTCTATTCTCCAATACGTCTTCTCAAAGCTGGCTTGAATTTCAATGGGTGAAACTTTTTGAGGTAGAGAAAACTTCAATCCTCTGCAAAGGATAAGTTTTTCAAAGAACGAAAGGCGGTATGACGACATGTTGTTTATGTGTTCGTTGACATCAAACTGCTTTGAGATCAAGCGTGAGATCTTGTTGACATGACATTTCATCATGCCAGAGCAAATTTGATTGTCTAGTATTTGAAATGCTCTTCATCAAGAATCTAAAGCCTAATTTAAATACCCAGACGGACTCCATACGTGCGAAACTTTTTGTTTAATATTTTCTTTAATTTTTATTATTTACTCATCTTACAGCTTTTAATCAGCTATTGTTTTTTTTAGTATTTATAGACCTAAACTCACTCAAATATTTTGACTTGATAATGTAATGACGTTTAGCCAACGTCGAAACGTCGTCGCTTTTTAGCAATTTTTTAGCAATTTTTTAATCTCATGATTTTAAGAAATGTTTTATCGCAATTTTTTATAGTCAAAAGAATTTAACAGACGCAGAAAAAATGTTTGCCCAAGTTCGTCCAAGACGAATTATGCGTCTCTAGTATAAAAACAGCCAATTACTGACTTTTTCTAGCATTTCAACCCGAGAAACTCTGAAGACTGAGGACGACTAAAAAAAAAAAAAAAGGGCCCCTTCCATCTCCCAGAGAATAGTCACAAACATACGACGGCTGGTCAGAGTGATTGCGCTTCCGGAAAAAACCTGTTTTGTCCCGGTTTTGTCGCTTTTGTTCGGTTGTTTTGGATCGAGGGATTTGAAAGCGCGCGGAATCCCTGGCTGGGAAATAAATTTGATCAGCTGGCTGAGAAACCAACCAATTTTATCTAGCTGGCTGGGAAATTTCTTGTGTGTCTTGCTGGGAAAAAGGAACAGATAATGTTTTCCCAGCAACACTGAAAAACACCTGAAAATGCCTTAATAACATTTAATTTCATTAACTGGGGTATAATAATACATTTTACAACAAATTGGTCGTTGGGTGCCCCTGTTTAAGTAAAAGGCACCTTACCTTATAGATCGTTTTCACTGTCACGCAACAAAAAAATAAAATCGAAACCGCTCAATGAAAGAAGCCAAAAACTTGGAATGTTGTAGGAAACACATTTATTAACGACCTCACCAATTCTCAGGTCCGTGCGGTACATTGTTTCTGAGTTATTACCGCTGTGCACCAATATGGTGGCCAGAAATCCACACGAATATCTGGTATTCATTTAGCGATGAAAGCGCTTACTTTTCGCTCAAGAAGATAAAATACATGTGTATGAACACATCTCCTAATGTAGGGAAATTCAAACGCTGTATTTTCAAGAAGAAAGACGTCATGGAGCTCGAAACTTGAAAAAAGATTCATTTCTAGGTCACCTTCAAACTCCGAAATCACTTTGCGGTTTTGATTTTAGAATTCGATGACGTCACTGCGAAAACCATCTTTTGTGATCATGAAAAATTAACGGCCAGTACCATTGAACACGACATCCTCATTATGAAGGGAGCGTGTATTCAACTTTGTTTACGCAAAACGAAAGGTTGTACTTTAATAAATTTTTGGGTTAACAGCTGGACACCTTCACAGTGGCAGGAGGCAGTGTGGTCGAGTGGTTAGGGCGTTGGGTTTGCATACGGCTGCTCCGGGTTCAAATCCCGTTCTAACTTCCGGTTTGGATTTGTTTCCGGTTGTCCCGGATTCAACTCCACCACGCTTTGTAAATAGCCAACTGGTTGCCTCCTGCCAGTTGGGGTTCTTAATAATGTTTCTGTTAACTTTGAATTGTTTCTTTCACATTGTTAAAAGTGAGGCGCCTGTAAACTAGCTTGATAGCTAAGTGCACTTCCACTATAAACAAACTTACTTACATTTACTTATTTTCGGCTCATAATAGATTTGAGGAAAAACGGACGTATACAAAACATGGACCTCAGGTCCATGGATCACCCTTGTGGACCCGTTCCATGGACCCCTTCATGGACCCGGTCCATGGACCACCCGTGTGGACCACCCCTTATTTTGTAAAGTTACCAGCAGAGAAATGTTCGGACGAAAGAGAGAAACGATACTCGCACTTTTGTGGACAATTTAGCTGGAGCCCATGACTACAACCTATGTCACGGCATTTAACATCTATATAGACTACGATCTATACAGACTACACCCGGTTATGACATCAAGTTAGTTTCTTGAGATTTGTCATTGAGCTCGGGCTCGGGCTCCAACTCGGGCTCGGGCTCCTGCTCTCATTCTTAGCAGGAATACAGGGCTTTTGTTCGCTTATAGTTAAGGGCTACTGATTTAAGCAATTGTCTGTTATAGACACCTTTATGACATCTATTTCAAATTGGTGGCTCCAAAGAGATTCGTCTATAACCCGCACTTCAAATATACATTCATATGTACTTATTGACTGAGTTAGGTCGGGCCAGACGGGAAAATATTTGGCCCGAGGTCATGGCGTACGGACCGAGCGCAGCGTTTTTCCTCCGTGCGCCATATGACCACCGCGCTTTTCCCTTTTTTTTTCCGGGTAACAAAATTCGGAATGTTCACTGACGTCGCTCATTTTGACCGAAAAGTCGGGATTTATATAGCAATTGCAACAAAGTTGTTTTAGTTCGCATCTCGCGCGCGCTTTCATCGCAAAACTATTGAGAAAATCCCCGTATGAGGGCTGTACGCGATCCTAGCAGGGCCGGACGGCTTTTTCCGGCCCTACTCGCGCCATCGCGTACGACCCCGCTCATACGGGGATTTTCTCAATAGTTTTGCAATGAAAGCGCGCGCGGGGCCGTACATCGAATTGACCAGTGCGCCCAACCGTCCTCACATCGCAGGGGTCATAGGTTCCACCTGAAATTTTCAGGTGTCTATAAGAGACAATTGATGAAATTGTCCAGAGGATCTCTTCTCACTCTCTATTACAGATTTTTCAGCTTTTAACATCACAAAATGAGGGGTGGTCCATGGACCTGAGGTCCATGTTTTGTATACGTCCGAGGAAAATCATGGCAAGTACAAATAAAATCTACATCAGACCACAACGGTGACAAGTTCATTTTAGCCTTTCGACTTCAATACAAAACTCTTTCCTCAACTTTATGTCAAAAGACTGCTCAGCATCATTGAAGATCCCGCGTCAGTGAGTCGACAACAGGTTGATTTCGACTTTCCAAACAAATCCTGCTTCATTTTTTATCTGTTGAATTTCATAATTCTGCGGAATTTATCTTCAAGCGCGAACGGCCAAACTGCGTTTTGGCTTCCATCAAACTTCGAACGCCAACCACAGATGACGAAATCAATTGATGGGTGACTAACCCACCAATCAGCATCTTTGGTCCCCAAGGTACATTCCTATATCCAAACTCGAGGCCGATGGAAAGCTATGGAATCTGTACGAATCTTTTCACTGAAGAATTTCTAAAAACGTATCTCAAGGGTGTTAGAGCTGTGAACTGAACAAAAACTCCAATTCAATTTCCGGAGACGGAGTCGATCATCCCGGCTTTGTTCGGAAATTTGATTGATGGAAGCCAAAACGCAGTTTGGCGCTTCGCGCTTGAAGGTAAGATTCCGAAGAATTACGAAAAAGTGTCTTTACTGATGCAATATAATATCTGAAGCGTGGCTTGCAAGTCTGCATTGCATCAAATTAAAGCAGAGTTGAAATTTAAACAATTCGCGTTCTTGGCCTCGAGCAAAGTGCAACCACGCCGGATTATAGAAAAAAAAACGGTATCATTTTTATTGTCATAAAGCTTTTCTTTCACCAAAGTTCAGATAAACAAATTGGGGTTGAGAGTGTTGATTATAGGAAGTTGCACGTGGGTGTAACGTAATATTCAGTCCTGCAACCCTTTTTGCCGTTTTGTTATTTGATTTGCCCACTGGTCTTTATGGCTAATTTTCAAAATTCTTTTTGCTTACTAACATTTTGTTCTTTGCATCTGTTTCCAGTAATATTACCTTCTAACCATGTCTTCAGAAGCAAATGGTAAGTTGGTCACCCTCACCAATAGACCTCGTCCGGGACGAGACGGGACAGGACAAAGAAATCACGGGTAATCTTTCGCCGGTCCCGATTTTGCCGTGATTTGTTTGGCCCCTTCCTGTCTGAGTCTCCACTGAGGATAAAGTGACTATCATTGTTTTTCAGATGAGTGTCCCAATCATTTGTCTCTTCATAACTCCAAGTAGTTGGCCAAAAATCCTCGTGCATGACTCGCGCCCCCCCATTGGAAACAAATGATTTGTGACTTTTCCCGCGGTTTGAGTCACCTGCGCACGGCTGCGTTTTCTTCGATCCTTGATTGCAGTTGGTTTACTTAAATTCTTTGTATAGAACGCAGACCAAGAGAGTCGACTTATTGTACAGCTGCTTTAAAGGCAGCGTTTAGCAGCAGTGCGATTGACGAGCCATGTGTGAATCGGTCGAGAGAGTTTTCCTTGCAAGGCGCCTGCTTAGCCTGCATTTGCTTTGAGTCCACATTGCAATCACTTTTTCTAGCTTGATTTCACAAGCCAAAAGAGCCGCCTAAGAATAGACGTTGTTGCAGCGACTTGCGATTGCTTTCAAAATCTCGCGCCAAAAAATGCAAAACCAATGGTGACTTTCCCGCCCTTTGGGCCTGCTGCACGAACTTTCTCTGCGTTATGATTGGTTCGGTTCGGTTGTTTATCTAGGATCATTGGGATTGGCTAATTTAACTAAATTTCCAGGCGGGGACATTTAACTTAATACAATTTGACATATAGCACTTCTTCATTTCCAGCTTTTGTTTTTAATTACTCTTTCAGACACCAGCAACACCCCCGGGACGCCAGTCAAAACAGCAGCAATTGTCCTGTATTCTTTTATCATAACTATAGCATTGGCTGGGAACATTTTTGTGATCTACATACTCTACAGAAAAATCGAAACAAGACGCTTAACAAGTTTTATGTACGTGAACCTCGCGGTGGCTGATTTGCTCGTAACTTGCTTTGCCATGCCTCGCCAATTGCAGGCCATTCTCATGGACACGCGATGGTTTGGTGGAGCCTTCGGCGAATTTCTTGCCAAGTTTGTAGTTTTTACATTCTTCGTTGCGGTCATGGCGTCCGTCTATACCTTGACTACTATCGCGTTCGACTCCTTTTTCAGCATCATACTTTCCTTGCGACAATTTCCGCGGTTTCGGAACCAAAAAATCCTCGTACCGAGTATCTGGCTTTTTTCGATG
This sequence comes from Montipora capitata, assembly GCA_949126865.1. Lineage (NCBI taxonomy): Eukaryota > Metazoa > Cnidaria > Anthozoa > Scleractinia > Acroporidae > Montipora > Montipora capitata. Next base: position 35,285,982 of record OX421456.1, on the reverse strand, counting down.
TGCGCCATGTCCCCTTGGCTACTCATAATTAAAGTTGGCCGCGATCGAACGGGACAATCCTTTGTAATTCACCAAGAATTTTCGCAGTTTGGCGATAAGAACTCAGTCATGAGAGGTGTTTTTCTCTATGTTGTAGCCATAATCTATGTATTCCCTTTGGCTATCATGAGCTTTCTTTACGGATGTATTTGCCAAAAACTGCGTTCACACAAAATTCCGGGTGCGTCTGTAAGCCATGACGAAGCGCGCCTACGTATGAACAAAACAAAACGGCAAATGATCAAGACGTCTATTGCTATTGTAATTGCGTTCGCACTGTGTTGGCTTCCAGCACATATCTGTCACGTGATGTTTGCCGTCGACCGTGTATGGGCGTTTAGAAAGTTTCCCTTTTTCTACTACTTCATGTTGGTGAGTTTCTGGTGTGGACACGCCAATAGCGCGGTCAACCCCTGGATGTTGATCTACTTCAAGAAGCGGTTTCGCGCGGAGTTTGGAAAAATGGTCACTCATCCGTTGTCGCGCATGTCTACGACAAGCCACTTTAACTTCCGGGAGACATCCACAAAACGGGATTCATCTAAGGCGGTGACATTAACAGATTTTTGTCAAGTTACGAGCTCTTTATAAACTATACTGGATACTTGCCATAACTTTAAGAAAGTAAGAAAGGAAAAAGGTTATGACAGTTACAACGTCTCCTTCGCAGTAGTAATTCGCAACGCCGTCACGCAACCGTCACGTGCATAGCCACCACGCAGTCACGCAACCGTCACGTGCATAGCCGCCACGCAGTCACGCAACCGTCACGTGCATAGCCGCCACGCAACGCTTGGGACGTCGACGACGTCACCTCTAAATATAACTTTGCAATATGGTAAGTCTTTGGCGATTTTTCCATCTCCTTCACGTCGTACAATGTGCGCGAAGTATTCTAAAAATCAATTAGTACGAGCGGTTTCAGAGTAAAAATAGAGGATGGAAGGTTCACATTGGTGCGCTCGCGTTGTCGTCAAAACCTTAAAAGGGACCTTAATCAAGGGTGACGGTCACGAGAACGTCGCCTAAAAATATGAGGGAATTTAAGATCTACTACGGCGACGGCCGGCGACGAAAACGTCACTTTAAAATGTTTTCAGTTCTTACTGTCCGCTTCGATGACCTTTAAACACCAGCGAGATTAAGCGTAGATCCTGATGAAGATAACGAGAACCTCTTCTTAAAATAATCATTTTTCCCATTCCAAGTCGTTTGGCATGGTGTGTGTGCGCGTGTGTGGATCAACTTTCCAAGATTAAACTGTGTATGAACGGCGTGGATAAAAAGTTTATCGTTGGGTTCTTATGTCGCCACCAACAACGACAACGCCCTAAAACAGTGATGATGGCTGTGTTTTCACGACAGCCGTTGTCTCGCTTAACCTTCCTTAAAGTGGTTTGATTGCAGACTGCGTTAAGCGAGCTTAAAATGATACGTGTTTTCACGGGTAAGGTTAAATGAGGAGAGAGCACGTGCCGATACAATAATAATAATAATAATAATAATAATAATAATAATAATAATAATAATAATGGCACGCCTGTACTATTTCCCATTTGAACAACCGCAAGCGACTCCTCAATGGCCGAAAGTAATTGCCAACTCGTTTAAGCTACCTGGTTTGGTGGCTTAAATTTAATGAGAATTCCATTGAATTTTGCCGTCTCGCTTAACATTAAGCGAGTTGAAAAAGCAACTGTTTTCACCCGATTTCCGGTTGTCAGTTGCTAAGCAACCTTAAAAACCGCTGGTGAAAACACGGCCATTATTGGCTAAACATGATAAAATATTACTGCGCTGCACGTGCGGCATGCATTTTTATACATTTTTCTCCCGTACTGAGCACGTGATCAGATTTCAGAATTGTGACAGCGTGTGCATACGGCTGTGAATCTTTCATTCGAGCTCTTTTTACTTAAAATCCGTTCGTATCAATCCAGTAATAGGATACTCCGCCCATGTTGTACAACATGGAAAAGATGGAATGATTGTGAAATGTTGAAACGCTTTCGTAGAGAGAACGCTAAAGAAACGTACAGTGGAACCCTGTCAACCGGCCTAAAAAAAATGGCCGTATTACCGGGGTAGGGTGAAATTCATGGCTATGGGGCCGTAGCATTTTTCTCTTTAATGAACAACGGGAATCTACGTAGTAATTGAATAAAATATTTGAAACTTCGCTCAGTAGGTAAAACGCTTAAAATTGTTAAGTGTGCCGCACGTTCTGAGCCTAAAATCAAAACAAGAACAGGCCCTGCTTACTTTACTTCTAAAAAACGGAAGCCGCCGAAATTACCAAACCGAAAGACTTGAGTATCCATCGTGCTTTTGATGAAAGCACAATGACTTAATCCCTTCGCGATTTGCCCCACTGGGTGTTACAGTAGTGTCAAGATCATGTTTGTGATGAAAACAGGGAGAAGTGTTGCTGACAGTACTTTGTAAAGTAAATCGGCTGTTCGATTACCGTGTCACAGTCGTTTCTAAAATTTAGCGCGAGTGCCAGCATTAACTGGGTGAAATTATAGAGGATTCTACTGTTTGCGATTTAAAATTGTGGCCGTTGGCCGTATTAACGGGTGACCGCATTAAAGAGAGTTTTGCTATAAGAGAATGGAGGGCCGTTTTGCTGGGTCAAAAAAAAGTGGTCGCAATAACGAAGTGATGGCCGTAAGGTGGGGTTCCAGTGTGCACAGCTATTGTTTTGTTCCGTGAAGTAGGGACTTTAGATCTGCGACGGCCACGTCGCGTCGACGAAAACGTCACTTCAAATATAACTTTGCGAAATCGTAAGTCTTTGGCGATTATTCCATCTCGTTCAAGTCGTACAATGCTGGCGAAGAATCCTAAAAATAAATTAGTAGGAGCGGTTTCGGAGTAAAAATAGAAAATGATACTGTTGTTTTGTGACGTTCTCGTTAACGACCGCCATGGCTACTTACTTAAACCAGAACTTTCTTACTTAACGTCCCTGATATCATGAACAGTAACTCAAGCTAGGTGAGTTTTGCTCGATAAAACGTTTCCATGATGCAATTGAAATGTTCATACGTAGAATAAATAAAAGCAAGAAATTCGAGACAACACAGATAAATGCAAATGACTTTCAGTTGAGAAAAGATAACTTTAGATGTTGAACAAAAGAGATGAAATAGAGGATATTACATGGCCGCGCGGGAATACGAATTTTATCTTCGAGTGCTGAAAGTATCTGAGAGATACTTTCAGCACGAGAAGATAAAATTCGTATCCCTAAGCGGCCATGTAATGTTCTGTTTATTATATAGATATTGATGAAATGTCTAGATTTAAAACAACTTGTTTTATTCATTTTCGAAATGATGAAAAATTGTTCACCAACCACTAAAACACGCATGTTGTGTAACATGAAACAAGATATGAAAGTTATGAAAAACAAATCATGATAATGAAAATTTGCAATAAAAATGTTAATGTAGTAGAGAAGAATTATATTAAAGCACAAAAGTATCGTACAATGAAGAGGACGCTCGCGTTTTATTGGCTAATCGTGTTCGTTACCATGACGACAGCTATATCCTCACATGTGAAAGATAAAAATGATACGTTCACTGCGCGCGGTGAAGATATGATTTTTTAGTAATAGGAGAAATCCTGGTATTTCATCAATATCTATATAATAAGTAATTTTATTTAAATATGCTGATCAATTTACTCCGTTGTTTTACAACTAGCTGTTCTCAGACAATAGGAATTTAGCGTTTTCGCCCAATAAAACTGCTTCTATTCCTGATTTGCATTTGAGCTGGTTCTTCAAGTTGGAATCTCTTTGTGTCAGCCGCTGGTCAATCTTTTCTACGTCGACTGATTTGGAACGAGTTTTCTTAGACGCGGAGCCACCTCTTGAATCGTCTAGTGATCTTTTTAAAAGATTGCATGACAGACCGAAGAATGTTACGCGCACCGTAAAGAAACTTTAAAGGCATCGACCTTCAGGTCATCCTTTAATAACCGCGATTGGTCTCAGCTTGATGGCCTTTTCGCTGATCCCTGCATCGTGACCTGAAAAAAAAAAGTGACAAGCATTTTCAATTGAAAGCGAGTCACCCGCAGCATCCGAACTATTTATCGACTCTTTGGTTGCCACGCAACGTGATGCACGTCAGAACTCCATTGCTGACGTCACGTCAGAAACCTTACTAAATATCTCTAGTACTCTATCACATCGAAATTTCGGTATTTGATGCTGTAAATTAAGCGGAGAGAGCATCCTATAGGCCACTTTGGAAAATACCATAATACTCTTTGTTTTTCCCCCCAAATTTTGCATAAGCATTGTTTTTGTTTTCTCTTGGGACCATTGTAAGTCCCAAGAGAAACTGGAAACAATGCTTATGCAAAATTTGGTGGGACAAACAAAGAGTATTATGGTATTTTCCAAAGTGGCCTATTGTTTTCATTCACAAACTGAGTTTCTTGTTAACCCATAGGTAAATATATAAGTATAGGAAATCACATGATTTTGAGTAAATAAGCACGACTGGATTTTTCACAAATTTGCACTTCGAAATATTACAAGCGCTTGTTTAACAATACACATAATATGCATGTTAATACACGTTAATAATATACGTGAAAAAGATAAAATCAAAACAAGTGAACTTTTGACGGCGCGCGCTTTAATTTTCCATAAGTTCATTCAGTGATTGGTTGAAAAAGATTAGAACATTTGCCAAATTCCAACTTTTACAAGACTATCATTCAAAAGTCATTTCACAGTAAACTTAGAAACTTTGTAATTTGCGCTCCTCTTTAAATACAAGAGATTTTTTGAGATGGACAATAGATTTCTTTTTTAGCCAATCGGAAATGAGTCATTTTTTCGTGTACATTATTATTACTATTCATGCAGTCCTCCCAGGGGGAAGGAGGGGGGACGGGGAAGGTCCTTGTTCCCTTTAAAAATGTGCTTGTGTTCCCTTGTCCCCGAAATTACTTCAAAACTTGTTCGCAGCTTTTTGATCCCTAAAATGATTTATATTCCCTTGTTCCCTATGATATTGTGTCGTTGTACCCCTGTTCCCCAGTTCAGATTAGGCACCTTCCCTTGTTCTCCAAAACCACTGGGAGGGCTTCATTAATGGCATTAACTCATTTTTTTTTTAAAGTACTCACACGTGTTGACGACATCAGTTACATTTTTGTATGATTCAGGAGCCTGGGAACAAAAAAAAAAAGATAATCGAGGAATGATTCAGAAAAAAAATCTGCAAGGATTGCAGACTTTTTAACAGGGTTTTAAACAAGTAACAGTGGGTTTCCGATGAAAAAAGGATTACGACGCTCACTGTCGATCCTCTCTGCAAGTTTGAAGATATAGCAAGATGCCGTCTCAAGCAACAATTGTTTTCGTTTGTCTGAAGTTGACATACATGTATTAAAGTTGACGCTTTCCGACACGTGATGAAAAGTCAGGTAAACCAAACAGGCTTTGTCGGTGACCCGAAATCTTTATAATGGATAAGAGAAGAGTGGTTGAACCATAAGGAAGGAAGTTCCTCTTTAACAATAGAAAAAAGCTAAGACTCAAAGGATTGTTATCGTTTTTAACATGAGGAAGCTCATGAAATCTCGGTTAGTAACAATCACTACAATGGTTTTGATGAGCCAATTTTAAAAAATGACATTTGACCCACTTTGACTCATTACAAGGTTCAACAAATAGTCTAATCACTTTTTGCTGTTTGAACGAGAATGTTCAAGTGCAATACGTTTTATACACGATTCTGATTGTGTTCCAGATTATCCTTTTAGGAACTTGCAAGGTGTTGAACAACTTCTTGTCCCCTATGTAGGGGCCCAGTTAGTGGGGTTGTGTCTAGTCTGCATTTCAAATCTTGAGGATTGTGTGTCGCTGTCGGAATGTTGTACAACACCTCTGCAAAGCTGTTCCGGTTTACATTAGCTGCCTTGTCATCAACACTTTTCCAATTGGCAACGTGGTGGGTGTTGCTGGTTGTCTGAAACCACCTGCCCTGCTTGTTCAAATTGGCATTTACTGAAGCAAAATGTGAATGTTATCTTTGTCTAAGTGTATCGTTCAAAGGAACGCAAGCAAAAGTCGGAGAGGCCAAATTTCGCCTGTCTTGTATCAGATCAATTTTTAAGGCTCTGAATTTTGTGCAGTAGCTAAAACATTTAAAACAGCCTCTAAAGAATTCAAATCAAAGCCAGTTTCAAAACTTAATCACTCAAAATGTGTGATGTTGTGTCATTTTTCAATAAACTACTGGAGGTTTGGATTGAGATACTGCCTAATAGTAAAGCTAGGAGTTCAAGCCAGGATCCCAGCCAGGATCTTTCGTCAAGATTTCCAACCCTCATTCTAGTGACCTAATTACTAAAATGAGTGCTTAATCCTAATCACTAAAACGAGTACTTAGACCTAATCGCTAAAATGAGTGCTTAAACGCAATCACTAAAATGGGCGCGTAGATCTAATCACTAAAATGGGAGCGTAGACCTAATCACGAAAATGAGCGCTTAGTCCTCATCACTATCATGAGTGTGTAGACCTGCATTGTAATCACTAAAATGGGCACGTAGACCTAATAATCACTAAAAGGAACTTGTAGACCTACTCACTAAAATGACTGCTTAGACCTGGACTTCACAGGATACTGGCTTGGATCCTGGCCCCAAATCCTGCTCTGAATCATTGACTTGACGTTTAGGTACCTGAGTTTACATTATGTTTCGCCGGTATGAACTCCAAACAAGCTCTTTTCCAAACCTGCAATTAAACCTCTTAAAACTGGTTCCGATGAAGGCTTGGAGCCGGCCAAAAAAACAAACTCCCGTAATGTCAAAATATTAATTAATATTTATTGGCTGATACTGCATACTAATTACTTATTGAAGGCAGTCAGACCACTTGGTTTTATAGTTTTTTTTTAGCCTCCAGAAGTCTCATCAAGGAATTATGACATGCTGTTTCCGGCCTCTCTCAAGCTTTAATGCAAATACAGTGCTCCTTTTAAAAAGAAACACGATTAAAGCACAGGGTAGCATGTTCGAAAATAGAGGACGTAAAATCATTTCAGACGCAAACGAATTACTCGGCCCAAATCAATGACTGAAAAATGAAAGGTACTCCTCGGCCTTAATAGACCGTATTCGTATTGTCAGTATTGGACTGGAACTAGCTTGCAATGGAGGCTAATGCGGGGGAATAAATTAAAAAGCATTTGCATTTGAAACGTTTCCCCGCATTAGCCTCTATTGCAAGCTAGTTCCAGTCCAATACTGAGAATACGAATATAGTCTATTGTATCATCCATTTTTGATTTTGCGGCGTTAACTTTGAGCAGTGAGTTGCAACAGAGTTGGCAGTTTCAAACTGAGTCCACTTCAAGAAAAACTTACTTCCATTTCTCATTGGTAAATTTGAAAGCGTTATGCACGATAGATTGAGGAAAAGAAAGACCCTAGATTATATTCACCGTTGCTCGAAACAGTACTCTGCACTGACATTTTGTCATTTCCTCTCCAAATAATAAAAATGATATACTATAATGGTTCGGTCGGTACCGTATCTGTGTGACAACAACATGTTTTCAATTAAAATTATGGCTTTTAACAAAAAGCATGGCATTAAGCGTGGATCATTTTAATTATTTTAATTCGGTTCAACCCATCTTAATCTGTGAGGAATAAGCGATTTTTCGTGGTTGTTTCGACTCCTTGTTTACCTTTTGGTGACAATTGAAAACTGAACTATAAGGTAATATGACAAGTAATCTCGCGGAAAGAAAACAGCTGAAAACAAACGAAAACTATCTATATGATTTTGCTGCATATATGCAAGCTGCTTCGAGATGCTCAAGTCGACCGCTCGATGAGATTTGTTTCGGTTAAGAGTTTTTCTCCAGGATCACCTGAGGTGGACATTACATTACAAAAAGAGAAAAAGGTATATTTTGTATTACTAGAAATTACTAGAACTCGTGAGCGAATCGAAACTGTCGTGCTTGTCTTATAATACGTTTCCCGAAGTAAAAGTACTTTTAAGTTTTATATGAAAAAGGAAAGGAACTTGACTTATTATAAGCGTGTAGTCGTTCTAGCGCTGGAGCACTAATTGGGACATTGTAAACTGAATTTAACAATAAAATCAAGTCAAATGTTGGTTTTTTGATGAAAGGGGAAAGTGGCGAGTACTCTCACCACTGCGCCATCCCTGCGCTCTATTTTACACTCTCATGTCCTTCATTATAAAATCTAATAGTTTTTAGGTGTTACGTTGAACTACCAACTCTAAGTACTTAGCGCGGAAAAGGGGAAAATCTCAATACACTCTCGCCGATGATGCCGACTTTGCATCCATTTCTTTACAGCGCAAAACTGCTCGGTTCAAGTACTACTGACTACAACTCAACTACACAATCTATAACAACCAAATCATATGAAGGGCAAATTCAACCCCTTTTAATTTATAGCGCGCCAGTAGCCATGTGTGACTGAGTAAAGCCCTCCTTTTCCTCAGTTAACACAGCGCTATTTCTCAGTGCAAAACGATAGGCTTTCTGGTGGTCCGTAAATTAAAACTAAAGGGGAAAAGACGACACTAACTGACATCGCTCGCCATATGCAGACAGTTGGGAACTTCGGACCTGACACACCAGGTGGACAATTTCGTAAAGTGGCATGAAAATGATTTAAAATTGGGAAGACCATCGCAGTTAAGTGGGAAACTCAGTAAAGCAATTGCAAAGGAAGCTCGAAAACATTTAGGCTTAAATGAGATTAGAGGCCGCCGAGTACGTTTGATAGTGGGCAGCCCATAGGGATTCGAACTCATGACCGTGCGATTAAACTGCACTTGCTGTACCAGCTGAGCCATGAAGCCAGTTTGGAGCTGGTCGCTTGCGAGGTCAAGTTTATCCCGTACCAGGTGAAGTTAAACGAAATAATGCTTTATAATATTTTATAAATTTTTCATGTATTCTCAAAAAGTCGTCCAGAAAAGACCCTTGGAACAGGGCTTACAAACCTTTCATTTTCTATTTTTACTCTGAAACCGCTTGTGCCAAATTTATATTTAAAGAAAATACTTCAACCACAATGTACGATGTAAACGATATGGAATAAATCACGAAAGAATTACTATACTGCCAAATTATATTTTGAGGGCCAGTTTTCGTAGACGTCGCCGAGATCTTCAAGTTCTTGTTTTGAAAATGAATGCAGCCAGGTGTAAGGGAAGTTTTAAGTAAACCAACAAAAAAATAATGTTAATATGGGGAAAACACGCGCCACGTGAGAAGACACAAGGAGCTTGCATTGTAAGTATCCAGGGGAGCTCCATATATTTCCTTGTACTAAAAGTATAAGGATTTGTATGGAGCTTTTCGACGAGGCACACGGTATCCTGCTGTCCTTTCCGATCGAGGTGTTTTAATCCGTTCTCACAGACAGAGCTTTGTCAGAAAAAATGTCATCGCCGACGAGGCAAGCCAGCAATGACGGAGGCAAAGGTGGGTGTTTACTTTTCATCAAGTTTCATCAAACCGGCATTGAGTTTCCTAAAGAACAAAAGGTCTTTGTTTTATATTTGTGATAGCTGACCGGACGTAATTTTGAGAGATCAACTAGTTGCGCAATTTACAAGTAATGCGATACCAGAAAAGATGAACAGACGGATCATTCGTTCTCGCAAAACACTCCAGAAGGAAGAGGGAAACAGACGCAAGCATGGAGAATTCCTATCCCAGCGACGGCCGCCCAAGAGGATGTCCAAAAACTGCGAGAAGCCATCCTTCGGAAATTCCAGTCGGTGCTGGAACCTTTGTCATTGGCATTATGGTGGTATCGAAAAGAAACATCCTTGATGTACGACGCATTTTAAGCCAACAGAAAAAAATTCAATATAGACATTTTGGCTCCTTCCACCCACCAGGAATAAGGAAAGACTTTGTAAAAAGATAAGCCCAATAACTACTAAGAACACTGAACCCTTCTCGAAAGACATTCGAAGAGAATATATGCAACTTCAAGTCCCGCCTATCCAAAAGGGGCTATCCGCATCTGTTCACAGAACAAATCCTCTCTGAAGTGAATTTCAGGGACAGAAAAAGAAGACGCACAAAAGAAATTACTGCCCTTTGTCACGTGATACCATTTATCAGTGCGTAACTTAAAAATAATTTTAATTGTCCACTGGCATTTGATAGAAAGTCAACCACGACTTTGGGAAATAAACAGAAACCTCCCATTATCTCATATAGGAGAAAAAAATCCCAAAAAAAGACATACTCGTACTAGGTCACCTTTAAATGCCATGTAAAGACAATTACTTCGTGAGGTTCACTACCGAATTGACATGATATTCAAACCGCGGGCAGATGTAGTGAAAACTATTACTAGTAATTAAGCAAATGACTCACATCGAAACTTTAGAGGGCCAAGAAAAAGAGAAAAGGCAAGAAAACATTTGTTCCATGATTGGGTGACCACCAATGATGTTTGGTGTGGTCACAAAAAGTCACGTACCACTTTGTCTTCTGACACAATTTCATTGGCTTTATGAAAAAGAGTACTTTTATAACGCTTCACCATGCAGCCGAGACGAATGTGCTGACTCCAGCAGGCTGTATTTCCATATTTGAAAAGATCTGTTCTGCCTTAGGAGTATGGTGTGAGTCAGCTCACGGGACACTTTTCTCTGAACCGCCATGCGAGTTGAGGCATACAAGCCGGAGGATGGCGTTGCTGACTCGCACCAAACTACTGCCTTATGCCGCATGCATTTAAAAGGTTTCCTTCGCAATGATCTCAAGGCAAGCAACGTTGTCCGCAAAAAAAGCTCCAACCATGTTATGATTGATTTTGGGTAGAGCGTTAAGCCATGATTGGTTTGGGCTCAAAAGGAAAGCCTGTGGTTAATTCAGCACTAAACGCTATTTAGCCCCCGAAGTAAGAAGTGAATGCTGTTACAGCTTTGCCAGTGACATTTTTTTTATTGGAGCGAATGCTAAAGGGGGTATCCTCCCGGGTATTCTGAACGATAACCTAAAGTACAGCCTAATAATATTATCTTGACTCTAGCAAAAGACTGGATTATGCTGTACTCATGGGTGCTTCACCTAAAGTACAGCCTAATAATATTATCATGCCGCTATCCGGAAACGTTCATTGCGATCTTTAATTAATCGCATGCTGGTGGGGGTGATACAGAACGTCAGATGGGAAAAAATTGTCTTCGATTAACGTTGCCTCAATTAAACTCTCGAATATAATTCACAGACTCGATGTTAATTCCTGTCATTGAATTTTTCAAGAAAATCAATAAGTCTAATGGTTCCTGTGACATTGCAGTTTTAATTCTCCAAGAAACAATTTGGCTTGACAGACAGACGACATACCGCTGTTTAATCATTTGCTATTTAACCACAACGTCTTCCTTTTTGCAGGATTCAGTTGCCGGTTTGGAGGTGTCTGTTTAGTACAAGAAGGCGCTTCGAATCTCTTGAAAACTAGTAGTTTTTTTTCCGAGAGCAGTCAAATCAGACTCTCAAAGTGGTAAGTACGTGTCATCAGACGTCATTTTTTATCCAAAGCATTTTGTGGTTCCTTGTGAACGTAATACATCTTAAACAACGTTTTTTCGCAGGCGTGTTACATACAGATCTTCTGGTTATTTTTCGTCTGACTGTTAAATATGATATTTTGAGGATGATAACGAGGTCAGGCAATTGCTAACGTAAGGGAGTTCGTTTCACGAAAGTTCGGTTACATGTATATCAAGAGTTCCAGCGCTAACCCTCAAAACGTTACCCGGCTTTCTGTAGTCTCCGTATAGTTTCATTTTTTTGGGGTCTTGGATATCTCTAGACAACGTCAAGTTACTTTTAGTGTTCGTAAATTAGGAGTATTGAGTTTCCCGTCCCAGGTGAATCAAGTTTCAAGGAGACGAAACAAAATGTCACAATTAAATGAACTCTTAAAATGTCTGATTTATTTAAGTAAAACACCTTGAATGAACCAATCTTCTTTCTAGATCGTTCTGTCTTTCCATCTTTTGTCCATTTCTATTTTTTGTGAAATGTATGAAATGCGTGGGTTGAATTTCCCAAGAAAAAAACTCCCTTATGGATTAAAACACGCCGGACTTCCTTTACCAGAGACATGTTCGAAGTTTAAAATTTGTTTTTGTCCTATTAAAGAAATTTTGCAAGGGCTAGCGCATCTCAAGGAAATTTTCCAAGGGCTGCTCAGCAATTTCCTCCTTTCTCTCCCAACCACTGTCGTGGCTCATCCTGAATTCCTGTTTAACATAGATTTATTGCAAAGGTCAGATTGTTTCTCTGATACCAATCGAACGCCGGTGGGGAGAACTCCCATATGAAAAGGTCGGGGGCACTCATCGTACCTTTTAGGGGTTAAAAAAGCAATTTTGGTACCTGTGTTTAGCCGCAAAAGGTCCACAGCGGGAGCTTTAGCGGTACTTTTTAGGGAATTGCGCCGAAGAATTATGACAGGAGACATTTGACAATCAACTAATTTCTAATTTTTGTCTAATTAAAACCCATAATTTGGTACCTCTTAGGGGTGGAAAAAATTTCATGCCACGCCCACAAAATAGGATCTTGGTACCTCTTAGGGGTTCTTTTCAAAATTCCCGACGAGCACCCCGTCATTTTTATATGAGAGTCCCCCACCCCCCGGGAATCGAGCATCAAGCGGATATATTTAATCACCTTAAATATTTTCGAGACGACTGATTAAAACTAAGTCATGTTGACCTTGAAGCCATCTTCCATCGCGGATTGTTCGTGATAAAGTTTGTAAAATCCGAGATTGAGCCGGTTTGATAAACACATAAGGAGCAGGTAGTTTTCCAAAGGTATCGTGTACGTTCATCTCTTAATTTATTTGGCCTACTTGTACATAAAACTAAAACGTAGACAACAAGCTCATCCAAGTTCTGACGTCGAATTTTGCTTTAAAAAAAGAGGTTCACCATGATTTACTGTCCTAAAACATTCCCATACAGTTGTCCAAACTCACAGTTAATATTCTCAGTTTACGACTGAAAATTGTGTTTCGAATACTACCATTCTTAGAGCAAATTTAACATTTTAAGTAAAAGGCACCTTACCTTATGGATCGTTTTCACTGTCACGCAACAAAAAAATAAAATCGAAACCGCTCAATGAAATAAGCCAAAAACTTGGAATGTTGTAGGGAACACATTTATTAATGACCTCACCAATTCTCAGGTCCGTGCGGTACATTGTTTACCACGCCGGATTATAGAAAAAAAAAACGGTATCATTTTTATTGTCATAAAGCTTTTCTTTCACCAAAATTCAGATAAACAAATTGGGGTTGAGAGTGTTTGATTATAGGAAGTTGCACGTAGGTGTCACGTAATATTCAGTCCTGAAACCTTTTTTGCCGTTTTGTTACTTGATTTGCCCACTGGTCTTTATGGCTAATTTTCAAAATTCTTTTTGCTTACTAACATTTTGTTCTTTAAATCTGTTTCCAGTAATATTAACTTCTAACCATGTCTTCAGAAGCAAATGGTAAGTTGGTCACCCTCTTCAATAGACCTCGTCCGGGACGAGACGGGACAGGACAAAGAAATCACGAGTAATCTTTCGCCGGTCCCGATTTTGCCGTGATTTGTTTGGCCCCTTCCTGTCTGATTCTCCACTGAGGATAAAGATAAAGTGACTATCAAGACTTGTACATCATTGTTTTTCAGATGAGTGTCCCAATCATTTGTCTCTTCATAACGCCAAGTAGTTGGCCAAAAATCCTCGTGCTTGACTCGCGCCCCTCATCGGAAACAAACGATTTGTGACTTTTCCAGCGGTTTGAGTCACCTGCGCACAGCTGCGTTTTCTTCGATCCTTGATTGCAGTTGGTTTACTTAAATTCTTTTTATAGAACGCAGACCAAGAGAGTCGACTTATTGTAGAGCTGCTTTAAAGGCAGCGTTTAGCAGCAGTGCGATTGACGAGCCATGTGTGAATCGGTCGAGAGAGTTTTCCTTGCAAGGCGCCTGCTTAGCCTGCATTTGCTTTGAGTCCACATTGCAATCACTTTTTCTGCGTTATGATTGGTTCGGTTCGGTTGTTTATCTAGGATCATTGGGATTGGCTTATTTAACTAAATATCCAGGCGGGGACATTTAACATAATACAATTTGACATATAGCACTTCTTTATTTCCGGCTTTTTTTTTTAGTTACTCTTTCAGACAACGGCAACACCCCTGGGACGCCAGTCAAAACACCAGCAATTGTCCTGTATTCTTTTATCATAACTATAGCATTGGCTGGGAACATTTTTGTGATTTACATACTCTACAGAAAAATCGAAACAAGACGCTTAACAAGTTTTATGTACGTAAATCTCGCGGTGGCTGATTTGCTAGTAACTTGCTTTGCCATGCCTTGCCAATTGCAGGCCATTCTCATGGACAACAAATGGTTTGGTGGAGCCGGCTTCGGAGAATTTCTTGCCAAGTTTGTAGTTTTTACAGTCTTCGTTGCGGTCATGGCGTCCGTCTATTCCTTGACTGCTATCGCGTTCGACTCCTATTTCAGCATCGTACTTTCCCTTCGACAATTTCCGCGGTTTCGGAACCAAAAAATCCTTGTACCGAGTATCTGGCTTTTCTCGATGTGCGCCATGTCCCCTTGGCTACTCATAATTAAAGTTCGCAATCCAACAGGACAATCCTTTGTGATTCACCAAGAATTTTCGCAGTTTGGCGATAAGAACTCAGCCATGAGAGGTGTTTTTCTCTATGTTGTAGCCATAATCTATGTATTCCCTTTGGCTATCATGAGCTTTCTTTACGGATGTATTTGCCAAAAACTGCGTTTACACAAAATCCCGGGTGCGTCTGTAAGCCATGACAAAGCGCGCCTACGTATGAACAAAACAAAACGGCAAATGATCAAGACGTCTATTGCTATTGTAATTGCGTTCGCACTGTGTTGGCTTCCAGCACATATCTGTCACGTGATGTTTGCCGTCGACCGTGTATGGGCGTTTAGAAAGTTTCCCTTTTTCTACTACTTCATGTTGGTGAGTTTCTGGTGTGGACACGCCAATAGCGCGGTCAACCCCTGGATGTTGATCTGCTTCAAGACGCGGTTTCGCGCGGAGTTTGGAAAAATGGTCACTCATCCGTTGTCGCGCATGTCTACGACAAGCCACTTTAACTTCCGGGAGACATCCACAAAACGGGATTCATCTAAGGCGGTGACATTAACAGATTTTTGTCAAGTTACAAGCTCTTTATAAACTATACTGGATACTTGCCATAATTTTAAGAAAGTAACAAAGGAGAACGGTTATGACAGTTACAACGTCTCCTTCGCAGTAGTAATTCGCAACGCAGTCACGCAACCTGTCACGTGCATAGCCGCCACGCAACGCTTGGGACGTCGACGACGTCACCTCAAAATATAACTTTGCAATATGGTAAGTCTTTGGCGGTTTTTCCATCTCCTTCACGTCGTACAATGTGCTCGAAGTATTCTAAAAATCAATTAGTACGAGCGGTTTCAGAGTAAAAATAGAGAATGGAAGGTTCACATTGGTGCGCTTCCGTTGTCGTCAAAACCTTAAAGTGGACCTTAATCAAGGGTGACGGTCACGAGAACGTCGCCTAAAAATATGAGGGAATTTAAGATCTACTACGGCGACGGCCGGCGACGAAAACGTCACTTTAAGATGTTTCCAGTTCTTACTGTCGGCTTCGATGACCTTTAAACACCAGCGAGATTAAGTAGATAGCGATGAAGATAACGAGAGCCTCTTCTTAAAATAATCATTTTTGCCATTCCAAGTCGTTTGGCATGGTGTGTGTGCGCGTGTGCATCAACTTTCCAGGATTAAACTGTGTATGAACGGCGTGGATAAAAAGTTTATCGTTGGGTACTTATGTCGCCACCAACAACGACAACGCCCTAAAACAGTAATGATGGCTGGGTTTTCACGACAGCCGTTGTCTCGCTTAACCTTCCTTAAAGTGGTTTGATTGCAGACTGCGTTAAGCGACTTTAAAATGCTACCTGGTTTGGTGGCTTAAATTTAATGAGAATTCCATTGAATTTTGCCGTCTCGCTTAACATTAAGCGAGTTGAAAAAGCAACTGTTTTTACCCGATTTCCGGTTGTCAGTTGCTAAGCGACCTTAAAAACCGCTGGTGAAAACACGGCCATTATTGGCTAAATTATAAAATATTACTGCGCTGCACGTGCGGCATCCATGTTTGTACATTCTTCTCCCGTACTGAGCACGTGATCAGATGTCAGAATTGTGAAAACTTGTGCATACGGCTGTGAATCTTTCATTCGAGCTCTTTTTACTTAAAATCCGTTCGTATCAATCCAGTTATAGGATACTCCGCCCATGTTGTACAACATGGAAAAGATGGAATGATTGTGAAATGTTGAAACGCTTTCGTCGACAGAACGCCAAAGAAACGTACAGTGGAACCCTGTCAACCGGCCTAAAAAAAATGGCCGTATTACCGGGGTAGGGTGAAATTCATGGCTATGGGGCCGTAGCATTTTTCTCTTTAATGAACATCGGGAATCTACGTAGTAATTGAATAAAATATTTGAAACTTCGCTCAGTAGGTAAAACGCTTAAAAATGTTAAGTGTGCCGCACGTTCTGAGCCTAAAATCAAAACAAGAACGGGCCCTGCTTACTTTGCTTCTAAAAAACGGAAGCCGCCAAAATTACCAAACCGAAAGACTTGAGTATCCATCGTGCTTTTGATGAAAGCACAATGACTTAATCCCTTCGCGATTTGCCTTACTGGGTGTTACAGTAGTGTCGAGATCATGTTTGTGATGAAAACAGGGAGGAGTGTTGCTGACAGTACTTTGTAAAGTAAATCGGCTGTTCGATTACCGTGTCACAGTCGTTTCTAATTTATTTAACGGGGTGAAATTATTGAGGATTCTACTGTTTGCGATTTAAAATTGTGGCCG
>OX421456.1:35238939-35263939 GCA_949126865.1 Montipora capitata | reverse complement strand
TTTCCGTGCTTCTAATAATAAAAAGACTAGGAATTTTCTTATCTACGGTATATAATAAACAGAACATTACATGACCGTACATGGACACGAATGTTATCTTCTCGTGAGGACTACTATGATATCTCCGCGCGGTCACGTGATTTCCTTTAAGTCTATGTTCTACATGACGGTCGCCGTGTAGGAAGCAATTTTTCAAAAGACCCGCTAAGAAGCCCAGGAAAAAAAAAAATTCGGGTTCGAACGGGACCGTGTGATTTCGCTGTAGACCGCCCTACCGCCCTATCAAGCTTATCTGGGAGCTCATCAATGGTGAACTTGTATTAACTGTGCCCAATAGAGGGCGATGGGAACGAACACGTCCAACACCATACATAAGCTTCTTCCAATGATATATTTTTTCAATCTAAATTTAACTCGTGGTCATGATGCGCGGTTAGAGCGAGTTTCAATCGAGTGTCGTAAAACCAAAACCAAAGTAATTACTTTGGCCAATCAAAAAGGACGAAGACAATCCAGTAAACGAATCAAAACTCGAAGTAATTACACGTGGCCGACACAAAGCGCGGGAAAATGTGAACGCGCGAGCCACGATTGGTTTTGGTTTCACTTCTGATTGGTTGAAAAAGTGGCGCGAGAACTGTGAACCAATCACCGAGTGAAGAAATGCAAAACCAAAGCAATTCGCTAATTACTTTCGACACTCAATTGAAAACCGCTCTAATTTAAGGAAGACACCTGATTGATTACTTGTAATTGATCATTGGCTGTGCGACCATAGGCAGGAGACCAAAATAACTTTCACAGCATGGCGCGAAGCTTAAAATACATTGGGGCATAGGGCTCATCCTGTCTTGTTGTATCTCGGCGAGCATACAACGGCGTAGGTAAGTCCACATTTAAACAGAACTCGAGCCCCGGACAAGTGGTTATGGAAGGCTTCCATTGAATAACAAAATCCTATCAAATTCGAGAAACAGCAACGGAGATGATCTTCGAAGTAGTTGTTTCTCTCTTAGGAGGCCAGTGCAGCCCAGTGGTTAGGACGTTTGCCTTGAGATCCAAAGTTTCCGGGTTCAAAACCCGCTCTGACCACTCGTTGAATTTGTTCCTGGTAGTCCTTGGTTCAACTTCTCAACTGCACTTGTAAATAGCCAACTGGTTTGTGTCCGGTCAGTTGGGATTCTTAACAGTTGTTGTTGTTGTTGTTGTTGTGTTCTGTCGTGTCGTTGATTGTGTTTCATTGGCCCTGAAAAGCCCCCATGGGGAGTGGTCACTTAAGCAATTTTTATTTTATTTTATCTTTTTGTTTTTTAGAGGTGATTATGTGTTTCCCACCTCAAAATTTGAGCTACTCACCGAGACTTGGCTCTGGACAAAGCTCTGCCCTATAAAATTATGAAAAAAAAATTGGTACCGCTTACATTACCTGCTCCAGATAAAGAGAAAAAGAATGCCATGGGAACAATTCATTATATGCTACAACTGAGTGCTAAATAAATGAAGGGGTTTAGTTCAGTTCTGAAGTAACTGTGGTGCTACATCGGTGGGTCGTGAAACACAGAGAAGCCACGGGTTTATCAACTGAGTAAATATGGTAAATTGACAACCGTAGAAAAATTCGAAAGATGACATTTCGAGCGTTGGGACTTCGTCAGAGCGAATTAGGAAATTACGGGTTGTTAGGGGTTCGTAAATAAATGCTTAGTGATTTAGATGCACGACGATTTTGATTAGCGTTACAAAGTGCCCACTCCCTCGCCATATTACTCCATTACATCATTTCTAATAACATGCAGCGAATGCTAACAACTTAAACTGCCCCTGTGACCAAAAAATCAATTCTTATTTTTCTTTGGATTTCAAATCTATGTTAAGGACGGTGCCTACTAATTAAAGATATTTTTGCCCCGGTGTGTGATTATGCAGGAAGAGTAGATCTTAACAAGTGTTATTGAAATCCAAAAATAAAATTAGGGGTAACCACGCATTTTTCAACGATAATCCATGATTAATATTTGTAAAAAGCTATGAAATACAAAGCAATGTATGGCGTTCTTTCTGAAAATGGAAGCTTCATTATCTCTCAAAAATGCATGCTTACCCCCAATTTTCTTTTTGGATACCAAGAGTACTTGCTAAGATCTACTTTCTCCGGATAGTTTTAAACCGGGCAAAAATATCCCTGCATTAGTAAGCATCACCGATAGGAAATCCGAGTGTCTCGAGACGCGCAGAACGTATGCGCAATAACAGCAGTAGGACCGTCCTTAACTTAACACTAGGGAATTTAAGAAACGACGACGGCTGCGGCTACGACAACGTCACAAAGCAATAATATCATTGGTTAAAAGAGCATAAATAATCGTGCTGCACGTGCAGCACGGATTTTAGCAAGTATGTTTGCGGTCCTCTGCATAACGACGACGTGAAATCACCAAATTTGAAGTTCTGACGACAACATAAGCATGCAACAGAGAATCCTTCATTCTCTATTTTAAATTTGAAACCGCTCGTACCGATTTATTTTTAGGATACTTTGCCCACATTGTACGACGAGAACTAGACTGAATAATCGTGAAAGACTTACGATAGAGCCATGTTATATTTTGAGGTGACGTTTTCGTCGACCGTCGCCGTCGTAGATCTTAAATTCCCTACTGGGGACTTTAAGATCTACGACAACGACGGTCGACGAAAACATCACCTCAAAATATAACTTGGCTCTATCAAAATTCTTTCGTGATTATTCAGTCTCGTTCACGTCCTACAATGTGGGTGACGTATCCTAAAAATAAACTGGTACGAGCGGTTTCAGAGTGAAAACAGAGAATGAAAGATTCTCTGTTGCATGCTTACGTTGTCGTCAAAACCTCAAATTTGGTGATTTTACGTCGTCGTTATGTAGAGGACCGCAAGCAAACTTACTAAAATCCGTGCTGCACGTGCAGCACGATTATTTATGCTCTTTTAACCAATGATATTATTGTTTAGTGGCGTTGTCGTAGTCGTAGCCGTCGTCGTTTCTTAAACTTCCTAGTAAAGCGACCAAACGTTTAAGTTCTGATTTCAAAAAGACACCTCTTTATCTTAAGTGGAATTTTCCTGTTTCATGGTCCACCGTTACTAACTTTAAGGTCTTGAGAGAGCTGGATCGAGGGGAAAATGACGTCAAAGGCTCACTAGTTTAAGAATGCAATGCGTGTGTACGCCGCAGAATTAATAGGGAGCTTTAGCAACGACGACGGGAACGGCAACGAGAACGTCATGTAAAAACATAAATTCACGTTATTGCGATCACTTCGCGACTATTCTAAGCCTTTTAATACGACAAAGGTGTTTCAGTCCCTCAGGAATGAAACCGTTACGAGCGGCGCTTAATTTAGGGGAGAAAAATGAAAATTTATCTCCAGGTGCTGACGTTCTCCATAACACTTCAAACTTGGTAATTTCACGTTGTTGCTTTGCTGACGACGGCAAAGAAATGGACAAAAATGAAAAACGCACGTGCAGGGCGTGCAAAGCTATTGTTTTTGCCCACTAAATATGCAAATTTGTGAAGTTCTCGTTGCCGTCGCCGTTGTTGTTGCTAAAGCTCCCTAATATGCAGCACGGGAGTTTTGTGCTTTCAGACTTCTAAACTCGCGTTGTGCGTATGTAATAAGGCAGCATTCACACGCTGAAATTTTAAGCTAGTGAGACTTTGACGTCACTTTTTCCTGGATCCAACCCTCTGAGGTCCCATCGATCAGTTTTGAACGTGAGTAATGGCGGACCGTGAAATCCAAGTAAACGGCCTTTGGATAAAAATCAAAGCTCAAGATTTTGCCAGTCAGGTGTTAAGCAAACACTTTCAAAATCTGAAGAAAAAAAGGTGGCGATTTTTTTTTTTATCACAGGGGCACTTTAAAGGGACAATTTGCGTTGGACATAAAAAAATTAGCATGCGTCTAATTGCGTGTATTTTAGGGCATAAAAGGCTACATGCCCATAGTGATGATTGCCGGCTGATTTAATTACCTGTGTCAGTTATAATTTTCTCTAGTAATTACAATGATATTGGTTTTTAAGCACTCAGTTGAAATCTTCTGACACATCTTTGAATATGTCCAAAATATAGCTTACCGCTCCATGACACGTAGTGCCAAAAGTGGTCTTCATTCCCTTCTCTGTACCCGTCAGAACGTAACTGTCAACAAGAGTAAATTATATGTCAGCACAGATTAAGAAACCAGAAAAGACCAGACCAGAAACGACCAGAAACCCATAAAGGTTGAAACGTGTAACGGCCCCTTGTGTGCTGGGAAACAAGCTTCTAAATATTCAATTCGCTAAGTACCATCTTTGGAACAACAAGAGCGAGGGGCTTCCAAATATGGTACTTAGCACTGAAACATTCAACCAATCAGTTCGCACGGAATATTCGGAAGCTGTGAACGCGCGTTACACGTTTCAACCATTATGGGTTTCTGGAAAGACACAAAACGGAGCGTGAGAGGTGGGATTGGCGCGGGGGCACGAGGGTGTTGGCGTTGCTTATTTCCCTTTCGTAAACAAGAGATGCCATTTTTGACGGTCGATGCCATTCTTAATAACTAAGCCCTTTTATTTGGTTAGCTTTGAATAAATTGTTAGGATTAGCTTCATTTCGAGGCAAATGAAAGGCTATACTATACGTAACTGAAGAGACAGAGAAGCACACACAGTGTATTTTTATCTTTCCACTCACTCATCCGAAAAATTGGTTTTTTCCCTAAGCGGGACTCGACCATGTCTCCCTGAAAATGCTTCATTTAATACAGCTTCATTTAGATACTTTAAAATTGCGAATTATAATGTGTTGTTTCGTTAGTGTAGAGGTTAAGAGCATTTACTTAAATCCATAGAACCGAGTTCGACATCATTCGAGAAACTTTTTCAAATTTTTTTTTCTAGGTTTTTTCTTTTTTTTCCTGTAAATTCTAAGATTTTTTCCTCATTTGCAAACGACAAACTTAACAGCGAAAATTGTTCCAAGTCTTGCCCAAATGGCGTCGCTTGTTTACGAAAGGGAAAATTGCGCCGGCGTTACGGGGTATGGTAGGGGGGTATGTTAGGGGTTACCGTAGGGGTTAACCGTAGTGGTCACAGATCGCACCTCTCACTTCTGATCGTATCTACCGTAGGTCGCGTTTCAGTCTCTAAACCCGAGTCGACGGTTTTTCTTCGGGTACTCCAGTTTTCCTCCCTCATTCTAATCATAATAATTTCAAGCCCCCTGTAATTGAAAATGCCCCCCCCCCCCCCCCCCCTTCTTGCCTTAAAAATGCCGGCTAGCAAAACTATAGTTCACCTGCAAGTTCCCATTGTTCCTCCGATAAGTACTGGCTGTCCTGTCAACTGAAATCAAATCGTAAAAGCGCATGTTATCATCCAGAAGGATATAGATCAGGGAATTTTGTAATCAACTGGGACCTTACACTTCTGAAAATATAATGGTAAAAAAATATTAAGCCTGCTACGAGCCTAGAAGGCCCATCAGGCCGGCGCTTATCTCCGGTTACTGTATCATGAAGCGACTAGGAGTATTTCTACTCCCCCCTGGATGGGATGCTAGTCCATCGCAGGGTTTACCCCAGCATTATACACCTGGGTGGAGAGAGGCACCGTGGTAGTAAAGTTTCTTGCCCAAGAACACAACACAATGTCACCGGCCAGGACACGAACCCAGGCCACTCGATCCGGAGCCGAGCGCACTAACCATGAGGCATATAATAATAATAATAATAACTTTCTTTATATAGCGTTCATATCCATGTATCGCTGTCCATGGCGCTTTACAATTTACAATTTACAGTAATTTACAATAAAACGATCTAAAAACATTAAATTCTATCGATTGGTTATTATACAATAAATATTATTAATTCTATAAACGATCTATAAAATATTATTATTATTTCAAACAACAATTATTGAAATGATAATGATAAGATACAATGATGAAAGAAATATCAAATCAGTCGATAAAAAACGAAAATGATTAAAAAGAAAAAATCAAATAACTAATTAAGTTTCCTATTATCAAGAAATAATGTAAAGAGAAACGTTTTGAGTCTGCTTTTAAAACTAGCATTTTAGGAGCAAGAACGAATATGTAAAGGTAACCTATTCCAAAGTCTCGGAGCAGCCAATGAAAAGGACCGAAAACCATAAGTGGTGAGCTTAGCTCTAGGTTCAACAAGAAGTTTATTTGTAACAGAGCGAAGAGAGTAGCAAGAGGAACGATAAGAAAGAAGATCAGACAGATAGCAAGGAGCCAGACCATTTAAGGCCTTATAAGTGAGCAGAAGCAACTTGAAGATAACCCTATAGTATACAGGAAGCCAATGAAGATCAATCAACACAGGGGTGATGTGATCAAACTTCCCTGTAAAAGTAACAACACGAGCAGCAGAATTCTGAACGTGCTGTAGCCTGTCAACAAGATATTTAGGGAGCCCATAAAGAAGAGCATTACAGTAATCGAGTCTGGAAGATATGAAAGCGTGAACAATAATGTGAGCAGCATTAGTAGTAAGATATTTCCTAATAGAAGACAGATTTCGTAAGTGAAAGTAAGACGACTTGCAAATCTTGCTGACTTGAAGTTCCCCAGTCATGCATTCATCGAAAACTACTCCCAAATTAACAGCAGAAATACAAGGGACAATAGTTTCACCACAAACTACGATCTCATCTAAT
Source organism: Montipora capitata (assembly GCA_949126865.1). Lineage (NCBI taxonomy): Eukaryota > Metazoa > Cnidaria > Anthozoa > Scleractinia > Acroporidae > Montipora > Montipora capitata. Next base: position 35,257,219 of record OX421456.1, on the reverse strand, counting down.
GGAGGGCGACTAAGAAACCTAGAGTGGATGCACATCAGCTCCGTCCTATCATGATTTAGCTTCAAACCATTAGCAAGCATCCACGATGAAATGTCAGTGAGACATTGCTCTAAAGACTGTCTTGATTGTACAAGCTGTTGGTTACCCTTAAACGACAAATACAACTGAGAATCATCAGCGTAAAAATGATAACTGACATTATGACGCTTAACGTCAGCTAATGGAGAAGTATAGAGCAAGTAAAGAAGAGGCCCTAGTACTGAGCCCTGTGGCACTCCAACATCAAGGCTGACAAGGCACGAGGAAGACTCATTGATACAAACGAATTGCCATATAATGTGATGGGTGGAATCTCAGTCTTCGTCGATTCACCGAACAATCCAGGAACTTTACTTTAAACTACACACAACAATAAAGAAAAATCACTGACCATATGGGAGCGTTAGAAATCGAATTATAAGCACACAGAAACATAATTTACAAGTACGTGGCGGGAAAAGGTCACGTGAAGAGAGGACTTCGGGTAAATGGTTCAGAATTCGTGATTACGGACAACTGGAGCAGCCCGAGTATAGCGTAAGACAACGAGAAATTGTGAAAAGATAGATTTTTTTGTCCCGACTGAAAATAAAAAACAAGCCAATTTACAGTTGCTTTACCAGATGTATAAAGCCACGTCACATCTGACAAGTTTCATCATTTCTTTGTCCTATTCGGCGTATTTTAAAGATGAGAAACAAAAAACTGGATGAAGCTTACCTGATAGTCCACAGGGATAAGAGGATGGTGGGGCGGAAACGCCCTCGTCGAACCTTTCCTGTGTACAAGAAGAGTCTTCTGAACGCCGTCTAAAATCTCATGAACGGTTAAGTAAAATTTAAGTTAATGTCCGCGATGCAGTCCTTAGCTAGCGTCGAAAAAGTAAAATCATAAATGTTTGAAGCTTGCGCGGCTTTTTATACGAGATAAACAATTCAATATGTGGACCCGAACTTTGGATATCCAAATCCAAACCCACTCTGTCCGATCACAGAGGAGGGAGGAAATCAAATGAGCTAATGCAGCCGGCTGGTTCCAAGAGCGAGAAAACACAAATAGACTTGGGTTCGCTTCCAATTGGACTCGGGTGGCAAACAAATATGGTCACATTCGGTGCTTGTGTTGTCGCCATTTTGACACTATGGCGACATTCACTCACGTGATCATTGCATGGTGGTGTTTTTTTCACCGAAACAAAAGAAAACATTTACATGAGAACAGAGCTCCAGTTTTCTATAATAAGAGTGCACGGATGGCGCAGTGGTGAGAGCACTCACCTCCCACCAATTTTTTTCTCCGGGTACTCCCGAATTCCTCTCTCCTCAAAAACCAACATTTGACTTGATTTGCGTTAATTGTTAATTTCAGTTGACAATGTCCCCAATTAGAGCTCCAGCACTAGAACGACTAAGACAGTTGAATAAAATTCCTTTGGTTTTTCCCGTGAAAATCAAAAAAACACAAAAGCTACGGTCAACAAAGAACGTGGATTCGGTCGAGTAACATGGTCTACGGAAAGCTTAATTAACTCAAAGTCGCTTTTTCGCGAGAAATAAAATTGGCATTTCACGACTCACGAAAATCACCCTCTGATTAGAAACTAAGACTGAGACGATGAGATAATTTTTCCGATGGTGACTCGGGAATACTCGGAAAAAGTCCGAGCGACTCGAAACAGGAGCCGAGCCTTCGACCTCGCGATTACGAGTTCGGGTGCTGTACCACTGAGGTGTAGAGAGTCGTGGGGCTAAGCCATTAAACTAGTTTTCTTCATTACAACAACATAAAATGCTCCAGTTCAACAATCTGAATCATACAAAAATTTGGCTTTATCAACGAAGTTGATAATGTAAATTGGCCACCGTACAGAGATTCTAAAAGCTGACGTTTCGAGCGTTAGCCCTTCGTCAGAGCGAAGTTAGCCCTTCGTCAGAGTGAAGTTAGCCCTTCGCTCTGACGAAGGGCTAACGCTCGAAACGTCTGCTTTTAGAATCTCTGTACGGTGGCCAATTTACATTATCAACTCCGTTGATAAAACCAAATTTTTTGTTTACTACTTCCCCACCGACGCTGCACCACAGCTTCTTTAGAAACTACCCCCTTGACTTCAATCAAAAGATACGATTAATTTATTCAAAACTCAGTTGTGAACCGAGGACAAAAAAATTTGCATACACCTTATTCCAAAATGGCCGCCATTTTAGTATTCTCTGGTTGGAATGCAAATTGACCCTTTTGGCCTCGTTCAAGGTTAAATGTTGTTTTGAATTTTGTGTTTGAAAGCGAGGCCAAAAGGGCCAATTTGCAAAAAAAACAAAAGAGTACCAAAATGGCGGCAAATTTGGAATAAAGTGTATCGATCAAGTTAACATGAATTGCGATGTCACGTTGTACTCGCTTTTGAAGTTTCCAGAGTTTCATAATCAGTCCATCTATATGAAGTGTGACTGGAGTTAAGGGAGATTTTTTGTCATGAATTCTTTCAGTTTTTCAAAACTCGACAAAAGTCGCTGTGTAAAATAAAATAATGTGTAATGTATGTATGCCCGAAGTAGTCTCTTTAAAAAGGATACATGCTCCTCTATCTTGGCAATATTATGTGACACGTCATAGATCACGTGCATATCGAGATCATCCGGGGTACTTTTGAAAACTTTTCCAAAAGCTTGTCTTGTTAGGAATGTCATAGTGGAACGATTAACCCATGCATAGTTAGCTGCACCGGCCATACCTTGGAGGTACTCCTGTCCTTCTTTAGAACTGATTCTCGCGCATGCGAGCTAGGGAAGAAATGACGTCACAAAATATCAACTATGGAATGTAAGAAAAGGGTTCAGTTGCACACAAACGAGCCTATCAGAATTGCTAGGAAGGAACGGATGGAAAATTGCGAGCATATTTATGGCGCGAAAGCGTCATAACGAGAAAGGGGCGAGCTCTTCAGAACCAGCGAATGAGGGCTGAGGAATAAATTCGCGAAAAAAATTCTAACACAAGCAGGTAAGGAGAGAAATGATGCAAAAAAAAATGTATATAAAAATTTCAAAACGGAAGCTCTTAATAGTGCCCTCTAGGCATAGTGCCCTCGCGGAGCAAGTTCATCAACAGAGCACCTCGTTAACGTTACACAATTCTTTGGCGACATATGTCCATTAAAGGGTATAAAATAAAAGCCAGGAACTCTTTCAAAACAGAAAAATATCTAGCCCCCAAACAATAATAATTTAGAATCCTTCTTTGAAAAGTGGAAGTATTTTAATTATGTTTAGTTGATTTATTTTCGTAGTCTCTCTTCTTTTTGTATGTAAGTGTGAAATTGTGAATTGACTTCGTCGTTTTACTAGAGCTGCGTAAAAATAATAATAATAATAATAATAATAATAATAATAATAATAATAATAACAACAACAACAAAAATACCAATTGATCGCTTGCAGTAAGTGATAGCGCAGCTGTTGCTTGCATAACCTATCATTTGTACGTAATCGTGACCGTAATATTATTGTATTTGTTATTTTGTAATTTGATATTCTCCTTTTGTGTGTATATATATGTTCTTTCCTAATAAATAAATAGATAAATAAATAAATATATAAATAAAAGGCGAAGCTAAGTCTCTATATTACTAGTGAAACAAAGTTTCACGTTTTGAACTTTTTATTTAAACTGTATTAGTCATGATCTATTCTTTATAATTTCGCACTCGTTTTAGAAATTCGTTATATCAAGCTCGTATATAATAGCTCTAAATAGTGCCCACAATAAGTTTTTAAGAGCTAAATAATTTGACACTTTAATAAAGTTATTCATTCATTCATTCATTCGTTGTCAACCAATATCGTCCCCAGAGAAATTTGAAACAACAATGGTTGTCAAGGGTTACAAAAAAAGACCTTCACTACGACTGCGCATAAATTTGAAGTGGCCGGAGTCTGTGTTCTTGGTGCTGACCAAAAGACAAGCGGTCTCTGGAGATGAGATTGGTTGTCGACAAGAAGTTGAACGCCCCGAGCATGCGCAAGTAGCAAGTTGTTCTTTCTTTCGTTCTAATTGGACAACAACCGACATGGGTCGAGATTCTTGAACCAATCACTACGGGTAATAGTAATGAAAAATCCAAAATGAACACCAACCTGCCGATCATTAACTTCAATTTTGTCCCTTTTCATTGCCTTTTCCATCGCAACTAACGCATCTGCAAGGCGAAATGAACATGTAACGAAAATAAATTGACCCCTTAATTCTTACTAAAATTCAAATACAATTTCCTCTGTTTTTATAAGAATATAGTCTCTAACCAGTCGCAACTTGATGGCCGAGACCTCTACTGCCGCTATGAATCATGACACAAACCTGTAGAATAGAAGAGAGGTCATTCTGTGAGAAAAAAAACCGCGCATCGAAGGCGTGCGATCGGAATACCATTGATACGAAAATATGGTAACCCATCTGTGGAGAAAATTTGGTTTTGGTCAACGTACGAAACCGCCCGTACGTCCACCCCTCTACGTACATGTATGCCAATGTGAAACTCTGTCGTGCAACCTGCGGAAACATCTTTGATATTAGACATCCATTTTATGGTTGACACCTGTCAAAACAAGGTACCCGCTGACCAGTATCACGTGATCATATCGTGGGCTCAAGTTTAAAGCTTATCAAGGTCAGATTTTTTTATTAGTTGACCGCTGACCAGGGTCTGGTTTTCGATTGGATCGCAGGCTCAAGCCAGGTTAACTTGTAAGAATAAATAACACGGGAGCTCCTTTCAGTGGTTTTTGTTCAGCAAGAAGATTCGAAACTTAAAATAATTCTCATTATTTAATTATGACTAACCTGTCCCACATGATCGACTCCCATCTTCTTGGCTGCGTATGTGTTAAATATTTCATCAACAATTTGGATTTCAGCATAGTGATTGCCAGCTCCAAGTGTACCCAGCTGGTAACAGTTAAAAAAAACACAAAATACAGCATAATACACAGTAGAGTTGGATGTGGGATCCTTTTTGACTACACAAAATTGCATTTACAAGTAGTACTTGTGCCGTCTCTATAATCTAAAGATTTCTCATTCATGTCCATTTTGGCTTCTATCTAGAGCTGTTATTGGTAAACCCTAGTTTAACCTGCAGAAAGTGTTTGTAGCATAAACAGTCAACTGGACTGCATCCTGGGCAGATTGGATTCTTCACAGTGTAATTTTGTTGATTAGAAAAACACTGTATGAATGGGACAAGAGTGCTACATTTACTTACCGGTATTACTAAATGATGGAATGGTTACTCAATAAATCTACTGATTGAATGACATTGTGCCTTTCACTAATATGCAAACTCTGGCATTGTTTTCACTGGTAAACCACCTTCAATAATGTTTTTGGCAATCAACATAAGTACACATATAATACCTGAGGTAATCCTCTTTTCTTTGCTCTAGGGCTAACTTTCGCTGGATCAGCTTGTAACATGCGGCCATACTCCTCACAGTGTTCTTTGTCTTCAGCCCATGCATAGCCTGCAATAATTCATTCAAAATAGTTTCCTGTTTCTGATTGGTTAAAACCACACGCATAATTCACCCATAACCAGCTGCTGTTCACCAAATTTGGAAAGAAACTTTGTCATATTGAATCAATGAAAGTGCAGTCCGCTGCAGATTATTGCACCGATGACGTCAAAATGACATCAAAAGTGCAGCCCGCTGCAAATTATTGAACTGTTGACCGAAAAAAGCTGGGGACGAGATTGTGTTATTTTTGTTGAGCAGAACAATGGCTGCGAGTAGGTTTAGAAGTTTGAGCAAAGAAAATATTTTGAATGAATAATAAAGCAATTATTGAAGTCAGCTTTCGTAGAATATGAAGAATTCTGCAGATCTCGGAGGATGTTATCCACCTTGGCCTTGGTGGATAACACCCTCCTCAACCTGCAGAATTCTTCATATCCTACTCAGCCTCATTCAATAATTGCTAAATATCAAGGAAAAGTCTTTTGAAAGCCACTGCTGACAGTGTTTCAGAAAAGAGGGGGGTCTCGGGTCAAAAACCTACAAGGTCAGCTTCATTTCCCAACAAATAAAAATAGAACATTTTATAATGTTATGGTGGGAGCTGTGGAAATTTGACCCGCTGAAATTCCTTGCGTTAACACCCTGCGTTACAAACTTTATATCTGGAAGCCAGTGCCTGCAGGATTTGGATCCACTCATCAAAACAAGTTCTGTAAGTTTGCAACCAGTTTTTCCTGAAGGCTTTGAAATCATTTAAAAAACATTGCAAATATCTAGGAAAACTGAAAACATTCCAAGTCCAGGAGTGACATACATGTACAATGTACCTGTACGCATGGAATTGCATTGTCACGGAAAATGTAGTCGTGAGATAGACTTCTCTTAGTGACTTCTAAAGTTTTGATAATCTCCACACACTCTGTCCAAACAGCAGTGAAAAAAGTCTTTCTCAAGACTTAATGATCATGCATACATGATCAAATTGCTCCAAAATAAATGAGTACATTGGGAATCAGCAGGAGAAGAATTCTCACAGAGCAGTTATTTGTTCACAAAATCCTCATAATGTATTGGAATAATTATTGCAACACAGCAATCACATCCAAAAGAAAAAAAAATCAGTGAATGCCAACATTCTGCATAGTATTGTAGTGTGACTCTGAAAAGGTCAAAGCAAACTCAACCTTCCTCTTTTATCTGCAGAAAATGAAATGGCAATGTTATAAAACCATACATTAATTAATTTTGACAAAAAAAACTTGGAGAAAAACCTGTCAGAACAGACTCAAATAGCATCAAATCAAAGTCACACTGCTTAGAGGTACGCATACGTATTTGGTTTAAACTCAAACACTATTATAGTAATAACGCAACGTAACAAACAAGACAAAGACCTTCTCTAAGAGACCAGTCAATTCCCATGGAAAGAGCCTCTTCCAAATCTCTGGAAAAAAAAGCCAAAAATAAGGAAAAAACGAACCACAAAAACATCTAAAATTAATGTGCTTCTTCTGTCTCTTTCAGATAGCAGGGAGTTATACATTTTTTGAGCAATGGACCAAAACCGGAAGTACATTGTAAGCTGTTTTCTTGACACTACTGCATATATATTGCTAAGCATCCTTTCACTTTTAGAAATTATTTTAAAAATCTAGGAGAGACTACTGTTTTGGAATGTGGAATCTTCACTTTTGGTTTTCATCTGTGAATTAAAAACGTTTCCTGCTAAAGATCCAAAATAATTTAACAGTCACTCTCCTTTCACACAGCAAAAATATTTGTTTCTTGACAAAATTATAATTATTATTCTGGCCTGGGTTGCTCGAAGCATGGTTAGCGCTTAACAGCGTCAAATACCATTTAAAAACTCATTAATAATTCATGGGCCTGACAGCCAATCAAAACAGCGATAAAACGTCACGTGTATGAGCTTTATATCCTGATAAAACACTCCTTGTTAGTAATTTCTTTATATAAAGAATACTAATGAGGCATAGCTTGTTTTTCTTGTATGCTACATGGCATCTGACAGGATGCGGCGATGCGGAACCGCATAATTCACTGAAATCCGCATCTTCCGCATAATTCCGATATTTTCCGTAAAAAACAGAAGAAAAACCTGATATTAGTGATAAAGCAGCTCCTTAATATCCTCAAAAACATAAAAGCCGAAGAAATTGACTGTTTTGAAACGCTTATTTTCCTAAACATTGAAGAAAACCCCGGGGGGGGGGGGGGGGGGACTCCCATATGAAACAGACGGGTCTCGGTCTCGCTTAGGGTGTTCCGGGCAAAGCACCAATATTTTATGCCACCAAGGTCTCGTTTAGGGTTCCGCGAAGTAACACAGAATTATGCGAAGAGAAACAGAAGTCAAATTTCCTTTTAAATTTTCTTTTTAGATAAAAGCATTCGATGATTATGCCTTTTTATCATTAAAACTCATTGCGTGTCGTATTTTTGTGTTTTTAAACGGTCTCTTTTAGGGGTCAAAATTTGCTTAAGCCACGCCTAGATTGGTCTCCTTTAGGGGTTAAATTCAAAATTTCCGACGAGCATCCCCGTCTGTTTCATATGGGAGTCCCCCCCCCCCGGGAAGAAAACACACCATTTCGTTCGCAAGATGAAAGTTCGTAAGAAAGATCGTAAGCAGTTTCCGCGCATTTTTTCGCCAATGAGCCTGGACACTAGTTTTTGTTCCTACAATGCTTTCCATTGGACGAGAAACAGTTACACTTCAGCAAATGACGTAACTGATAAGAAACTAAGGGCGCGTTCGATTGATCCTATTCCGGAATAAGAATACGCGAAGTGATGATTTAAAACGGTATGTCTGGCGTTTTGAAGCAACAAGGATGATAAAGATATGTCTAAAATAGCATTGTAGCAAGTGTTTGACAATTTTCATGTGAATCTCCGTAAAAACGAAGGATTTCTAACTTCTATTCCATTTATTCCTATTCCGGAATACGGTAAATCAAACGCACCCTAAGTCAATGATCGAGGGAATGGATCGCGCTCCAAAGGTATTACAATTTTGCTCCATTATCTCCAAATTGAAACAAAATTCATGACGAGAAACAAAATAATTTTTTATCGCTTTATTTATTTTACCAAAAGTTGCGGCAAAATCCCAACTGCTAACCCTTTTATTTCAACGGTGAAAGCTGGTCGCAAATTGGTGACTCCTAAGGGCAAAAATTCAGTCACAAATGCGATTGTATTAGTTGCAATTTCCATTACCGATTTACCGTAAGCATGTAAATACATTGGACGGGCCTAATTATTAGTTTTATAACTTGTTTAAATTTCCGCATAATCCGGTGAAATTTCCGCATAATCAACGCATGTTTCCGCATAATATGGCCAAAAATTTCCGCGTAATCTTTAATTTTTTTCCGCATCCTATCAGAAGCCATGATGCTAATATTCACCTCTCACAATTTGAACCATTGTTTTGAGTCCAGAGGGACACGCTCTTTGTGGAATGTTTTTTAAGCCGTTCAAAAAACTCGCAGCACGTGTTTTATCGGGTCTAAAAACACTTGGCTACGTCTCATGTTTTTAAACCCCGATAAAACACTGCTGCTCGTTTTTTAAACATTACTCGAAACTTTAGGTTTCAATACCTCTTAACCAACGGTTAGCGCTGACCAGGTTTGAACAACCTGCTCCAGCTTGCTATGTAATTTTGCAGCAATATGAGGGGGATCATTTCTCTGACAAGGCTTGCTTGAAATATAATTATAACAAAATATACCACAGGTCTTACTTTGCTCCCATGGGAATTACACCTTTGGATCCAACACCAACAGGAATGTGATTAAAAAGTGACTGGAAAAAGCAAAAATGTATTATTGTAAATATAAAGTTACAGGTATGAAACACAAAGTTGCTCACAGGGTATTAAGAAAGGAGTATTGCAATGACCCTAGATGAATGGTACATAGCCCATTTTCAAGAGGGTTTCCCTTCATTGATAGGAATCCCACATGTACATAGGAATCATACAGTCATGTACATAGGACTTGACCATTTTTCCATTTCTTAAGTCTATTCTATTTTGATATTTAGTCACTAGTCATTTTATTCATTAGATTTTATGATGTATAGTATAAGTGAGGGCCACTAGTTTATCAGTTTTAACTGTAAAGTGTTTTACCCTCGTTAAATAAAGTTTTCTTCGTCTTCGTCTTTGTCTTCGTCTTCGTCTTCGTCTTCGTCTTCGTCTTCGTCTTCGTCTTCGTCTTCGTCTTCGTCTTCTTCTTCTTCTTCTTCTTCTAGGTTGCCAATTATTTTTTTGTTCCCTGAGGAACCAATACCGAAGCCGATACAGGCAGACTTGGTCCACTGGACATCCTTGCACTTAATACTACATGTACACATATACATATACATCAACAAGCCTCCCTTCCCTGTGCAAATAATTATTCATAGATCAACAAGCCTCCCTTTTTCAGGAGCAGGAATGGTGCAGTAGTGAGAGCACTCTTCTCCCACAAATGCAGTCCAGTTTCAACTCCCAGACTTGGCGTCACATATGGGTTGAGTTCCGGGCACTCCAGGTTTTCCCTATCCTTAAAAACCAACCTACATCATCATCATTATCATCATCTCACTGTAAGGTCTACACAGCAGCTTAAACAGGTTCAATACTATTATCAGCTTCAGGCTTCACTCAAAGAGACACCAGGATTATACCAACCTGCGCAAGCTGTTCTTTGACAGGTTGAACATCCTTTTCATTGAGATTTGTTCTTAGGAGTCGCACGCCACAGTTAATATCAAAACCAACACCACCTTAAAGACCCATTACAAAATAAGTAAATATTGTTAATAAAATGGTTTGATGTCTTGAGATAAGGGTACATTTTTCATAAAGTTTCCTTCCAAGAATGTAGTTTCAGAAATACATGTAAATACATTGTTAGTGTATCAGTTGGCCTCAAACAACTACTGATGGTTTGACTTTTGCTTTCACTTTAGGAAAACAAAGTTGAATGTCTTAATGTCAACTCTTATACTTAACTGAGTGTCACTTATTTTCTAGTCTTCTTAGTAATGTGGAGATTTAGAACCCATTTCTAATATGGGATATGTATTTTCTTTTATGCAAGACTGCATGTTATTAAATACAATAATAATAATAATAATATTATTATTATTATTATTATTATTATAATTATTATTATTATTATTATTATTATTGTTATCATTAATATTATTATTATAATTACTCCTATTAATGTCAACATTAGTATTTTGTAGTACTTAGTAGCAGTAGTAGTACTTAGTAGTTATAATAAGTACATTATAAGTGGATTTAGTACAAAGGTATTCAAGACCTGAGGGAAATCATCCCACTAAAAAAGGATGAGAGAAAAAATGGATAATGCATGATTCTGTTGTGCAATGAAGAACAAACATTTTATTTTCTTACCTGGTGATACAACTGCTTGTGGTAGAGACATGTCAAATGCTGCCATGTTACCTAATATAAAATAAGGAATTTATTGTTGTGTAACATTAAAACAAGAAGGCAGTTGACTAGTTAATAATTCAAATTATTATATGGTTCTGTCTCACAAGGACTGGGAACTACCAAGTTCACGAATTTGATTGGCTGAAATCGATATTGACCGCGGTCTAGATTTTCCCATCTAGACTGGCATCTAGACCGGTAATGTTTTGCGGTGAAAAGATGCAAACTAAAACGCAAAAATATTGAGTATTTTCTTCTACCAATATTTTGGAAGTACCAAACAGCATGATGACAAAAGAGAGGATGACGAGCAAACTTTGACAGAATTAAGTTCAGCTCATCGCCACTCATCGCCGTTCGCAAGCAAAATGTCAGTTAGTACAAACCAGTTACATTAAACGAATTAAATTGTTCTTGTTTGCCATATAATAAACATCTTATTAACCGAGCTTAGTCAGTCTGTATGGGAAAATCTTGACCTCGGTCGTGTGTACAGACCTCACTGCGTTCGGTCTGTACTCACGACCTCGGTCAAGATTCTCCCATACAGACCTCCTGCTCGGTTAATAAGAGCTAATGACTGATAGGTTGGCCACAGGGTGGGTAAGTTGTTTGTTTGGATTTATCAATATTGGATTGATTTCAGTGATTGATAATGATTATTATATTACCGATTGAAAGATAGATGGATGGATCAATAAATTCTTATTAATTGATTGATTAATAATGACTTACCAATAGCAAATCCATAACCAGAATGTACATCTGGTAACCCAACAGATTTCTGCAAGACATAAGTTAATTATAATAAGAGAAATATCATACATATACATGTAGTCCCTCTGGGAATTCTTAAAAGGGTCATTTGAATACAATACAATACAACAAACCTTAAGAAACTAAGAGTAGTAAAAAAAATATATCTTACACCAACAATACCAGGCAACGCTGCAACATTTGCAATTTGCTTGACACCAGGTAGAAATCCTCCTATGCCTTGAAAGGAAAAACAACAACCCACGCAATAATAAATTAAAGGGGAAGTCAACAGATAATCATTAGCCTAGTCTCCTTTGAAAAGGTTTCAGGTCCGTTTGCCTGCAACAACTTACAAGCATGAAAAAGAGCATTAATTTTCATTTTCTTTTACAAGCATAGGAGGTGTCATGCTCTTGCCAGTGTTAAGGAAGATGGGTTTACCTTCATGAATATGTGCTAGGGATGAATCCAACACTATCCCCGACTGGATGTTTGCAGTGGCCCTAATCCTTTAAAATTAAGCCAACTGTACTTTGTAAAAAAACTAACTGGTTTCCTCACACCAGTTTGGCTTTCGAGTGTGTTGCAATCTATCTTTCCCTGCGCATTATGTAAAGCACACTAACTTGAGAAAATTAATGTACATAGAGTGAATGCACTCTGTAAATGACACAAAGATTATAGAACATTCAAAGCTTCCTTTTCCAGAAAGAATGTACCCTGCTCAAATCACATTTCAAACCTATTTAACAAAACAATTCGGCAATTTAAATCACTCCTCTCACCTACTTCACAACAAGTGAAATAATAATATATTTGCTATTACTGAAACCCTCAATCCGCACATGATTGTACCTTGACTTCCAGCCCAGTTTTTTAACTCATCAAACATCAATTTCTCAAGATGATCGTTAATGTAAAAGACACCTTCAACCTAGAATTAACGGTATGCAAAGTAACAAGGTTGTTATTTGACATAGCAGGCAACATACCCCTCTAAAGAGTTTTCAGGTAAATTAATTAAGCTCATCTTCATGTATTAATTACCTAATTAGAAGCTACAGACTTGTCTTGCCTGCATCAACACTTAACCTAAGTCCCTGTACTGTCCCTTCTTATTCCTAATTCCTAATCCTTCTAACCCAGTGGTCGCTGTGAGATGATGAACACTACTTAACCCTTTGACGCCCAAACTGGCTTAAACTGGCCAGACTGTCTAACGCCAGACGATTTTACTCGTCAATGGGGAACCCCTGGGAGTCAATGGGTTAAGACATAAACAACGTCTAATACAAAGGGAAACTTGTGGAAAGAGCAGGGTTGTTGCACTCTACCAATGTGTCTTGGGCTCAATTTGGAGGCTCAGTGTCAAACATGGGGTGAATTTCGTGGTTTTCAATTCTGCTCTAAGAGGTTTTTGTCCAGGTATTCCTCATTTTCCACTAAACAACTATTCCACTGGATCTGTTTGAATTTGATTTGACTGGCATTCTTCCCAATTAGTAGAGCACTTGCGCTTGGCTACATATATGGTGGAGACTTCAATGAAGATATTAAACAGGAGGGAGGGGGGGGGGGTGGGGTGCATTGTAATTAATTTTATAAGGCAAGGGGTGTTTCTTAGAATTTATAATGGCAGATCTTTAATATTGCAAGAGACAAGAAAAGACTGCAAAAATACCGTTTCAAGATAAAGCTATTATTGTATAGGATCAAAATTAATTTCAGGGGCAGAGGAAAATTCCAAAAATTCCTTTCCGTTATGCACTAGTCATTTGTTTCCCCCACCCCCCGACCCCCGGGGATAGTGGGGACATATGGGGAAATTACGAGGGCAATTACGCAAGATTACGCCATAATTACGCCTCTAGGGGGTAGGGAAATTACAAGATTTTCGTTCCTCTGCCCTACCCCTCTGGGGACATACAGGGGGAAATATCGGGGAATTCTTACCTAGGAAGACTGGGACTGAAAAGAAACGAAGAGCAATGGTAATGAGTATTTTCACACGTGCAAAAATTTTTTTTTGGTCGCTTATTCCTGTCTTGTTTCTATCCAGTTCTTTCTTTTGTTTTGTTTCGTTCCTTATATAGTTCATGTGGCACACACAAATGGCAAGAACTGTATATTGTGGTAATCTCCCTAACATTTCCTTGATGACTCAGAATCTTTTAGGAACAGAGGGGTGGGGGAATTACGTGTGTTTGTCTGCTCTAGTCCCCAGTGGAAATACACCCACTTTACAACCATTCAAATGTAATTTCCCTACCCATCCCCGGGGGTCAAGGGGTGGGGGAAACAAATGACTAGTGCATTAATAGACGAGGGTCAAGATGCAAGCACGGCCTACCTTCATGTTAGGAACGAAACCCTTCTTGATAAGAAACGAATTGTGATCTATGCGTTCGATAAAGGAGCATTCTTCCTTGTATGTACGGTGAGCCTTAGCCATTTTGAAACGACACCCTGGAATTTTTACCCAAAAATTGCAGTATCAGCGTGAAATGTACAAGACGGCGTGTTCCAAAATGCAGTAGCAACTAGTCAGCGGTAAAATGTTTTGCCAATCTTGAAGATATTTCATTTATGATAAATGAAATGTGCCTTATTTCCGCTTGTACTTGAAACCTCGCGGGTAAAGGGTAAAAGGTAGCAAAATTTGTGGAAACGGAGCGGTTAGTCTTTGATCATTTTCCAAGGTACCGGAAAACTCCGAATGCGTTGGTACATACAACTTTCGGAGTTCGGTTTTTACCCAGTTCCCAAGGAGACAGGATGGATTACATGCACTTTATATGAAGTACTAAACCTTTAGAAAGTCGTGGGAATTCAACATGGCCGAAGCACCTCGTGGAGAATTTTCGTTCCATTTTTTTTGGCAAAAGAAGAGGAAGATCATTCTAGAATAAGTGTAAATCTCTTCATAGTTATGGCAGAGGAAAGGTCCAAGAGCCAGAAACGGAAATGGAAGGCTGTTGTCTTGGACGATCCTTCGTTCTTCTCCGGCGACTTGGAAGGATTCGGTTCACTTGAAGTCTTGGAAGAGTATGACTTGGAAAAATGGAAAGGGGGTGTTAACAGTGGACCAACTAAAAAGAAAAGAGCGAAAAAAGATTCCGACGAGGTATAGAACTATGAATGGACTTAAGCTTCTTAAACTAGCTATAATTATATATATTTTTTTACCATTTTTTGTAGATGGCATATACATGTACTGTACATGAACATGTAAGCTAGTTAATTATTATCGACACGCTTATAAAATTACCTCCCTGAGCATCCTTTTTTTTTTTTTCACTTCATGTATTTTAGGCCAGTTTTGATTTACAGCAACAGTGACATTAACTAAGTTCATTTGAGTAAATTACATTGTTGCAGGATAGTCACCCCAATTACAGTATCTACTGTACCTAGGACAATGATTGATTCCATTGTTTCAAGAAAACAAGTGCTCTCCTTTGGTTTCTGTTGGTGTTGCCGGCAGTATTTTCTCATAGCTAATAATTATTAATTGTTCAATACTGAAGCACAAATCAGAGAAGAAAAGAACAGGACATTGTTCTTAAGTTCATTTCCAGGCAACTTGCAAACTTTCAGCTACTCCGGTAAGTACTGAAATTTTGTGCAGAACTAAAAATCAGCCAAAAAATTAGTCCCTAACCACCTTTATGCATACAGCTGTTCAATTCCAAAGGGGCATTTTTCGATCAGTTGTGGTGAGCACCCTGAAATATTTCCTTTTACAATCTTGTTTTCGTTTTGTAATTATCCAGTGAACGTACACAAGTTTTAGTCTAAATTTAAATAGGCAGAGACTGGAGAATGGCACATTAGAACTTAACTGCTGTTAGAAACAAGCCACATGTTAATTTGTAGCAAAATAGATCATAAAGGACTCTACTTCTTTCCTACATGTACACATGTACATGTAACTTCCAAAACACATGTTTCTGTACTAGTGAAGTTCTCTGAAACAGTATTTTCTTGCATTGCGGTCACTTGAAAGTTGGGGGGAGGGGGGGGGGGGGGAATTCACACTGCTGGAAATGCTTTGGTTCACTGGTATGGGTACCCTTGCTCCAAAGATTATCCATACATATAGAGGATATTACATGGCCCCGCAGAGATACGAAATTTCTCTTCGAGTGTTGAAAAATTTCATATCTCCAAGCGGCCATGTAATATTCTTTTATTATAAATTAATATGAACACCAATGAAATACTAAATCATTTCATGAATGGCATCAAAAGGCACAATTGTCATATGCAACAGTGATCTTTTTACATGTGAAGATAACATGTTTTCGCACGAAAGCTCACTTGGTATTTCGTTGGTGTTTATATAATGAAAAATAATATGAACCTCACACACGAGGATTCAAACCTGCCTTTATGCTTTCTGGTATTTTTCATCATTTAAATTTTAGAATCAAAGCAGTGAGCTACTGGTCACAAATTCACAGCCTCAATTAGGAGACAAGATGGAGAAACCAGCAAAGAAGAAAAAGAGAAGGAAAAAGAAAGCTCTAAACATAGAGACATCAGATGACAAAGATGCAACATCTGCAAGCATTGAAAAGTCAGAGGATTCAGAAGGTATCCACTTGCTTATTTATGTAACATTGAAACGGAAAATACTTCAAATTCTTACCCACAAATTTTAGCACTTTTATATAATGAACAATTGTCATCGTTTTTACCAACTTTTACATTACATGTACGATTGAACCTTTTCTGGTACCGGTATTTGTTGATAGGAATTTTTTCATTCAAAACAGTTTTCCATAGATTTTTGCATTAGAGTTGGCAGGAAAGTGAGCAGAATGTTTGTAGCATAGTAACCAGGCAGAAGGTCGGATGCGGAGATGGAAAACTAGACACCTGGAGCAGCCTTTTCAAATGTTCCAGCAGATAAGCCGCACCCCTGATTTCTAGTGACGATTTTTGGGAAGAAGGTGCGGCTTATCTGCAGGTGTCTACAATAATATCTTTTACAACGTTGAATTTTGTGGAACACTAAATCATTAATCTTGTGGATTTTAGAGTTGAATTCACAAATGGTTGCCTGGCAAGGTCTTGGAGTTCCAGAAGTAATACAGAGATCTTTGAAGGATCAAGGCTTTACAAGCCCTACTCCAATACAGACACTATCATTGCCACCTGGGATATTTCATCACAGAGACATCATTGGGGCTGCAGAAACAGTATGTTTAATTGCAATAGTGGCTAATGAAGTTCTCATTATTGTTTGAAACCTGGTTGGTGTTAGTAATCAACCAAAGTTACAGTAAATATGTAAAGCTTTTAATAGGACTTCCCTAGTGGTTTTAAAAGAGACCAGTTGGCCATTTTCAAGTGAAAGTAGTACTAGGATAACCCAGAACAACTTCCTTTGTTCTTTTAATTCAGGAACTCTGAATTCCAAGGATGGTGCTCAGCTCCCAATCATTCGGCCATGTTGCCTCTTATGTTGAAGATTCCGATTCGGTCCACACATACTTGCGTAAAGTAGCCTAGGCATATTTGGCATTATCTAGCATTGTCTCTGTTATTTTTTATCAGGGACCTCACATACTTGCGTAAAGTAGCCTAGGCATATTCGGCATTATCTAGCATTGTCTCTGTTATTTTTTTATCAGGGATCAGGCAAAACTCTTGCATTTGGAATTCCAGTTCTCACACACATCCTGAACAGAACATCAAACCATGAAAATGAAATGGATGAAGAGGCACCATCCACTGCTGCGGAGGAGAATACGTTAAGCAGCCACAAGACAAAAAAGCCTCTGTTGGCTTTGATTATGACGCCAACAAGGGAATTGGCTTTGCAAATAAGAAATCATCTGAAACAAGCTGCGAAGCACACTTCAATAGAGGTAAGATCCTCCTTTGGTGCTCTTGCCTCAAGGTCGCAAGATTATTATGTAATGAATTGTAGGCTGTTCCCATTAATTTTACGTCTACTTTGTCTGATCCGCTCAAAAATTGGCGAAAAAATATATTGGCAATCGATCAACGTCATCATCTCTGTTGTCATCAATATCAATGTATGTATCAAAAAATTAATAATAATATTTGAAAACAAAAGGGATTATCATATCTTGTGTTCTTGTTGAATTGATTTTATGTAGATTGTTGCAGTAGTTGGAGGAATGGCTCCACAAAAACAACAAAGACTTCTGCAAAAGCAACCTGAGATAATAGTGGCCACACCTGGGCGATTGTGGGATCTCATCTCCGAGGTAAAAATCATCCTGATGTGCTGAGAGAGCTTTAAACCCATATTATGCCGCTGTAACATTTAGAGAAAGAATTTTATACATGTACACCATGTAGTATCGTCTGTTCCCAAGTCCTCTGTTACATACTTGTACATGTAGCTTCAGAATTTGTCTCAAAAATGATGGACAGAAATGTGGTACCAACTTTATTTTGCTTTATTGTGATGTTTGCTGTGATAAAAAAAATTGATTTTCGTGCTGAAGAGTTT
>OX421456.1:35228939-35233939 GCA_949126865.1 Montipora capitata | reverse complement strand
AACTGGGCCCTGGTTTTTCGTCAACGTCGTCATTACTTATGACTTGGGTATGGTTATACCGTGGCACACTGAACTTTATTTTGCAAGGAACATGTGGAGACTCAACTTTTTCGTATGGCCTTTCCTTAGTATCTCTTATGGACAAAGTGGGGCTGAAAAAGAACAGTTGTAAAGTGATCGATATGACAAACAAGAGGGGAACGGTGGAAACGCTTACAGAAACAAAGATTTCTTGTTCTCTTGAAGAAAAGGTTTGTGATCGCAAGCGCTAGCTACAATCCTCGACATTTATAATGGAAATTGAAGACCACCCCTCCCCCCAATTTCAATGATGAAAAAATAGCGGGTTTCAACTTGCGCGCGGATTCATCATTGATTTTGGGGGAGGGGGTACTAATTTTTCATTTTATTTTGTCCAAGATTGTAGGTACGAAGTTGTTCACTCGTTGTTTGCAATCAAATTTGTTCGAAATTTTTTCGAAGCGTTTGTAGTTGAAATTGGACTGGAACTAGCTTGCAACGGAGGCTAATGCAGGGGAATCTTTTCAAATGCAAATACTTTTTAATATATTGCCCCGCATTAGCCTCCATTGCCAGCTACAATAGACCTCTTTAGCTTGTACATTTTGTTTTCTCATTTCAAACCACGTGATGTTTTTCTAGGGAAAACTTTCTTTCAAATGTCGTCCTATGCACGTGAATATGTACACATAACTTATGAAAAGACAAAAGGAAAATTCCCTTGAGAACATCACGTGGTCTGAAATGGGAAAACAAAACGTACAAGCTAAAGAGGTCTATTGTAGTTCCAGTCCAATACTGAGAATACGAATATGGTCTATTGCTATTATAGCGATGTTTCTCGTGACGTCACCTATTGTTATTAATGTGCCAACCAGAACCTAATTGGCTCTTGAAACATTGATTTCTTTTGTTCCGTGATTGGCAAATTTAAATATTGTGAGTTCGGAATAACTACGAAGATCTTCAGTCTCAAAAGTACTTTATCCTTCTGTTCAAATATAAGGGTCGTTCATATAATTATGCTGTCTTTGACCAAGAGAAATCTTGCTTTGACAAATATCTCCAACCTTTATGGCTTTATGAAGAACTAACAAAATGGCAAGCTCCTAGTTGTCCTGGTAGCTCAATACATGGTTTTTACCTGTCTTCACAGCAGCCATTTTGGTGCACAGAACAATAGAGAGAAAAGTTTCTTGGGAATGTGACTCTATTGTTATGCAAAAGATGAGCCATAATTTGCCATCGTTTTGAGCACCAACATGGCCGTCTCGTCACGTGATTGAAAACCATGTTATTTTAAAATAGACCGTTTTCGAATACTCACGGCCGGACTGGATCTAGCATGAAGTGGAGGCTAATGCGGGCAAATAACCTCAAATGCGAATTAATTTGCCCGCATTAGCCTCCATTTCATGCTAGATCCAGTCGAACCGTTAGAATACGAAACTGGCCTATTGAATTTCGCGCGAATTAGACTCCCGCGGGAGCCTCATGACCAATCACAAGAAACCAACTTCACGTCATAGCGTTACCGAAGCGGAACTGCCTTTGTGGATTTGTGGAAAAGGTTGTTGTTCGCTCCTAATCATGGGATCCCTTTCAAACCAGAATTTTTCAGGATTTCCTTGCGCAACTGCTAGAGTAGCGATAATTGCGAAGATCTGCTATCCCTCAGGAACAAAAATTAAAAATGTGCATAAAACTACTCTGTAAATTTGCTGGTATTCAGTGTTCTCTTTTTACTTTTTTCAGGATCTTCACCTTTATTATTTCGTATCCCGGTACCCAGGCCGCACGCTGGTTTTTTCGAACACTGTTGACTGTGTCCGGAGACTAGGCTCGTTGTTCAGACTACTGAACTTTGACCCTTGGGTTTTGCACGCTAGTATGCAACAAAGGCAGAGGTTAAAGAACTTAGATAGGTCAGTGAAACATCGATTTTTTTTTCTCCTTACAAGTTAAGAAATTCTGAATTCTGTTGTTATTGATGTCTCATCTTTTGGTGTTCCTGTGTTTCAGGTTTAAGTCGAGTACAAGCGGCTTGCTTCTTGCTACTGATGTGGCCGCGCGGGGTCTGGATATTCCTGCAGTGGAACACGTGATTCACTACCAGGTCCCTAAAGATCCAGACGTAAGTCCAATCCTTCTCGTCGGGGTTGGGTGGAGCATAGCTACTATCTTGGGTGGAGATTACTTAGTAAACCCATTTGGTCCTGAATTAATTGCATTTATTTCGGAATCATTTTGGCTAGCCTTTCGTAAGTATACGCAAATGAATAAAGAACTCCAATTTGCTGAAACCGAAGAATGGTGACTATTTTTTATGAGTGATGTAAACAGCTCCTCATTTCTTTTCCTTTAAGAAAAATATTTGTCTATCTGCAACTCGCCATATCAGATAGGACTGACAGACATTGTAAAACGTGATTATACCTCAAGCACATGGAAAATGAGTTGATTGGCGCTCATATAGAATCAGTTTTCCAAATTAGTGTAAAGATAGAGGAAGCAAAGTCCACAATATGGATTGAGAAATGTAAAAGGAGTAAAGCCCGTAACGACTATAAAGAAATTAGTATTTTCTGTAACAAGATTTTTTTAGAGTAGATCTGTGATCGTTAAACAAAATTGCTTGAAGCTTGGGTGGTATTTAGATATGAAACCCAATTTGAAGATGAAAGCTAGATTACGCTTTACAAGGCGAGGTGTCTATTTGGTGGTCAGCACCATTTGATTCCGGAGTATCCGAATACAGCCCCTCACTACCCCCCCCCCCCCCCCTCACCCCTCACCCCCTTCCCCCCATCCTCTCCCGACCACTAAATCACACTGCATTCATTGGCAGTATTCTTGATTAATGTTTTTGACGTCACGTTCTCACAGCTTTATATCCACCGCAGTGGTCGAACCGCCAGAGCCAGTAGAGAAGGTTTAAGCGTTGTTCTTGTCGGGCCAGAAGAGTTTGGATCTTACAAGAAAATTATGAAGACGCTAAATTCAGGTAGAGTAATCGTTTTATCGGAATCACACTGAGACTTGCTCGCTTTTGAAAAGCCGCTGACGAAGACTTATCGGACCAAAAGAGCTAGTTGTGTAGACCGAGACGAGGCGAGACGTTTGAACAATTTCTCAAGCGGTGTGAGATATTTCCAGACTGCATACTGCATACTGCATACTGGCCCTAACCTAACCCTGCAACTGCGGTCTGCAATTGTCTCAAACACTTGACAAGTCCGTGAAACGACCTCCCGACGTCGAAGATCCACATTATGCCAAAGCTATTCTCGGTTTTCACATGACGTCACGGTCGCCATGTTGGAGCCCCTAAACAAAGAAACGGCGGCCATCTTGGCGCCCCGACCAAATCGTCCGGGAATTGAAGTCTATTGTTATGCAAACGTTTTCCTTTGTTTTCAGTGAAAAACATGGCTATTGATCACGTGAGTGCAAACCAACAATAAGTTATAACGAATCACGTGAGCCTGCACTTTGGAGTTTGACTGCTGACCGCTAAGTTCCTGGTAATGTTTTTAAGCGGCACATTACTTTTTCTCTTTGTTTCAGGAAACGACCTCGATTCTTTTCCTGTTGACGTAGCTTTCATGTCGTCCATAAGAAAAAGAATCTCTCTCGCCAAACAAATTGACAAAGAGGAACACAAGTGAGTGCTTCAACTGAGAATAACACGTTCATCTCACAGTTTTGCCACTAGAGAAATGGCTTTGCTATTTTTCTACCTTATTGTTTGTTTTTTGGGTGGATACGCGTTGTTTCGTAAAGAGAATCTTACTTCTTAGCTATTCTTACTATTTTCTTTTTGTTTGATTTTTGTTAGGTTTAGACGGAAAAAGTCAAGCAATGACTGGGTTCTCGCTTCCGCTAAGGCCATGGACATCGAAGTGGACGAAGATTTGTATCCTTTTTGAACCAATGATATTATTTTGGGGCACTATTGTCGCCGTAGCCGTCGTTACTTAGATCCTCTGATAAATGTCTGTCTCCTCGTCAGGGGGAGTGTTAAGCCGTGTTCACATTAGGCCTTGATTATGATCGAATTATAATCCAATTAAGTTTGGAATGTGTTCACATCAACTAATTACAGTAGGTGATTATAATTGAATTATAATTACTTCAAACAACCTCAAGGGGGTTGTTTGAAGTAATTACAGTGCGTAATTGAACAGAATGGCGAATAGGTGGTTTGCAGCTAATCACTAGAGACACAGGTAACAATGATGTAATGTACAATTGCTGGTGGACGAACAAAAGGAGCTAATGAGGGATCTTTGGTTTTCGTCCACCAACATGGCGACGATGACGTAACGTGAAAACCACCTGTACGTGGTGGTATGAGCAGACGAAACTTCTGATCGCTTTATGGAGCAAAGATTTGGATTTGTCTTCTTGTATTTTCAGAAGCTATCCTTGGTATTCTTCTCGCCTCAAGCATGGTGATGATAATCGTGACAGCCGTGCGATTCGGCGCCATTTTGTCTCACACTGCAAGGTTACCCTGCCTATTGTATTTGAATTTTCACAGATGTGAACAGACGAAAATTGAATGGAGTATGATAGCCTGAATTATACTTCAGTTGATCATGTGAACACGGCTTTAGTGCGAAAAATTTTCTTATGAAATCAGTCTTCATTCGTATGTAAAGTAGAACTAATTACCATCACAAAAACTTCACACTTAAACTCGCTTTGAAGACGAGGCAAACATGAACTTCGGAAATGGCCTAATTAGCTGGCGCTATGCTCGGGGAAAACTCAGATATTTCAGTCATTCACCAAGTGTAAGAATAAAAAGCCAAAGCATTGCGGAAATACTTTTGACCTTCAAAAGTTCTACAAAAAAAATAGTTCTCTGCAAAAATGTGTTTGTGTCTTGTCACATTCAACCCTTAACGCGTTATAACAGATTAGAAGATCTTGGAGATTCTCAAGAAATTAAAAAAAGACAGGGAAAGCTTAAA
>OX421456.1:35221439-35223939 GCA_949126865.1 Montipora capitata | reverse complement strand
AGTTAATATTTTAAACAATAAGTTGAAAAAGTTTCTTTTTGAACGAACACTTAGTTAATACCGTGTCGTCGGGAAGCTTAAACAGACGAACATCGCGGGCGGAACGGCAAACAACAAACGGCTAGCCGACGTTCAGCGTTCGCCGTTTTCGCGGTGCTTCACGTCGTAGATTTGCAGAAAACGTGAACAAAATGAAAATGCACGTGCAGAGCGTGCAAAGCTATTGTTTTTGCTCATTAAATATGCATAATTTGTGACGTTTTCGTTGCCGTCGCGTCGTAGATCTTAAACTCCCTACTAACTTAGTAGGGAGCTAGTTAGTAGGGGGCTTAAGCAAGAACGACGACAAAGGTTACGAGAACGCCACAAAACAATGGCTCTGCACGCCCTGCAGCACCGTTTTGCATCTTGGAACATTTCTTTGCCGTCCTTGTCCTAACAACGACGTGAATTGATTACATTTGAGGTTGTGTTGAGGACGTGAGAACCTGACGAAACATTTAAAAATTTTTCCCAAACAACCACACCGTTCATGCCAATTTATTCCTGCCATGTTGATAAACACTTTGGCATTCCGAACGACTCGGGCTTATAACGAAATTATTACAATAACGGGAAATACTTTTAGACAACGTTCTCGTAACTGTCCTTTGCGTAAGCTCCCTAATATTCAGACAGGCCTTCATGGTTAAATTTCCCACTCAAAAATACCTCTGGGCAGAGAGATCCAAGTGTGGAATAACGAATACTGATATCTGATTGGTTCTTGGCGCGTTACGGAGACCGCGCCAAGAACCAATCAGATTGCAGGATTCGTTACCGTACCTTCTTGGAAAAAAAAGAGAAATACATTTATTTGGCGGAATTTTGAAATTTAAGCCAAGAGTTTCGCGGTTGTGTCTGAATAATGACATATGGAAAATTTCATGGTTTATCCAAAAGCTTTTACTGGCCAAACAAACAAAAAAGATCACTGAAAGCATTCTAAACTAATTTCTATTTTAATTATTTTCATTGGGTACATAATATTATGATTGTAGTCTATTTCTGAGGTTCCTCAGAACTGTCCTTTTGTTCATAATTTTCCTTGCAAGCGCGACATGTCACGTGCCAGGGCCCTGGTCTCTAAACTTCGGTCGTCGTTGGTTGGTTGAGGCCGCGAGGGACTGTCGCTTGGAAGGTGGTACGTGATGCCTTGTTGATATTGAAAAGAGCCCAGTCTTTCTCGGGTTCAATTTTATTTGGGACATCGGTTTGTCCTCGGGTTGAAGAAGAACTGCGAGAAAAGAACATGGTGAGAAAGACGATAGTATTGCCCAAATACTTCTTCCCAGCTGTCGGCTTGTCACCTCCCTGAGGCATAATCCCAAAGGAATTTAGTCGAGCAACGTTGACCCCTCCCAAGATCGAAATGTTTATTCACCTAACCATTACCATTGAGTTCTTTGTTGGCTAGTCATGAAAATTTGGTGTTATATCAAGATCGTACCTCTTAAGCTGAAAATGTTCATTCTCAATACCTGTCTCAGTGACATTTCATTGAAATTGTGAAGTATTGTTTAATATATGAGCAGGAGGTTATCAAGTTCAAAACACGAGGCACACCCGAGTGTTCTAATACTTGATAAAATTTATTGAATAGCTTCAAAAACTTTACTGTGCATCTATATTGCTGACCATACAAAGATTAGATTTCGGTTTATTTTGGTCAAGAAAGTGGGACATAAAATTTAGCCGTGTCAATATCAGATATGAAGACACGTTTTAAAAAATAATTTCTGTTGTATTTCCTTCATGAATTATTGTTGACGAGCCAATCACCCGAATTTTCAACTGAATCAGCTACAAAATGCGCAGATTGAGAAATTAAGACTAAGAAATTATTATGGTGCTTGGGGTCTGTATTACGTTGCGGTCAATGTTCGTTTTACATATTTTTAATGGTAAAATACAGTCAATTTTTTGAAGTGTTGGCCTAGCAACTTGATACTGTGGTGGTGAGTGACGTACGCTGATAGTCCAATAGGTTCGATACGCAATTTAATCTTTTTTTTTTTCCTTCATTTGAAACAAAAACTCATAACAGGAAATAATTTTCAAATGTCGCTGAAAACGAAAATGAAATGCGCAACGATTCAGCTGATCAACGCAAATCACACCTGAGTTAACTCACCTCGTCCAAGCAAAGCCTTGCTAACTTGCACGCCATGCATTTGACAAAGTTCTACAACGTCATTATATTCCTTCACGGTCATCCTGCGGTATTGGTCCACCATATCCCCTAACCTACCCCCCAGAGTAGAGGGTGCCACCGTCGCTTTTTCCGGTACCGCTCTTTTGCGTTGTTTCTTTTCTTTCTCTTTCCGCCTCTGTTGTTTCTTCGATCGTCTGTCTTTGATCTGCAAGAGAGCTTTCGTCGTGTTAAGAACAATTCATGCACGAGTTTTCTCTGGGCTGTTTCGACAAAACTTAAAGTTTTAGGTAACGGAAATTACATGCG
>OX421456.1:35166439-35213939 GCA_949126865.1 Montipora capitata | reverse complement strand
TTAACAAATTTTTATTTTATTTTAGGAAGTGAAAGATGCCCCCGTCCAGATAAGGTCAGACCACAACACCGGGGACTACGTCCCCTACTCTTATCGAATAGTGAGTGGGTTCTTTAACTTCCCATACTATTTAATTTCCAACAAGGGTTATGAGACGGGACCTCCGGTTTACAGTCCTTATCCGAGAAGACTTGAAAGTCTAACCATTTGCAGATGTAATTACAAAGGCAGCACTTTCTCCTCAGTTATTTTAAGACCCTGAGTGTTGGTCCGGCCGGAGTCGAACTCACGACCTCCCGCATGGCAGCCCGATGCTCAACCAACTGAGCCACCGGTGCGCGGTGTATTTGTATCCGGGGTCATTTGTCCGCGGTCATTTGTATCCGTGCTGATCAAAACCCAAGAAAAAGGTCTTTCCGGCAAAGTCACAGACGTCGAAACTTGAAAACAAAATCAAGAAGCACGCCGCATTTTCTTCCTACTCCTCCAAAGAAGCCACTAGATCACCTAAGTTAAGAGAGAAAGTGGCTCGGTAATGGCCCATTTTTTATTTCCCTATTTCGTACAAAAATACCTTTTATGAGCCCTGTATAGAATTATACCCTTGTAACTCCATCACAAGAGAAGCTTTGCTAATAAATGGTTGGAATGAAACGCAGTTTAGTTGTCGAATGTGATGTATGGAAGGAAAGGTCTATTTGCAATTCGCGTTCACATCAGCCTCATTTCCAAATCGAGTCTTGGTGCAAAAATTATTAACTTTTTAAGGGCCCACAGACGGATTTTTCGCGCGTTGCTAAGGGAGTGAAATGTTACTTCCGGCAACTGACGTCATCATATCGTGAGCTGACAAGAAAACCCACTCACAAGCAAAAGTCACCGCACAAACTGTTGTTTCCATTGAAGGTTTTTCCTCGCCTTTCCTCGCGCTTGTTTTCAGATCAACTGCGCATGCGTAAACGAACTCACTTCCGGTTTGAGAAAAAAACTAAATTTCCGGCGGTTTTAAATTGAATTAATTTCTTTTTTACATGGCTCGTTTCACCCCCAAATACAGAATATAGCTAAGCATTGATTTTTTAAAATCATCTTTTTTGAAAAAGTTATGGGTATTTCAGTATCGTTTATGTCTTTAAAAAGAACATTTTTCAAAATAAAAAGAAAACCATGCTTGGCTGGATGCAAAAACGAATACAAATTATCAAACCATCGATTAAATACCCAAATCGTGTAGCACGGAGACAAATTTAGAGTTTTCTTTTATTGGTCACGTGACCATGGGCGTGGTATGATGACGTCATATTTAGGGTCATCGGCTTACAAAAGTTGGAAACTGACCAAAATAATGCCAAATTCTCTCAAATTACCTAACCATTACATCCTTAGCAACGCACCCCAAAAAATACGTCAGTGGGCCCTTAAGCCTTGTTCAAAATTTTCCAAACCAGAGAAGCATCTACCTACTTCTTATTGTCGACCAGGCAAGGGTTGCTCAAAGCATGGTTAGTGCTCACCAGCGCTAAATACCATGGAAACCTATAGTTTTTTTAATACCTCTTAACCAACGGTTAGCGCTAACAAAGCATCGAGCAACCGACCCCTGGTTGCAATGTGAACCTTTTAAACTTGCGCTGGATAAATAGTTCATCTCACTTATTCTGAAATTTGAAAGAATTGAAACAGTGTCTCCGAAAATTTGTAAAAAGCGTTTAAATGACTTTTTTCTGACGTCCTTTGCGCCACGTGGGGGACGAAAAAACTACATGCCTGCATTTGTTACCTTACACCACTATTATGTGTGTCGCTGGGGATTGGTTGAGTCAGCCTTACTTTTTTGTAAAAAACGCTATATAATCTCTGTACTCGGTGGTGTACGATCGAAAAAAATATAGGAGGTTTGCAGCCAGCTTTAGAGAAGAAGATAACAATGACGAATGTACAAATGCTGGATGATGACGAACAAGAGAATCTAATGAGAGATCTACTGTTTGTGTAATCCAAGACGGCCCTGACTTAACAAGCAAACCACCAATTCGCGATTCGAAACTAATTGCGTGCTTCCAGCAAACTTCTATAGTCCATAGGACGTGTAGCTTCTTAGAAATTGTCTGAAACCCTTCGCAGTCCTGCTAATTCAGCTCATGCAGTGTCATTTTGGCTGTAACAGAAGCTTTCCTCGCGGTTTTCGGAAACCAAGCTTCCAGACAGAACCTTGATGAATCCATGTCTTTGCCCGCACTGCCCAGCAAACGGTGTCTTCAAGATTCACACTTTTCATTCATAATTTGTCTGCAAGGTTCGCTTAGGGGCGGACGGTAGCCGGAACTTTTGCAGTAACGACATGGGCAAGGTTTGAAAGTCAGTTTAATCCCCCGTTGGTCGGTGTTACTTGTTGCTAGTGCATATTATACGCCGACAGCCGCTTCCACAGCTTCCCAATACTGAATATCCATTGGAAGTGGACTGTTGAAATTACCACAAAACATAGCACACTGCAAAGTAAAGAGACAGGTAAAAGCATGGAACTCGGCCGTAACTAATGGAAACGGGGTTATTGAAATTTTTTATTGACAAGATGGTTGCTTGAGCCACAAAATCAATTGCGTGCTGATTCCCTTATTCGCAATGTCGATAAGGCCCACATTGCCACCCCTCCCCTAACTCACATTTGGTGAACCTCCCAGATTCTGGGAGACACATGACCTGCCTGAACCAGGGGGCTTTTTCTCAAAGACAATGGAGGCAGAGAAGAGAGAGCCTGGAAAGGAGGCTGTAAACCAGTTTGACCGGAATGACTAGCCCAGAAACTTGGGCTGCGGCAACTTAAGGTGATTCCCTAGTATTGCACTGCGCATCCTGTTCTGCGCATAACACAGCGTAAGCCACGTTCGTATTTAGGCATGGCTAAGAGGCTTTATGGTCAAATTTCATGGCTCAGTTCTGTTTTCTTTGTCTCACAAGTCTCAACGGATATTTCTAAACTACACAATGTTTAAATTTAACCATAAAGACTCGTACCCATGTGTGAATATTGATATATCGAACGTGGCCAAAAACATTTCAAAATGGCGACCTTTCGTGCGGGAAAGCTCGCTAGAAAGAAGAATGGCCGTTTTCAGAGCACAGCAGTAAAGAGCAAAACAAGAAACTTTTTCGACTCTCACAAAACAAAAAGTCGAGTGATAGCCTTGATGATGCTAAAGAACATTTAAGTCCGACAGTGAAAGTGAAACCGCGCTATCGGGGAGACGTGTTGTCGAGGGGTCATACTTGGTTTGCTTTCTGTTTTCTCCTAAACGAGGTTGGTGACCTATCTTTTTTTTGGCATAATTTTATTCTCTTACTCCTCCTCTTTGCGCTGTAAAAAAATTTCAAAAACTTTACGTCAGAAAAAAAAGTTACAGGAAAAATAGTATTCGTAGCCATCACTCGTGGACACAAAATTGTCTCCTCGAGATCACGCACCCGAAGAATATTTGTAGTCAGTGCCTTTTCAAGACTTGTGCCTGTGCACACAAAACAAACGTTAAATTATTCCTTTTGAGCAATACAATTCACCTGTTTTGTTATTTAAAGAATTACGTCAAAGCTGTGCTTCCTGTTCTGCAAAACGTAGCCTGAACCGACAGAACAAACTTGTCCTTGATAGATGAAGTCGCAATGATTAAATGAGTAACTTGAGCAAGTTATGTCTCTCAAACGAGCTTGGTGAAATATTTTTTTAATTGCACATTTCGAGTCACCATAATGTAGGGAGCAATCGAGAAAAGTTTCTTCTATTACTAAGGAATCACCTTAAGAGATTTGACATGATTTCTGCGGAGCCTCTCTTGCTCGCCATATGGTGAGTTTTAGAAAGGCTTTGCTCGCAGGGTGGTCGACTACGTTACTGACCAGTGAAATAACTGACTGCATGGCCGACTAACAAGTAACTTTTAAGTGGCAGATCATTGACTCCTTCACTCATTGGTTTAACATGTAAAATCCGACTTTCTCCACAATCAACTACCGACTGATTGTTTTGAGAATTTAAAGGGGCTTTGTCAAGGCGGTGCAGTTCTTTTACCAGTTTCTCGGCCCCAACTCGTTATGCAACTTAAACGTTAACTCAAAGTTACTTTCCACAACACAACTCAAATCTTCGTGACAAAAACATGTCCGTCGAGCCTACTTAATTTAAATTACAAACTGGGATAAACTTCGAGAAACCATCTGGCTGAACAATTTTCAAAAACCCCAATAGGCCATTTCTGAGTTCAAGAATGCCTCCTCTTCAAAGCGAGTTCAAGTCAATCTCGTACCCAGAGTGCTCGGGCTTCTTGGTTAGCGGGGGAGCGCCCAGAAAGACTCTGGGATAATCGACTCCATTTTCCCAGAAAACGTGAGTTCCGGTCTTATTGCGCATGCTCGAGTTTAAACAGAAACAGTAGAGAGAAAACCGTAAACAGTAGGAATGACGGGTTGAAAGTGTTCGAGAAACAAAAATTTTAGCCTTACACACCATCAAACAAACTGGAGAAATGATCATTGGCTTTCTATAAGAGCGAGTGAAGATGAAACCTCTGACGCTTTCGGTAAGTGTATTTTTAGTGTTTCAGGGTTCAGAATACCATCGTGCAAGCAACACGATCGACAAATTTTTATGGAAACGACACCAACGTCCTCTTCTACTAGAATTTGATGTTTCCGTAATTCTGAATGGCTTTCACAAGACCTTATTCCACGGATTTCTCCTCAAAGAGACTGATGTAATGTTTTCCCACGGTACTTTTGCAACAGCAACAATAAGCACTTTTTAGCAGCGTGGGAAAATTCCCGTACGGTATAAGACATAATTCAAACCTCGTCGTTTTATTATTTTTGTGATTTATATTTCTGAGGTAGAAAAAAAAAACAGAACTGAAACTAGTTTTAGATTTTGAATCTCCATCCAAATTCTAGGGCTTCCGAATTACTGACCGACTTCCTGTCGGACTGCCATTGTTACGCAAGCGGCCAATCGAAATTATACTTCAAGTCCATTATCCCAGAGTCTGTCCGGGTGCTCACCCGCTGACCAAAAAGCCCGAGGACTCTGGGTACGAGATTGAGTCTAAGTGCGAAGTAAAGTAGAACTAATTACCATCACAAAAACTTCGCACTTAGACTCGCTTTGAAGAGGAGACGGACATGAACTCGGAAAAGGCCTGTTGCAATTCATGTTAATCTTCCTCAATTTCGCCCATCCCTGTCTCCTTTTGCATTTCAGTGCGGTGTTATTGAAACCTTCCTCCGATGCTCTAGTAGTTCTTTTTACGTTTGAATTGATTTCGTTGCCAGTTCCCAGTCGCTGAACTTGACTAAATTTCGTGACACATCCCCTCAAAATCAAAACAATGATTCACAACAAATTTAAACTGACCCCTGTGCTCTCATTGTATCTTCTACCAGGTGAACGAGTGTAAGAGGCTTTTGTTGCCTTCTGAGCAAATTTCCTCGCTTTTCTTTCACCAGATTTCTTCCTAAATTGTGCGTCCACTCTGAAAATGTGTCCCTCAGTGCTAAAGATGTAGTTAGAAGCATCTCGATTGACGTGGTTTTCAATGTCAAATAACTGCAGACGAAATACGTAAAACTAGTATTCAACACAAGGTGTTCTTTCGCGAGGTGGGTTGGCAATGGTAGGCATTATTTTATTTAATACAAAATATCAACGCACTAGCTCCAACAAGGGTGTATTTGCACACACTATAACTGAAAAGGAGAAAGACCAAGAATAGTATCATTAACAACTGCGTCGCTAAGTGGAGGTTGGGAACCTGAGCCATCCTGGAGCTTCCACTATCGGCAGCCAGCTCCAAGATGGAGAATGCAGCGATGGCTGAAAAAACCCGACAAACCAGCCATGAGCCCCCACGCCCCCAAAAAGACAGGCCCCTGTCACACTGAAAAACAGTGGAAAGTAAAGGGAGGGGAAGGAAGGGGAAAAACTGCTAACCGCTTCACTGAAAATGTTCCTTCTTCCCGCCACACCGATGAATAAGCTCTGCAATCCAACGCACAAGGAATCCAACGCATGCGCAAATATAACAAAACCAGTGATAACAATTGACTGCAGTCGCTCCTAGTTACTAACTCAGTTACGCTGCATTTAACTTCATTAAGACTTTGACAATATAAAAAAATAAATCCTAACAATCGAAATAATTTTGTAGAGAAATGTCGAACCTTACATGGAAAGCATGGCATAATCCAATTACTTTTTAATGTAATTCTTAAAAACAAATAAACCTCTTTCATAATGGCGGCCAAATAAAATATTTTTCTGTTTTCATAATGCTAATGCTTCTAGCCTCGCTACGACGAGCGAATTTCAAAAGAATTTTTGTTTCAAAATAGAGCGTTTTTTTGAACACGTCCAACACCATACATAAGCTTCTTCCAATGATATATTTTTTCAATCTAAATTTAACCCGTGGTCATGATTGATGCGCAGTTAGAGCGAGTTTCAATCGAATGTCGTAAAACCAAAACCAAAGTAATTACTTCGGCCAATCAAAGGGTACGGAGACAATCCGGTAAACCAATCAAAACTCGAAGTTATTACACGTAGCCGACATAAAGCGCGGGAAAATGTGCATGCGCAAGCCACGATTGGTTTTGGTTTCACTTCTGATTGGTTGGAAAAGCGGCACGAGAACTTTGAACCAATCACTGAGTGAAGTAATGCAAAACCAAAGTAATTCACTAATTACTTTCGACACTCAATTGAAAACCACTCTAAGGGCAGTAGGTCTAATTAACATAAATACAAAAGAATGGTGAAGGGGGTCGTTATTTATGAAAGTGGTCTATAATGATCCCACTAATTTAGCTGCCTGCATATGTTAGAATATACCTTTTTTACAGCTGTATGCTTAGTTACCTAGCCTTTAAATGAAAGCGAGGTTGGAGTTGACCACGATACAGACAACCCTGCCTTTCTTATGTTAACGATGTTGCTCTCATGCTAATTTGTTGGAATTCACACAAGAAAAGCGAGGTTTCTATGAAAACAAGGTCAACTCTCGCCTCACTTTCATTCATAGGCCAGGTAACTAAGCACACAGCTGTAAAATGGTCAATTGGTTAAAGTATAAATTCTTTTGTTTGCTTGTTTGTTTCTTTGTTTGTTTTAATTTCACAGGGTTCAATTGGGTGAAAACCCAGATAAGCAACAGAAGGAAATTCAGCGAGAAGAGGCGAAAAAAAATAAAAGATACATATTAGCAAGCTATCCAACACTTACAAGATACAAGTACTTGCATGTTTCACTTAAGAAAAAGCTTTCCATTCGATCCTCTTGGGTTTTATCTTTGACGCTGTGTAAAGTCGCATATCCACATCTAACAAAGAACGAGAACCAATGGAGCTTACTGCAAAGTGGGATTGAGCTATTGACCAAAGCAAGACAAAAAGGGAAGACTTATGGCAGCAGGAAACCGTTCCTCCAAGTCAATAGGGAGCTTTAGCAACGACGACGGGAACGGCAACGAGAACGTCATGTAAAAACATAAATTCACGTTATTGCGATCACTTCGCCACTATTCCAAGCCTTTTAATATGACAAAGGTGTTTCAGTCCCTCAGGAATGAAACCGTTACGAGCGGCGCTTAATTTAGGGGAGAAAAATGAAAATTTATCTCCAGGTGCTGACGTTCTCCATAACACTTCAAACTTGGTAATTTCACGTTGTTGCTTTGCTGACGACGGCAAAGAAATGGACAAAAATGAAAAACGCACGTGCAGGGCGTGCAAAGCTATTGTTTTTGCCCACTAAATATGCAAATTTGTGACGTTTTCGTTGCCGTCGCCGTTGTCGTTGCTAAAGCTCCCTATTAAAACAAAAGCAAACAACGACATGGGAATATGCGCGCATGCGCGATATGCACGTCACTTTAACGTGCTAAAAAAAATTCGCCCGAATATTGACGCTGCTACGGGTGTTTTCGTACAGTGTAAGCGCGGACGAAAATCGAGAATATGTACAACTTTTGCACCCGTTTTCACAGCAGTCAAGAACACCTCGACATCAAATCAATTATAGAAATGACATACTTGACTTTGGAGTGCTTTTCAATGTCCCGTATGATTTCCCGACCAACGTGGAGGTAAAAGGGATGATGAGTGGCCTGTGACGGAAAAACAACGAGAAATGAGTAAAGCACAGGCTTTGTAACTGAAGAATAAACACCTAACATTAAGGCACTGAGTGAGTGTATGAGCTCGAATTGAAGGCGCCACGAAACAATACTTTCAACGAGCTTTGTGCGAACTTTCTAGACTTTTGAACATTTCCATCCTATGTCCACTAATTTGCACTTGAAATAATATAGATATTAGGGAGTTGAAGCAAGCGACGTTTTTGAGTCAGGGACCGCAACCGGAAGTGAGCTGTTTTCCTGTTCTTTTAACTTGCCTTCAAACTACCATATTTGTATTGTTAACTTTCCTAGAGGAAAGTATTTTCGACTGCATCATCAACATCACCTTTAACATCATCTTTGTTTCACCTCGGATTTACAAGAGTAGCTGTATACATAGCTAATTTCTCCGAAAATGATTATGATTTCTCTGCTATAGTTCTATCGATAATTGGAAAGAATTTTCTTTCCTTCAGCCATCCTTAAGTCATCTATCATCTTACCTCCACTTTCATTTGTCACAGTAACGTCCCTAGCTGCGCATTTTATGGAAGGAACAATAATAACTCGTCTCCTCTTCACTGCGGTCGGTTCGCCCCATTTTTTAACACTGTCTCGATATTTCTTCGACGGGAGAAGACTTCGAACTCTGGGAACTTTGATATCGTTCTCCTCAAATTCCTGGAGTCCTGAAACTTTCGAGTTCATTGATTGATTGGGGTTTTAAAAAAGCCGAAAAGTAAACCACAAACAATTCAAAAAGTCACCAATAGGCCGCCATATTGTGATTGGGGCTGTTGCCAAGGATGCCTGGCATGTCAGCCGAGAAGTACTAGGAACAAGACTGTCGGCGTTCGTCGAGCTCGTACGTTCGTCGCAGATTTTCGGATGATTTGCGGCAATTCCGTCCCTTTCTCGTACGTTGCAACTGCATAGTAAATAAACAAATAAATAAATAATAACACATCCTGGAATTGTGCCAAATCTGCAAGGAAATAAAATCGGGGTTTTTTCGAGTGTTCCTCGGTTCTTCTTTTAAACTCTCATGATACCTGAAGGAGGCTGGTTTGGCCAGCCCATATATAGTACAATGCTAAATCAAATCTACGTTGTATCAGTCTTGCGAAAATATTTACTTTTTCAACTTATAATTACGCTGATCAGATAAGGCCTGTTGATCCAACATACACCGGCAGGATTATTGTCCACGGCTACTTGCTTGAAACTCAGTCATTTTGGGCGATGGTACCCTTATTCTGCTGCAACCCTTTGTCCAATGTCAAGAACATGGTGTGTGAAGTGAGGTATAGTGAGGAAAAGAAGGGTCAGCAGTAGGGCTCAATACATGTTGACTGAGTAGAAAGCTTCCAGACTCCCGGGGAAATTCTGCCTATTGTTACCCCACATGGCATCTTATACGGGGGAGTGACGCGTCATTTGAGTGAGTGAAGCTATTCTCGGTTTTCACATGACGTCACGACCGCCATGTTGGTGCCCAAAACAAAGAAAAGGCGGCCATGTTGGTGCCCCGACCAAATCCTCCGGGAATTTAACTCTATTATTATGCAAACGCTTCCTTTTGTTTTCGTTGAAACTGACATGGCTGTTGATCACGTGAGTGAAAACCAGCAATTAGTCTCTCCCCTCGCGGCTTTTCAGGACTAATTTACAATGTTTTTCGGGGGACTTTAGCCAGACTGCTTATTACACAGTTAACAAATTTTTATTTTATTTTAGGAAGTGAAAGATGCCCCCGTCCAGATAAGGTCAGACCACAACACCGGGGACTACGTCCCCTACTCTTATCGAATAGTGAGTGGGTTCTTTAACTTCCCATACTATTTAATTTCCAACAAGGGTTATGAGACGGGACCTCCGGTTTACAGTCCTTATCCGAGAAGACTTGAAAGTCTAACCATTTGCAGATGTAATTACAAAGGCAGCACTTTCTCCTCAGTTATTTTAAGACCCTGAGTGTTGGTCCGGCCGGAGTCGAACTCACGACCTCCCGCATGGCAGCCCGATGCTCAACCAACTGAGCCACCGGTGCGCGGTGTATTTGTATCCGGGGTCATTTGTCCGCGGTCATTTGTATCCGTGCTGATCAAAACCCAAGAAAAAGGTCTTTCCGGCAAAGTCACAGACGTCGAAACTTGAAAACAAAATCAAGAAGCACGCCGCATTTTCTTCCTACTCCTCCAAAGAAGCCACTAGATCACCTAAGTTAAGAGAGAAAGTGGCTCGGTAATGGCCCATTTTTTATTTCCCTATTTCGTACAAAAATACCTTTTATGAGCCCTGTATAGAATTATACCCTTGTAACTCCATCACAAGAGAAGCTTTGCTAATAAATGGTTGGAATGAAACGCAGTTTAGTTGTCGAATGTGATGTATGGAAGGAAAGGTCTATTTGCAATTCGCGTTCACATCAGCCTCATTTCCAAATCGAGTCTTGGTGCAAAAATTATTAACCTTTTAAGGGCCCACAGACGGATTTTTCGCGCGTTGCTAAGGGAGTGAAATGTTACTTCCGGCAACTGACGTCATCATATCGTGAGCTGACAAGAAAACCCACTCACAAGCAAAAGTCACCGCACAAACTGTTGTTTCCATTGAAGGTTTTTCCTCGCCTTTCCTCGCGCTTGTTTTCAGATCAACTGCGCATGCGTAAACGAACTCACTTCCGGTTTGAGAAAAAAACTAAATTTCCGGCGGTTTTAAATTGAATTAATTTCTTTTTTACATGGCTCGTTTCACCCCCAAATACAGAATATAGCTAAGCATTGATTTTTTAAAATCATCTTTTTTGAAAAAGTTATGGGTATTTCAGTATCGTTTATGTCTTTAAAAAGAACATTTTTCAAAATAAAAAGAAAACCATGCTTGGCTGGATGCAAAAACGAATACAAATTATCAAACCATCGATTAAATACCCAAATCGTGTAGCACGGAGACAAATTTAGAGTTTTCTTTTATTGGTCACGTGACCATGGGCGTGGTATGATGACGTCATATTTAGGGTCATCGGCTTACAAAAGTTGGAAACTGACCAAAATAATGCCAAATTCTCTCAAATTACCTAACCATTACATCCTTAGCAACGCACCCCAAAAAATACGTCAGTGGGCCCTTAAGCCTTGTTCAAAATTTTCCAAACCAGAGAAGCATCTACCTACTTCTTATTGTCGACCAGGCAAGGGTTGCTCAAAGCATGGTTAGTGCTCACCAGCGCTAAATACCATGGAAACCTATAGTTTTTTTAATACCTCTTAACCAACGGTTAGCGCTAACAAAGCATCGAGCAACCGACCCCTGGTTGCAATGTGAACCTTTTAAACTTGCGCTGGATAAATAGTTCATCTCACTTATTCTGAAATTTGAAAGAATTGAAACAGTGTCTCCGAAAATTTGTAAAAAGCGTTTAAATGACTTTTTTCTGACGTCCTTTGCGCCACGTGGGGGACGAAAAAACTACATGCCTGCATTTGTTACCTTACACCACTATTATGTGTGTCGCTGGGGATTGGTTGAGTCAGCCTTACTTTTTTGTAAAAAACGCTATATAATCTCTGTACTCGGTGGTGTACGATCGAAAAAAATATAGGAGGTTTGCAGCCAGCTTTAGAGAAGAAGATAACAATGACGAATGTACAAATGCTGGATGATGACGAACAAGAGAATCTAATGAGAGATCTACTGTTTGTGTAATCCAAGACGGCCCTGACTTAACAAGCAAACCACCAATTCGCGATTCGAAACTAATTGCGTGCTTCCAGCAAACTTCTATAGTCCATAGGACGTGTAGCTTCTTAGAAATTGTCTGAAACCCTTCGCAGTCCTGCTAATTCAGCTCATGCAGTGTCATTTTGGCTGTAACAGAAGCTTTCCTCGCGGTTTTCGGAAACCAAGCTTCCAGACAGAACCTTGATGAATCCATGTCTTTGCCCGCACTGCCCAGCAAACGGTGTCTTCAAGATTCACACTTTTCATTCATAATTTGTCTGCAAGGTTCGCTTAGGGGCGGACGGTAGCCGGAACTTTTGCAGTAACGACATGGGCAAGGTTTGAAAGTCAGTTTAATCCCCCGTTGGTCGGTGTTACTTGTTGCTAGTGCATATTATACGCCGACAGCCGCTTCCACAGCTTCCCAATACTGAATATCCATTGGAAGTGGACTGTTGAAATTACCACAAAACATAGCACACTGCAAAGTAAAGAGACAGGTAAAAGCATGGAACTCGGCCGTAACTAATGGAAACGGGGTTATTGAAATTTTTTATTGACAAGATGGTTGCTTGAGCCACAAAATCAATTGCGTGCTGATTCCCTTATTCGCAATGTCGATAAGGCCCACATTGCCACCCCTCCCCTAACTCACATTTGGTGAACCTCCCAGATTCTGGGAGACACATGACCTGCCTGAACCAGGGGGCTTTTTCTCAAAGACAATGGAGGCAGAGAAGAGAGAGCCTGGAAAGGAGGCTGTAAACCAGTTTGACCGGAATGACTAGCCCAGAAACTTGGGCTGCGGCAACTTAAGGTGATTCCCTAGTATTGCACTGCGCATCCTGTTCTGCGCATAACACAGCGTAAGCCACGTTCGTATTTAGGCATGGCTAAGAGGCTTTATGGTC
The DNA here is from genome assembly GCA_949126865.1 of Montipora capitata. NCBI lineage: Eukaryota > Metazoa > Cnidaria > Anthozoa > Scleractinia > Acroporidae > Montipora > Montipora capitata. The sequence goes on along the minus strand of OX421456.1, from coordinate 35,201,143 downwards.
AAATTTCATGGCTCAGTTCTGTTTTCTTTGTCTCACAAGTCTCAACGGATATTTCTAAACTACACAATGTTTAAATTTAACCATAAAGACTCGTACCCATGTGTGAATATTGATATATCGAACGTGGCCAAAAACATTTCAAAATGGCGACCTTTCGTGCGGGAAAGCTCGCTAGAAAGAAGAATGGCCGTTTTCAGAGCACAGCAGTAAAGAGCAAAACAAGAAACTTTTTCGACTCTCACAAAACAAAAAGTCGAGTGATAGCCTTGATGATGCTAAAGAACATTTAAGTCCGACAGTGAAAGTGAAACCGCGCTATCGGGGAGACGTGTTGTCGAGGGGTCATACTTGGTTTGCTTTCTGTTTTCTCCTAAACGAGGTTGGTGACCTATCTTTTTTTTGGCATAATTTTATTCTCTTACTCCTCCTCTTTGCGCTGTAAAAAAATTTCAAAAACTTTACGTCAGAAAAAAAAGTTACAGGAAAAATAGTATTCGTAGCCATCACTCGTGGACACAAAATTGTCTCCTCGAGATCACGCACCCGAAGAATATTTGTAGTCAGTGCCTTTTCAAGACTTGTGCCTGTGCACACAAAACAAACGTTAAATTATTCCTTTTGAGCAATACAATTCACCTGTTTTGTTATTTAAAGAATTACGTCAAAGCTGTGCTTCCTGTTCTGCAAAACGTAGCCTGAACCGACAGAACAAACTTGTCCTTGATAGATGAAGTCGCAATGATTAAATGAGTAACTTGAGCAAGTTATGTCTCTCAAACGAGCTTGGTGAAATATTTTTTTAATTGCACATTTCGAGTCACCATAATGTAGGGAGCAATCGAGAAAAGTTTCTTCTATTACTAAGGAATCACCTTAAGAGATTTGACATGATTTCTGCGGAGCCTCTCTTGCTCGCCATATGGTGAGTTTTAGAAAGGCTTTGCTCGCAGGGTGGTCGACTACGTTACTGACCAGTGAAATAACTGACTGCATGGCCGACTAACAAGTAACTTTTAAGTGGCAGATCATTGACTCCTTCACTCATTGGTTTAACATGTAAAATCCGACTTTCTCCACAATCAACTACCGACTGATTGTTTTGAGAATTTAAAGGGGCTTTGTCAAGGCGGTGCAGTTCTTTTACCAGTTTCTCGGCCCCAACTCGTTATGCAACTTAAACGTTAACTCAAAGTTACTTTCCACAACACAACTCAAATCTTCGTGACAAAAACATGTCCGTCGAGCCTACTTAATTTAAATTACAAACTGGGATAAACTTCGAGAAACCATCTGGCTGAACAATTTTCAAAAACCCCAATAGGCCATTTCTGAGTTCAAGAATGCCTCCTCTTCAAAGCGAGTTCAAGTCAATCTCGTACCCAGAGTGCTCGGGCTTCTTGGTTAGCGGGGGAGCGCCCAGAAAGACTCTGGGATAATCGACTCCATTTTCCCAGAAAACGTGAGTTCCGGTCTTATTGCGCATGCTCGAGTTTAAACAGAAACAGTAGAGAGAAAACCGTAAACAGTAGGAATGACGGGTTGAAAGTGTTCGAGAAACAAAAATTTTAGCCTTACACACCATCAAACAAACTGGAGAAATGATCATTGGCTTTCTATAAGAGCGAGTGAAGATGAAACCTCTGACGCTTTCGGTAAGTGTATTTTTAGTGTTTCAGGGTTCAGAATACCATCGTGCAAGCAACACGATCGACAAATTTTTATGGAAACGACACCAACGTCCTCTTCTACTAGAATTTGATGTTTCCGTAATTCTGAATGGCTTTCACAAGACCTTATTCCACGGATTTCTCCTCAAAGAGACTGATGTAATGTTTTCCCACGGTACTTTTGCAACAGCAACAATAAGCACTTTTTAGCAGCGTGGGAAAATTCCCGTACGGTATAAGACATAATTCAAACCTCGTCGTTTTATTATTTTTGTGATTTATATTTCTGAGGTAGAAAAAAAAAACAGAACTGAAACTAGTTTTAGATTTTGAATCTCCATCCAAATTCTAGGGCTTCCGAATTACTGACCGACTTCCTGTCGGACTGCCATTGTTACGCAAGCGGCCAATCGAAATTATACTTCAAGTCCATTATCCCAGAGTCTGTCCGGGTGCTCACCCGCTGACCAAAAAGCCCGAGGACTCTGGGTACGAGATTGAGTCTAAGTGCGAAGTAAAGTAGAACTAATTACCATCACAAAAACTTCGCACTTAGACTCGCTTTGAAGAGGAGACGGACATGAACTCGGAAAAGGCCTGTTGCAATTCATGTTAATCTTCCTCAATTTCGCCCATCCCTGTCTCCTTTTGCATTTCAGTGCGGTGTTATTGAAACCTTCCTCCGATGCTCTAGTAGTTCTTTTTACGTTTGAATTGATTTCGTTGCCAGTTCCCAGTCGCTGAACTTGACTAAATTTCGTGACACATCCCCTCAAAATCAAAACAATGATTCACAACAAATTTAAACTGACCCCTGTGCTCTCATTGTATCTTCTACCAGGTGAACGAGTGTAAGAGGCTTTTGTTGCCTTCTGAGCAAATTTCCTCGCTTTTCTTTCACCAGATTTCTTCCTAAATTGTGCGTCCACTCTGAAAATGTGTCCCTCAGTGCTAAAGATGTAGTTAGAAGCATCTCGATTGACGTGGTTTTCAATGTCAAATAACTGCAGACGAAATACGTAAAACTAGTATTCAACACAAGGTGTTCTTTCGCGAGGTGGGTTGGCAATGGTAGGCATTATTTTATTTAATACAAAATATCAACGCACTAGCTCCAACAAGGGTGTATTTGCACACACTATAACTGAAAAGGAGAAAGACCAAGAATAGTATCATTAACAACTGCGTCGCTAAGTGGAGGTTGGGAACCTGAGCCATCCTGGAGCTTCCACTATCGGCAGCCAGCTCCAAGATGGAGAATGCAGCGATGGCTGAAAAAACCCGACAAACCAGCCATGAGCCCCCACGCCCCCAAAAAGACAGGCCCCTGTCACACTGAAAAACAGTGGAAAGTAAAGGGAGGGGAAGGAAGGGGAAAAACTGCTAACCGCTTCACTGAAAATGTTCCTTCTTCCCGCCACACCGATGAATAAGCTCTGCAATCCAACGCACAAGGAATCCAACGCATGCGCAAATATAACAAAACCAGTGATAACAATTGACTGCAGTCGCTCCTAGTTACTAACTCAGTTACGCTGCATTTAACTTCATTAAGACTTTGACAATATAAAAAAATAAATCCTAACAATCGAAATAATTTTGTAGAGAAATGTCGAACCTTACATGGAAAGCATGGCATAATCCAATTACTTTTTAATGTAATTCTTAAAAACAAATAAACCTCTTTCATAATGGCGGCCAAATAAAATATTTTTCTGTTTTCATAATGCTAATGCTTCTAGCCTCGCTACGACGAGCGAATTTCAAAAGAATTTTTGTTTCAAAATAGAGCGTTTTTTTGAACACGTCCAACACCATACATAAGCTTCTTCCAATGATATATTTTTTCAATCTAAATTTAACCCGTGGTCATGATTGATGCGCAGTTAGAGCGAGTTTCAATCGAATGTCGTAAAACCAAAACCAAAGTAATTACTTCGGCCAATCAAAGGGTACGGAGACAATCCGGTAAACCAATCAAAACTCGAAGTTATTACACGTAGCCGACATAAAGCGCGGGAAAATGTGCATGCGCAAGCCACGATTGGTTTTGGTTTCACTTCTGATTGGTTGGAAAAGCGGCACGAGAACTTTGAACCAATCACTGAGTGAAGTAATGCAAAACCAAAGTAATTCACTAATTACTTTCGACACTCAATTGAAAACCACTCTAAGGGCAGTAGGTCTAATTAACATAAATACAAAAGAATGGTGAAGGGGGTCGTTATTTATGAAAGTGGTCTATAATGATCCCACTAATTTAGCTGCCTGCATATGTTAGAATATACCTTTTTTACAGCTGTATGCTTAGTTACCTAGCCTTTAAATGAAAGCGAGGTTGGAGTTGACCACGATACAGACAACCCTGCCTTTCTTATGTTAACGATGTTGCTCTCATGCTAATTTGTTGGAATTCACACAAGAAAAGCGAGGTTTCTATGAAAACAAGGTCAACTCTCGCCTCACTTTCATTCATAGGCCAGGTAACTAAGCACACAGCTGTAAAATGGTCAATTGGTTAAAGTATAAATTCTTTTGTTTGCTTGTTTGTTTCTTTGTTTGTTTTAATTTCACAGGGTTCAATTGGGTGAAAACCCAGATAAGCAACAGAAGGAAATTCAGCGAGAAGAGGCGAAAAAAAATAAAAGATACATATTAGCAAGCTATCCAACACTTACAAGATACAAGTACTTGCATGTTTCACTTAAGAAAAAGCTTTCCATTCGATCCTCTTGGGTTTTATCTTTGACGCTGTGTAAAGTCGCATATCCACATCTAACAAAGAACGAGAACCAATGGAGCTTACTGCAAAGTGGGATTGAGCTATTGACCAAAGCAAGACAAAAAGGGAAGACTTATGGCAGCAGGAAACCGTTCCTCCAAGTCAATAGGGAGCTTTAGCAACGACGACGGGAACGGCAACGAGAACGTCATGTAAAAACATAAATTCACGTTATTGCGATCACTTCGCCACTATTCCAAGCCTTTTAATATGACAAAGGTGTTTCAGTCCCTCAGGAATGAAACCGTTACGAGCGGCGCTTAATTTAGGGGAGAAAAATGAAAATTTATCTCCAGGTGCTGACGTTCTCCATAACACTTCAAACTTGGTAATTTCACGTTGTTGCTTTGCTGACGACGGCAAAGAAATGGACAAAAATGAAAAACGCACGTGCAGGGCGTGCAAAGCTATTGTTTTTGCCCACTAAATATGCAAATTTGTGACGTTTTCGTTGCCGTCGCCGTTGTCGTTGCTAAAGCTCCCTATTAAAACAAAAGCAAACAACGACATGGGAATATGCGCGCATGCGCGATATGCACGTCACTTTAACGTGCTAAAAAAAATTCGCCCGAATATTGACGCTGCTACGGGTGTTTTCGTACAGTGTAAGCGCGGACGAAAATCGAGAATATGTACAACTTTTGCACCCGTTTTCACAGCAGTCAAGAACACCTCGACATCAAATCAATTATAGAAATGACATACTTGACTTTGGAGTGCTTTTCAATGTCCCGTATGATTTCCCGACCAACGTGGAGGTAAAAGGGATGATGAGTGGCCTGTGACGGAAAAACAACGAGAAATGAGTAAAGCACAGGCTTTGTAACTGAAGAATAAACACCTAACATTAAGGCACTGAGTGAGTGTATGAGCTCGAATTGAAGGCGCCACGAAACAATACTTTCAACGAGCTTTGTGCGAACTTTCTAGACTTTTGAACATTTCCATCCTATGTCCACTAATTTGCACTTGAAATAATATAGATATTAGGGAGTTGAAGCAAGCGACGTTTTTGAGTCAGGGACCGCAACCGGAAGTGAGCTGTTTTCCTGTTCTTTTAACTTGCCTTCAAACTACCATATTTGTATTGTTAACTGTCCTGGCATATAAGAAATGTTTGTTCACTTCCGGTTTCTGTCGGTGGCTCAAAAACGTCACGTGCTTAAGCTCTCTATTTAGCGACACGTTTACATAAAAACAGGAAAAGCCAGTTTGTAGCCTGCGTAGACGGCGGGAGTGTTGGCGCGAGAGGCAAATGCCGCGCGTTCACAGAGCCCCACCCCATTCTCCGCGCCAACAGAGTCGCCAGCTAACGCAGGCTACCAGTTTGCTGCTGGTTAAAAGAGCATTAAAATTCTCCTATTCTAACCGCTAGGAAACCGATAAAGAGTAAACAAGTCTCTTGGATTTTTGGCAAAACGCAAATTTCAACCTGACATTTGCCGTGTGTTCCGTAAATGCGATGTAAAATGTCTGCAATGTGACCATCTCAAGTATTATGGAAAACGTGAACGTATAACGCCAAACTCAATTATTATTATTTTTCTTTGAAACTTTAACACCTTTCCTCCACGTTCAGCTCGTTTATAGCTTGGCGGCTAGTCTATAAAAATTGAAAAACGTCGAAAATTTGTTAACTAGAACTACACTTTTTAATGAAGCGGTTTCCCGTGATGTCGCCGTCGAGTATATTAGAGACATTTAAGATGGAGGTTTAGTCATCTTACTGCAAACGGCAAACCGCGGTTGGCGGTTGGCGGTTTTAAGTTAGCCACCTGACCGTAGTTGGGACGAATTAGAATAACAGAATTGACAAGTTTCCGTCTCACGAAAACGCTATGCAAAATTTCTTGATAAAAGTCAGTAACAAACCGCGGAGGCTGGCGTGGGAAAACGTTTACATCGAAAAGAGACAGTGTATCGTACCTGATGCAAAAGGTATGTGGATTCTACAAGCTCAGGTCTGAGTGGAGAAAAATGTACTTCTGACTGTTTGATTTGCCAGTTAAAGCGCTCAGGCATAGCTTCGTACTTTTTCCAAATGGCATAGTACAGAGCATGCGTGCAGATAGCTTCTGTGATGTCTCCTTTCAGCACCTTAATAAAAAACCGACAGAACTTTAAATATGTGCAATAAGATGCACTTATTGACTGAGTGGAGAGCCGAACGGGAAAATATTTTGACCGAGGACAGGAGCGCATGAGTAGGAGCTTGCCTCTCCCATACAAGCCCTATGAGTCAACCTTTGCTCGTATCTTTCTATTTTTAGAACGCCACGAGTTCTTCGGCTCTGCACACACTGTTTAGAATGGCCAATCAGAATAAAGTTATTGTGGAACAAGGACAAAATTAGCAAAAACAATGTATGCAAATTGTGCAAATTGATGTAAATTGTTGTAAAGGTGAGTTTCCTGCTGAAGGATTAGTTCTAAAAATAGAAAGATACGCGCAAAGGTTGACTCAAGGATATAATGCATTGGGAGGCTCCTAGTCAAGGGCTCCTGCCGAGGGCCAAATATTTTCCTGTCCGGCCCGACCTAAAATCAGTCTATCATATGGGTTCTTTACACCTTTCATGAGCACTCAGAATATGAAGTTTGGACAAAATAAGTTACAAAAATTTGCACTGAAAATTGATCTAATATGTTGTTTGCATTTGCTTTTCTGGCTGTAAATAACTTGGGCAGTACGTGTTCCTAGCAGGGCCGTAGGGCTTTTTCCGGCCATGCTCGCGCTAATGCGTACGACCGTCTTACGGGGATTTTCCCAATAGTTTAACAACGAAAGCGCGCGTGACCTGGTGACATAATTTGGAGGACAGGGAAGAAACATTTTAACGCCGTATCCCACAACCGCGCGCGGCCTTAGGTGTTGTTTCCAAATTTCCTACAGTATTTTCGTCGCCCAAACTCAACAGATACCTGCCACATTTCCTGTTACTGAATGAACATTCAAGTAGAACCGACGAGATCTAACCTCGCCTCTGCCATGTTGAGTTCGAAAATAACATTCAAGGGCGCGCGCGGTTGTGGGATACGGCGTTAAAATATGTCTCCCCAGTCCTCCGAATTACGCCACCAGATCACCTGGATATGATAAAGAAATAGAACCTTCTACCTAAGGACACAAGACCGTCAAGCTTAGGGCGATTTCCTTTTGCCATAACTGCCCGGCCAGACCCATCAGTTTTTGCAAAGAAAATGCAACAATTTGAAGGAACACTTGCATGATAACCCCTCGCATTCTTCTGGAGGAAGGAAGGGGTAGTTTCTAAAGAAACTGTGGTGCTGCGTCGGTGGGGAAGTAGTATACAAAAATTTGGTTTTATCAACGGAGTTGATAATGTAAATTGGCCACCGTACAGAGATTCTAAAAGCTGACGTTTCGAGCGTTAGCCCTTCGCTCTGACGAAGGGCTAACGCTCGAAACGTCAGCTTTTAGAATCTCTGTACGGTGGCCAATTTACATTATCAACTCCGTTGATAAAACCAAATTTTTGTATTCTTCTGGAGGAGTATATATCATCCGCCTCGGAGTGTGTTAATTTGAAGGCGTTGTGGACTTAGCCTTTCCAAATGCCCGGTCTGGTCGATCAGTTCTGTCAAATCGAAAGTGTCTTTTGATTCGTTACTTGGGGCTGCTGTTAACCTTTCAGACCCTCAAAAAGAATACTCATCAAAGAAGAAGGTCAAGTTCAATGGAAGAATCATGAGGAAGAGCAACCTTGTTCCCAGGGTTCTCTCCTACTCGTCCACCGGTGGACGAGTAAGAGAGAACCCTGGGAACGAGGTTGGAGGAAGAGTTGCTTTGTGGCTCAGCCACATTTGAGCCTTTTCGTCTGAGAACTTCTACTTTTTATCATCAACATAAAAACGCTTTCAAACGCTGTTGACTAACGGAAAACCTGTCAAAACGGTTTTAAAGGTGAAACCTTTTGAAAAAGCCCCAGTTTTGGTTTCCACAAGAGAAATGACGTTAATGTTAACAGCTTTTAAAAACGAATTGGCGTAGATAAGAGAAACAGATAATTTAAAAAGGATGGAAGATGCTATTTCCGCTAGGATGATTTATTTCTTCGTTTCCATCAAAACGAAAATGAACGAAATTTTTAAAAACATATTCGTACGTATGGAGACTAAAACAGGTTAAAAAGTGTACCTGAACTCCAGCAAATGATGCAGAGAGTGCGTCTATCCACGTATTTGCGGTTTGGCCATTATCCATGTGGACATTAACGTACAAAGGTGTACTTCCATTGCCCTGGTTGCATTTAAGTCGACTGAAGAGTGCAAAAAAAAAAAAACGGAACCTTCAGTATCAGGATGTCCAGCACCCGGTAAATTCCCTTTGACTAACTTGAGGCATCGCGCCATTCCGCTCATACTCTGCGTAGCTAGCGGTAATAGGGAGTTTAAGAAACGACGACGGCTACAGCAACGACAACGCCAAAAAGCAGTAATATTATTGGTTAAAATAACCAAAATGATCGTGCTGCACGTGCGGCACGCATTTTTGAACAATTATCTCCCGTACTCGTCAAAAAAAACTACTAAGTGAAATGTCCAAATTTTAGGTTTTGACTGCAACGTGGACAAACTTAACACTGAATCTTTCAGTCTCACTCTTTACTTCAAATCCGTCCGTATTAATCCTCTTATAGGACACTTCGCCCATATTGTATAATAAAAACAAAGTGGAATAATCATGAAATACTTAAAATAGCTCAAACTTATATTTTGAAGTGACGTTTTCGTCGCCGTAGCCTTCGTGGTTTCTTAAACTGGGCACCCAACGTCAATTTTCGAAAAATATCTGTTTGAAAGACGACTTGAGATCTAGAATTTTCGGAACATTTGTTGTAAAATTTCCTGCTTGCCTGCCTCTACTAGGATTTTCGAACATCTGAAAAATGGTATACCGGTAATTCCCCATTTTTAACGGATTTTTGCGCTAAAAAGGTCACCCAGAATTTTCGGAAGCCTTTTTTCTGGCTGAAATTTTCAAAAAGGTAAGTTTTGCTCCCTATAATTTTCGGATCACTAGACTCTCGGCTAGGAAATCCGAACAGATGAAAAATTTTTAGGGGATAAAACTATGCCTATATCTACCATTTAAATACTAAAATACGTTTAACAATGCTATGTTTAAGTGGTTTTGAACTATATTCTCGTTGGGTCCCCTGATTCTAGTCACATTTTGCTGGGACCCACCACAACCTCGGGACCTCCATTGCCCAACAATCCCCTGCTTTAACGCCAAACAGTCTCTTTGTGAAGCAGGGCCTACGGTTTAACATTCCTTATCTGAGAAGACTTGAAAGTCTAACCTCTTATGGTAACCTTGACCAAACTTCCCACACATAAGAAAGAAAACGAGTCAAATTTCCCACCCCTCCCTACTGGAGATAGCAATCAATTTTCCCAGGTAAGACAAGTTAAATGCCTAAGGGGTGGGGGGTGGGGGAGAAGGGGTAGGGACACTACATTTTTTAATTAATGTCTATTACTGTACATTACCCTCTGCGTAGATATTTGTTAATGGCTCTATAAATATCATTAAATCTCTTCAAATCATCTGGATCACCAAACATGATGTAGCCCTACAAATGAAATAAAGTAAATCTTGTCAATAATGACATACGAGGTTTACTAAATTTCTGAAACTTCAAGAAAAATAAATCACACAATCACCTTCAGAAGGTACTCATAAAATGAGTCCATACCAGCACCCAGTCCACTCATCTTCCCAGACCATTCTCCAGTCTCTACATTTATAACATTACCTACAACAAAAACCTAATTTCCTTACAAAATGATTCCATAAAAAATTTGTGGTTTTCCAAATTCATCTCAGGGTCAAAGTTTGGATCAAGGTAGTCTGCGAGCAGTCTCTCTTTTGCTCTAAATCGTTAAAACGAACAAACACTTCAAAATGGCTGAAACTGCGGGTCGCAAATACCACGGGCGTTTGTATGAGCGAAAAACCAATGCCTGCCGTATTTGCAACCCGCAGTTTCAGCCATTAAAAGTTCAATGTACACGTTCGTTTCAACGATTCTATAGCAAAAGAGAGACTGCTCACAGTCTTGGAGCAAGGTACTTGCAGAGATCACAGTTTGAGTGCAGTAATTCAAACAGTATTTTATCCCACTTTAGCTCCAACCCTTCACCAGACAGTATTAACATTTATTTAACAATTATTCGCCAAAGGCGAAGTGATTATCAGTGAATATTCACCGAGACAAAGTCGAGGTGAATATTCACCGATAATCACTTCGCCTTCGGCGAATAATTGTTTTAGTATAAATACACAGGTGATTATTTCAAAAAAGAGAAAAAAAAAGAACATTTCAATGCAAAATCATCTTCACTTACAGTGGCAAAATGACTACTGGCAGCCATTTTGTCCGTTGAGGTGATTATCGGCTGATAATCCAAGATTGCGAGCCAATGAGAGCGCGCGATTTTGTATAATCACCTGTGTATTTATACTAATTGCTATTATTGTGTCACTTGAAGGGGCAACATATTTTAACTTACCAGTAGCAGTGTCTGAAACTTGTAACTATAGATTGTTGTAATAATAAATAATACTACATGCAAACAATATATAGTAATTTTTATTACTACATATATAGAGGATATTACACGGTGGTGAGAAGATATGAATTTTATGTTCGAGTGGCAAGAACAATATCTCACGAGTGAGCGAAGCGAACGAGTGAGATATTGTTCTTGCCACAAGAACATAAAATTCATATCTTCGAGCCAACGTGTAATGTTCTTTTTATTATATGGAGATATTGAATATTTCCGATTTTATTGTGTTGTGTTAAGTAGTCAAGTTTTACAAATACGGCTGGGCTTTATAAAAAAAGGCCGGAAAAAAAAGGCGGGAATTGTGACGTCATTGAACGATACGACATTCGCAAAGGTGGCATACCGAAAATACGCCACTCGGGTCCCGGATGAAGTGGCTTATGGAATCTACGAGTGGTTTAGTTCCCAGTAAAACACTCTCCTCCATATAATAAATATACATATACAGTGCATGTTGGCAGTTTTTCAAGTTCCCAAAAAACACGGCCTTTTTCGCAACCTACGCCCACCTTTTCAATGGGCCTCATTAGAATTAGTTGAATGAAGTTGAACAGGCCATGGATGATCATGGGTATTTGAGATGTCACCTCACGGCAATAAACAGTCGGAGAGCATCAGTGGGCCCATTTCAATTTCTTCAATGGGTCTCATTAGAATTAGCTGAATGAAGTTGGAGTCAGGTCATGGGTATTTGAGATGTCACCTCATGGCAATAAACAGTTGGAGAGCATCACTGGGCCAATATTGATTCCTAGGTCTAACGCAGAGGGGCCAGTTGCTCAACACATGGTTAACGCTAACCATTGGTTAAAAAGTATCAAAACCTTTTGGTTTCCATGGTATTTAACACTGGTTAGCGCTAACCTTGCTATGAGCAACCCAGGCCAGATGGACTACATGGGAATAAAGATAGCACTTAAGATAGCTGAGTGCAAGTGGTAACAAAAAAAATCAAACTTTCATTCGTTACCAACCTAAAAGTCCCGTTTCCCTAGATCTCTGTCTCCAAAGAGAAGTCACTGCTTTCCTAGCTAAATTTTCAAAGGTAGGATCCCCTAACAACCTGCTTAGTATTCCAAATTCCAACAGTACTGTCCCAGCACCAGCTGTACAAGTTTCTTTATGGAAGGTCGATGGAAGGCCACTCCATAAATTAATCTGTGATAAAAAAGGCAGCAAATTCAGTCCTGGGCTGTTAAAAAAAAAATGAGTTTCCCATGAATTGGAGTCTTTGTGTTAATGTAAAGCCAACAATTATTCTTCCTGGTCTTTAATTTAATCAATAATTATTTTTGATATATTATTACTTTCCAAGTGCTCAGCTTACCCTCCCAAACCTTGTCAAACTGCAAGCCATGCAGTGGGCCTTGTGAGTCTATGCCTCATGTTTTTAGACCCGATAAAACATGGCTGCAAGTTTTTTTGCAGGGCTTCAAAAACGCTGCACAAAAAGTGTCCCTCGGGAGTCCGACAAAGGTTCAAAATGTGAGGGGAAGATATTAGCATACAAGAAAAATAAGACGCGGCTCATTACTATTCTAATGAGGAGTGTTTTATGGGGCTAAACGCTGATGAAAGTGACTTTTTATCGATGTTTTGATAGGCTGAGAGGCTCATGAATTATTAATCATAAATGAATTTTTGAAGTTACATAAATTATAAAAAAGATGTTTTCGTAGCCAGAGCAATCATTCTTGTTTAGGTTCTTTATAACTAATTCACCAACATCATCTACTTTCAGTACTTACCCTAGGATAAGGAATTTGTGTTTTAGATAATTCAAAAGCTGCCAGCAGCCTGTTTGCAACATCATGGGCCAAGAGCAACAGTTCATCATCATACTCAGATGGCACCATATCACCAAAAGGCTGAATAGGATCCTTTATAATTAAATGAGCCGAGAGCAAGGATCCAAGAACTCTAAAATTCAAACAGACCAGAAAACACAAGGTTAGATGCTCACAGAGGATGAGTACACGGTGTGTTTAGTCAAGAATTTAACCCCATGCAGTTGTGCAAGACGCACAAGCCCAGTGCATTTAAATAGTTTTATTGTCCCAAAGAAAATCACCACTCGAAAAAGATCACTCAAACTCACAACAAAGTCATGTCCACACGTGTGCCCATCCCATCTCAAAGTCCGACTACCAATGCGGTACACTTAATGTCATCCATTGCCGGCATATGTCAATGACTGTTGTAACATTATAATTATTATATTTTGATCATTACTAGATTTGCTATTATCACTATGAAGTAAACATGAACGAAACACACATGTACAAATTGTCACAGGTTGTAACGTCAAGATGAAAAATGAATGGCTCAGTGTTGTATGCTCATGTTGTCATTCAATTTGGTTGTTTCAAGTTGTTGTTTTGTAGACTACAGAAAAGAAATGCACTATAATTAATGCACACTTTGCAGCTATTTCTCTTTATTTTTTCTTTGTGGTGTTGTCCTTGCTTTAACTGTTGGCATTCTTAATAATTAATTATTAACTCTCTCTTCTATTACGAGAAACTGAGACTGAATCTCAAACAGATTTTGCTGTTACTAAGTCCTCACCTTATTGTGGCTTCAAAAACTTGAACTGTGTTATTCTTTTGAAATGTTACAGAGTCTACAACAAGCTGAACAGCTCGTTTGAACTCACTGCTATTGCCCATGATCTAAAATACACATAAATAGAATTATAATATATTTAATTATCGATGTACTGCAATTGACGCATTCATCTAAACAGATCCCACACTTGTCAGAAACACACAGGGTCAGATGCTGCATGAGAATCGCACCCAGGCAAAAGATGGCAATGATTTCTTTGCAATTCCTACATTAAAAATTATTTCCTTCAAAGAATTGGAGTGCTTAAAGTAGAAGGTGATTGGATCTAACAACAAAGGACTGTTGTTACTCTACCACAAAGCTGCCGGTGTCTCATTCTCAACTAAAGGCAGCTAATAGGTCATTTCACCTTGTAGTCGCAGATCAATGCTCTTTTGCAAGAGTTGAACATACATGTACAATCTGCGGATCACTAGTTTGGTTGCCCTACCAGCGGAGCTAAAGGATATATAACTGAATCCACTTTTTGGATACATCCTACTTCATACCAGGATCTTTCCAATTTTTTTTTTGCAGAACTCCGATGGCAAACAAAGACATTTTTCATGTCTAAAAAACAAACAAGTAACCATGGTAAGACATCGTAAAATTACAAAAGGTGTTCTCTGGTTAAGAAGTATATGAAGTTTACAAGCTTTCAATTGCCAGTCTGCAATATCAAAGTGTGCTGTCTGGCAATCAAAGGATTGTAATTTTTAGATCTTTGTTTAAGTAACAGAGGACACCTTTTTTAAATTTCACGACTGTGTCACATATTTTTTATGCTGTGATACTCACTGCTAATGTACCAAGTGACTCTAATAATCCTAATGAATAATCTCCTAAAACATCATTGATATTGATATTTGACCTTAATGAAAAACAGATAAAAATTAGAAAAACAAAAAGTTAATACATTAATTAAGATATAAACTGAGGACAGTGATAAAACAGACGTAAAATTTACCTATTACTATGAGATTTAAGGTAGTCTGCTCCTTTTTCCTGAGGTAGACTTTCTAAAAGTCTGTTAAATTTAATTAATTCCAATTTTACGAAGTCAATTATCACAAACTTGATGGGCAGCTGTTAAGTAGCTGTCTAGAAGAAAGCAGCAAACTGGAGAGATACCAAGCAGGAAGAAGCTATCAAGCGGCCATGGTGACACAGTCAATGTCAAAAATGTATGTGAAGGCTTGGATGGAGCCACATTCCTCAAGTTCTCATACAGTTTGTAGCAGTATTTAGAATTTGCTTCCAATCATTCCCCCACCCTACCCCTCTATTTTTTCCACTGAATGTACCTGAGTGTAACGAGTGCCTCTAATGCAGGAATATACATGGCTGGGTTGTGGGGATTTACCAGCAGTTGATGGAACAACTTGTAATGAGCAATATTACTGTGAAAGAAGCCTGAACAAATCCAGGCTTTCCATCACTCATCTTACCATGGCTCCCTCTAACCCTAAACCCAACCCCAACCCCCCCCCCCCCCCCCAAAAAAAGGACACCTGGGTTATATTAACTTCTTCCTAAATGAAATTGTGTTGAGTGGGGAGGGAGAGGGAGAGGTGATTTTTGTTCATGATTGTAGGGGCTCTAATTGCCCAGGGTGATAAGCGTTTGGATGCAAGAATCAGACAAGGAAGGGTAATTCTAAGGATCCTGAGCTATCTTGAGTAAATTAGCTACAAGTAGCTAAACACTTGAATCGCACTCATTTCAGAGACTGGTCAGTGACAGATTGAACAGTGTTCAGGACTAAGAGAAACTGCTTACATTCTGATCACAAACCTACATCCAATTCCTGTATATATATTATAAGCTCTGTATACAATGTATTGAGTGAAGAAAGCAATAATATGGACAATGGTAAACAAGGCTTTAACACAACGATCGATATGGAGCCTGAAATTTCGACTAACGATTTGGATAAAAGCATATTTTTGACAACTGCAATCTTTTGGTTTATTTTTTTCTTGCCTGAATAATAAATGTCTTGGCGAATAAGACGATATTTATTAAATGCGTAATTATTCATTCATTGACATACGTCAAAGTGAGCTTCATGAAATAAACTTATAAAAGTTATGAAATTCCAATGAAAATTAACCATTAGGTCACTGTGGTTATAAAGACATCTAAAAATTTTGAGAAAAATTCTAGTTAATTGTGATGGTTGCATGAGGAATGAGAAGATCTGATCCAATATACTCGATTATACAACTTCCAAGAACCTATTTACTTGTGTAAATAGTTAAATTAAAATGCTTTCATAGGTGAAAAATTCATTATCACAAAACTTACGGATTTTCATAGTCTGGTCCTCTTCCTGTACAATGAATCGGATCAAGTTCATCTTTGGGGAAGGCAAAATTCATGTAGTTGTCGTACCCAAAATAAAACATTTGTTTGGCTTTTTCCCGAAGTTTAAGACGCTCTGTTTCGGAAAAATACTGATATCTCCCATCGTGATTAGGTCGGCAGTCGCCTTGTGTCTGTGAATGAGCCTCTTGCTTGGTGATTAAAATTGTAAATGCCGTAAAAAGGAGAAAATACTGATTCATTCTCAACCATGCCGAGAGAAATGAACTGTTCACGGAATAATCAAAATGAAATTGCAACCAATCAGATCACAGTACGCCAGAAGACATCATTGGACAACTCGTTCGCGCGAAAAATTTAACATTTTGATAGTTGATTTATTTTTTAGAAAGCAGTTGTCGGTTAACGATGTACTGTATTAGTCATT
Source organism: Montipora capitata (assembly GCA_949126865.1). Lineage (NCBI taxonomy): Eukaryota > Metazoa > Cnidaria > Anthozoa > Scleractinia > Acroporidae > Montipora > Montipora capitata. Next base: position 35,184,735 of record OX421456.1, on the reverse strand, counting down.
TTACAGAGTTATTTTACCGTTTGGAATACAAGGTCACCAATCTTTCCAAGATTTTTTGGAAATTCGTGAGGAAAGAAAGCCGCGTATCTAGATGCGTTAAGGTGATTCCCTAGTATTGCACTGCGCATCCTGTTCTGCGCATAACACAGCCTCGGCTACGTTCGTATTCAGGCATGGCTAAGGGATTTTATGGTCAAATTTTTCATGGCTCGGTTCTGTTTTCTTTGTCTCACAAGTCTCAGCGGATATTTATGAAAAAAACAATGTTTAAATTTAACCAGAAAGACTCCTAGCTACGTGTGAATATTGATATATCGAACGTGGCCAAAGACATTTCAAAGTGATGATGATGCTAAAGTGTAATTTCAGTCAGAGATTGAAAGTGAAACCGCGCTATCAGGGAGAGACGTGTTGTCGAAGGGTCGACCTTGGTTTATTTTCTGTTTTCTCCTAAACAAAGTTGGTGACCTTTTTTTTTTTTTTTGGCATGATTTTATTCTCTTACTCCTCATAACTCGTGTACACAAAATTGTATTCTCGAGGAATACTTGAAGTCAATGTCTTTTCAAGTGCCCTGTGCCATAAAACAAACATTAAATTATTCCTTTTGAACAATACAATACACCTGCTTTGTTATTTCAAGAATTGCGTCAAAGCTGTGCTTCCTGTGCCTGCAAAATGTAGCGTGAACCCATGCAACAAACTTGTCCTTGATGGATAAAGTCGCAATCATTAAATCAGTAACTTGAGCAGGTTATATCTCCCAAACGACCTTGCTCACCTATTTTCTTATTTGCGCATTTCGAGTCACCGTAATGTAGGGAACAATCTGGAAAAGTTTAACAAAAATCTTAAGACAACTTCTATTACATTACAACACAGCATTTTAGGCGTCCCAGTCTGCATGAAACCATCTATCAACTCTGACTCGAGAAGACAAAACACGCGCCCTTCTTACCTTAAGAGTTTATGCCTGTAGAATCTGCTAAACTAAAATGTCAATTCCTTGTAAAACCAGCATCTTCATTTTTTCTGTTTTTTTTTTTTTTCTTTTGTTTTGTTTTGTTTTTTGGTTGGCAACGTAACGGAGAGCCAGACCATTTACGCATGCGCGGATGAAATGTTTGAACAAGAGAGAAAAACGCAGTACCTCCAGACACCAGCACTGGAGCGTCGCACCAAACCAGTCACCCCGGGATTTCGGCCCGTGCGATCGCTTTTGGACGCAGTTGGCCCTTCACTGCTTTCTGCTACCGACCTTGCCTCCCGGTACGGCATTGAGGAAGAGATATGTCGGCCCCTAAACCATATGTGACAAATCCCACGCCTACTCACAGCTCCAAACCGCCCTTGTCAGTTTAAGGTAAGAATTCGATGGCATATATATTGAAGGGAAAAGTCATTTTCTCTCTCATATGGTAAGCACTGAAGTCGCAGATTACAAAGTGTGCGCACCCGCCCTGCTAAAGGCAACACAGAAACATGCATGCATGCATAAACTTTATTCCATCTCGAATTTCAGAATGACTACAAGAGCTAATATCTTCGAGACATTAAATTTACAGCTAAAATACAAAGCATATACAGGTACATAACTAAATACACAATATTTAAAGATATATTAATTAAAAAGAAAAGCCGCTGTACAAAATGCGACAATCGATTCTCTTTTAAAACCAGTAAACTCAGTGGTACGGATAAAATCAGGTAGCGCATTTCGCAACTTAGTCTATACGTTCGAAAAAGAACTAAGACCATAACTGGTTTTTTAAGGTTTATTGAGGGACAGAATGTAATTTCCGCGAAGATCATGCATAAGAAGATTTTCAATACGCTTATTGTATAGGGATGTAGAGTTTGACTTAAGTGGTAAGAAAGAAGACAGGTAATTTGCAAATATAAATATCTTAGTATTCTCTCATTTACATTATACCCTTTGCTTGACAAGAAATTACGAAAGGCCAGTTTTTTGCAACGAGGATAACAGCGAAAAAAAGCACTACTTTGTTGCGACTTTTCTAGAGTGAAAACTTGTTCAGAAATCAAAAGTCTACTTTAACAGCACACACCAAGGTTACTCCTTAGTAGCTGGCTAGAGATCTTCTTCTCACTACTTTTTCCTCCGGCCGCGCTTTATATCAGCCATTTGATGAGGGCCAGTCTCGTGCCTCTCAAGTTGCCTCCTTCCTGACCAAAAAGAATTCTGGGTAATTCTACCATTCCGTGACAAGGGAAGCTCCCCGATTCTCATTTCATTGATTTGTTATAAGTGTCGGGTCACTCAGTCCTACCAGCAAAATACAGCACTGATTGAAGTTTTAAGCTTTCAAACTTGCCCAAATTGTATCGGTAGGTGCTGGACTTCGTCCACAGAAAGGCCAGAGAGACAACTTCACTCGTGAGCCGCCATGTTTACAACAGAGCATTTTAGGTCACCCAGTCTGCATGAAATCATCTCTCACCTCTCTCTCGAGAAGACCAGACACGCGCGCTTCTTACCTTACGAGTTCATGCCTGTACAATCTGTTTAACTGAAATGTCAATTCCTTGTAACTTAACCAGCATCTTAATTTCTTTTTTTTTTTTTTTTGGGGGGGGGGGGGGGGAAGGGGGGAGGGGGGGTAGGCTACGTATCGGAGAGCCAGAACATTTACGCATGCGCGGACGGAATGTTTGAACAAGAGAGAAAAACGCAGTACCTCCAGACACCGGCGCTGGAGCGTCGTACCAAACGAGTCATCCCGGGATTTCGGCCCGTGCGATCGCTTTTGGACGCAGTTGGTCCTTCACTGCTTTCTGCTACCGACCTTGCCTCCCGGTACGGCATTGAGGAAGAGATATGTCGGCCCCTAAACCATATGTGACAAATCCCACGCCTACTCACAGCTCCAAACCGCCCTTGTCAGTTTAAGGTAAGAATTCGATGGCATATATATTGTCGGGAAAAGTCATTTTCTCTCTCATATGGTAAGCACTGAAGTCGCAGATTACAAAGTGTGCGCACGCGCCCTGCTAAAGGCAACACACAAACATGCATGTATGCATCAACTTTATTCCACTCGAATTCCAGAATAACTACAAGAGCTAATATCTTCGAGACATTAAATTTACAGCTAAAATACAAAGCATATACAGGTACATAACTAAATACACAATATTTAAAGATATATTAATTAAAAAGAAAACCGCGGCTGTACAAAATACGACCATCGATTCTCTTTTAAAACCAGTAAACTCAGTGGTACGGATAAAATCAGGTAGCGCATTTCGCAACTTAGCCTATACGTTCGAAAAAGAACTAAGACCATAACTGATTTTTTTAGGTTTATTGAGGGACAGAATGTAATTTCCGCGAAGATCATGCATAAGAAGATTTTCAATGCGCTTATTGCATAGAGATGTAGAGTTTGACTTAAGTGGTAAGAAAGAGGACAGGTAATTTGCAAATATAAATATCTCAGTATTCTCTTATTTACATTATACCCTTTGCTTGACAAGAAATTACGAAAGGCCAGTTTTTTGCAACGAGGATAACAGCGAAAAAAAGCACTACTTTGTTGCGCCTTTTCTAGAGTGAAAACTTGTTCAGAAATCAAAAGTCTACTTTAACAGCACACACCAAGGTTACTCCTTAGTAGCTGGCTAGAGATCTTCTTCTCTCTACTTTTTCCTCCGGCCGTGCTTTATATCAGCCATTTGATGAGGGCCAGTCTCGTGCCTCTCAAGTTGCCTCTTCATGGCCAAAAAGAATTCTGTCATTCCGTGACAAGGGAAGCGCCCGATTCTCATTTCATTGATTTTTTATAAGAAAAGCCGCTCTACAAAATGCGACCCTCGATTCTCTCTTAAAACCAGTAAACTCAGTGGTACGGATAAAATCAGGTCGCGCATTTCGCGATTGATATTGCTTTGGGTGAGCTTAGTTTGCTGGGGTATTTTGGCCAAGCCCTGCAGATGGGTGGGGTGCTTATTTTTTAAAAATCACCATGGTAACCTAGGAAATACCCAAATAAAGAAGACATTATCCCAGCAAAGATGAGGGCACACCCGCGCTCCTCAAGAAACTAAAAATAGGGAGGGGAGGGAAAGTTGATTTTCACTTTCTTGAATCAGTTGGTAAAATCAGCCCCCCGCCCGCCACGTGCACAAGGTCAAAGATCTAGAGAAATTCCCGGATGACAGGAATGCCCAAACTGCAACATGGCAAATAACTAACTGAGCATGTCACACTCAGCATAAATCCATTTATTTCCTCTGAGCAATTATTTTATTTATTTATTTATTTTTATTTTTATGGAGCCTGTACTGACAAAACACGGCTCGCTGGTGGGGTCGAAGTGAGATACCTTTTGCAACAGTTCAGAAACGCTATTGCAGCCAATGTAACAGATAGATCATGGCTTAAATTAAACTGATGCAAACTCGATGCAAGTTGGTTTCTGCATTAAAAGACAAGTGCCTTCAGCCAGGCACTTATTTCATAGAGGACACTGAAAACAGTCAATGTTTTGATGATAACCGTGAAACACTCCAAAAAAATAAAAGCATCACACATCCTTCTGTAACAATAAATTCAGGGAAAAATAGAAGATTGTCACTCATTCATGGAAGATGGTATATGCTGGTTGCTGACCAGCGGTTTTCGTTAAAACAATGGTTTGCTGGGGGTGCTCAGTCTCGCGGGCTCAGAAAACCTAGTTGTGGTTATTGTTATTTAAGGTTTTTCTATATGCTTTGGAAGTTGAACTAGCCGCCATCTTGAAAATGCAATAGCGAGGGTAATCTGAGAAGTGGACTACTTTCAGAATAAATAATCACGACAGCAAAATTAAGAGCTGCAATAAATACAATCTAATTCAAATCCTTCTAGTTACCAACCCGTTAGCAATTTTTTTGCCTTAAAACTTAGACGGTAACATATTTTAAGTTTCTTCTTCGTCTTTTTTCATCTTTTCTACATATTGGAAATCGTTCCTGAAACTGCGCATGCCCGAACCGAGGAAAGCACGTCCACGTGACCAACTGTTACGCGTGTACTTTTTGCGAAGAGGGTCGAGGATATTACGAGCGACTATTTGAGGAGTAGAACGAGATGATTATGTTTCAGCAAGAGATAATCAGAGAAACTCTGTTCGATAATGATCAATTGCAAAAATCGTGGAGAAGGTCCGTGTACAGTTCCTTACTCTTTTAGCGCGCAAAGGGATTATTCAAGTAGAGCGAAAAATCAACAAATTTGGAGCGAAATCAACCTTATTCCAGGCCCTTTCCTCCGCGCACCGGTGGCTCAGTTGGTTGAGCACCGGGCTGTCACGCGGGAGGTCGTGAGTTCAACTCCGGCCGGACCAACACTCAGGGTCTTTAAATAACTGAGGAGAAAGTGCTGCCTTTGTAATTACATCTGCAAATGGTTAGACTCTCTAGTCTTCTCGGATAAGGACGATAAGCCGGAGGTCCCGTCTCACAACCCTTCAATGTTCATAATCCTGTGGGACGTAAAAGAACCCGCACACTTGTCGCAAAGAATAGGGCATGTAGTTCCCGGTGTTGTGGTCAGTCTTCTGTGATGTATCATGGTTGGGAGGGTAAATGCTCGGAGATATTAGCTACACCAAGCTACTCTAAAAATCCGAGGGTAAATAATGATATGATATGATATATGTGAGAGAATGGGTGATGGGAATTGTCCCTAAAGGCTGACCGAACCCTGATGGTGACAAACGGTTAAAAAAAAAAAGGTTGGTTTTGGTCGCAGTTTTTTTTGTAGCTTTGTGTAGATATCCTTTTACCTTTTCGGTGAATATTATGTCAAAGGCGAATATATTCAAAACAAACGTATTTTCCCACCGTGTTTTTGCTTTTATTAATGGCTCAAAAGTGATATTAAAATGCTTCCTGTTTCCAGCTTTTTTGACTGCTCTAACATAACGAATTCTAGAGTTCTAGATTATAAATCTGGTTTTACGAAGCAGGTTTTTCTTGTTGCTGCACTAAGAGTCATCTTGGAAAATGGTGACCATGATTGACTTGATCCCACTTTTATCTCCGTTGTTAACGCCTTTATAGACTTCCAAAGCGAGTCCTTTGCTGAGCATCAGGCGGTTACTGAAGCCAACAGTCTTCATAAAGCCTCCGTCATGCGCAGTGTAGCACGATCCCCAGCCCTCGTTCAGCTTAAGAGTAATAATAAACCGACCGGGATAAAAAGAATCACTGGATTTAGGTGTTACACCGAACCATCGCAGAGCCGATAAGGTCGCACCAGAGACCCCTTGAACTCCAAAACACGGAGCTTGTGACACGTACAATTTCTTGCCGACAGTCTGCAAGCCCACAAACTTCTCACCATCTGACACGCCATACCTAATAGTGCTGTCCGCGCTCTTTCCGATGCTGACGTCATTTGCGACCACAATCTCGACAGTCAGCGGTGTAGAGTCTTGAACTGCACCACAAGAAATCAATGGCACTTTGAGAAGAGCTGCTTGTTTCACTGAGATTGGGTTGAATGTCAGTTGTTTGGAAGTTGATGTATGAGCTTTGCTGATATACGAGGCATGCCTCTTCAACCAATCAGGTGTCATGGTCTGATGATAAATCACGCCTCCCTGCAAAGAAGGCAAAGAAGGTTAAGCAAGTGGTTTTACGTTGGAACGCAGAATTTAATTGTCTTCGAGCTACGTGTTGTAATTGGCGGACAAAATCTGGTGCGAATAAAGTAGAAATTAAACCCATCACAATTGTACGTTTCTTTCATGCATTTCTTGAGCTGCTTGCCGTAGTTCAATTGAGTTTTTTTTTTAATTATCTTTGGAATACATATGAAAGTCTCAAATTCAAACTGTGGAGATGAAAGTTATTTCAAAGCAACTTGAAACAACATCCACGCTTGTACAACACACTGTCCTACCTACCAGTTATGAATTTTGGTACATGTAGCGAGTTCATTTTATATCGGGCAAGAGTTGAAAGTAATTATGTAAATACGAACTCTTGGCCGAGGTCTGAATCTTTTCGTTCACCATTCCTTTGGGTATCTACGATATTCAAACTATGTCGAATTTACTAAACCATTTACTTTTATGACCATTAACTTCCTTTTTGGTGAATAATTATTTGTGAATATTCAGTTGAAATTTACGAGTCTTATATAGGTCAGTGGTTTGGCATGCGAACTGAGTAATCGCCAGAAGGTCGCAGGTTCGACTCCTGTAAAGCTAAGCAGTACTCGGATTTTTGCGAGTGTACCCGAGACACCATTAAAAAAGAAAAAGGATTTTCAATTCTTGCATTTTATCAAAAATATTTACCAATACGCTTGTGCCGTAGACGGCGGTGCAAATCAGAATGGCAATGATAAAGAAATGCCTCATGATGACAGTGTAAAATATACTCTGAAAAAGAAAACACATCAATTAGCTCGTTCAATCGATGATTACTTTATTACCTACGAATAATAAACCCCCAAAAAAGTAAAATTTACGGGAGTTTGTGGGTCACGGTAATTGTGACTGAGCCGATTCGACATTTACTGGAAAAGTTCTAAATTCACAACTTGTAAATTATATTTTAGATGTTCTTTCATAAATAAAATTTACATGATATATGCATCTTTTGTTGGTTCCGTAAATTCATTGGAAATTGGAATTTACAGGATCCTTTGGAAACGTTACATTTGAACAAAACATGTAAATAGCATGGAAATATTTTTAAAAATTTACATTATTTCTGTTTGTACATATCATGTAAATTGCATGAAGCTCAAACTGTAAGTACTTCTGAAAGGAATGCTAATGCGGCCCACTAGGATTCCTAACATACCTTTAATTGAGAAGCGCAAGTTTTGACGGCATGTACTAAAACCAGGAACACTCCGGAACACTCCGGAACACCGGAACACCCCGGAACACCGGAACACCCTGGAAGTAACCCAAAACCCTCAACTTGGCTAACCCTAGGCCTAGCTAGGCCTTAAGTTGGTTTTTAGGCCTAGGGTTAGGGTTAGGTTTTTAGTTAGGGTTAGGGTTAGAGTTAGTACATGCCAGCTTTGACACTGTGGAGGTGTTGTTATCCGTTGCAATGTCATGGAGCGGTCATTTTATTGGAAACGACCCAGAGAACTCTAGAGAATATGATGCTCAGTGAACTGTGCATTCTCTTTTGATGCTGTTGATGGCGCTGAACGCGGAGACGTCAAATCCGTAAACAATTATTACAGGGTTGTTTGGCCGATCGAATTTGGAAGAGAATCATCTAGACATGTGAAAACTCTAACGAAGAGAGATCAAACCAGAGGAAAGAGTGGAAGAAAAGAAAGCCGCTAAATATAAGAGCGACAAGAAATGTTGTATAGCGCAAAAGACATTTCAGCGGAAATTATTCGAAGAAACAAATGCAACATTGTTTCACACTAAGGCTTGAAACGGGAAAATCCCTATAGTTTAGCACGGTAGTGAGAGAACTGTTGAAAACAATGGTACATCAAAGGATGTTGCCAATATACAGTGAGAAAAGTTTCCCGCTCGTTTCCCCTGGAATGCAATTAATTTTCTTGTAACCTTCCAGCAACGTTAGTCAGAATTTCTTTTTACTCTGTTCCTGTGGGGTTGTTTCCATTACTGGAGCTAACGATCGTAGGGAACATGTAGCTCTTTAAGTTACTCTCTGACATTCTACTACTAATACTTCTACTAATATTCTGTTTCTGGTTTGCCAATAGCGCTGACGCATGTTGAATTTTTGTTTGCATTGGGCAATCGAGGGGACAGCGAATTGTAAAGAAAATAGCATCATTTCGATCGACTCCAATTAGGAATTATTATGGTGATGTTTTTTAAATGAGCTTTTTAGAGAGCTTTCCCACCTTTTTATTGGGATTTAATTTTCTTCCCTTTGACTCCACTTTGGAAAAGAATGATCTTACGAATTATTTTATAGTGCACTGAACAAAATTTTCTCGCTATAATGAATTTTTATCCAGGTTTGAGTACTTCTTTTGTATTAGCATTTATTTTGCTTTTTTAAAAGCTTTTGCATGTTAGTTTTTTAATAGAAAACGACTATCGTACGTTCCCGCCAGTGGTTCCATGCGATTGCAATAGTAACTTCATTGCCGGAAGAAATATGAATTCATCGCTAATATCGCAGGCAAACTCGGAAAAATAGTCCGCGATTGCTCCATTGCGGAATGCTCCCCTACAGGAGACTGATAGGAGCTAGGCCATTAACTAGGTTCTAGCGACTCTACAACTTTGTCCAGAAAGAATTGAGGGTTTAGTTGAGTGCTCTACACCGGCAAGTAATCGTTGGGAGGATTTTGTAAGAACAAAACCGCTACTGGGTGAAGGAGTATTATTAAACGATGTGCAATACAAGAAACAACACTTCTTTGTGACTCATAGACAATCATATTATGGACACGCGTATTAAAAAAAAAAGATTAAGGCTACTTCATGATATCACAGTTCACCTTAAGGGTCGATTGGTCCTTTACTGGAATAAGAATTAACATAAATATATACATGTACATTTTGCAGCGCACTCGGCAAAGTCTCTGACTTTTCGCCGTTCTGGCTTAGGTGGGCTTATGCATCTTCTAACGCAGCCTTTTCGAAGCATCACTACAAGCCAGGACGGCCTCTTATCGGCTATTAACATGATTAAAGAGAATAAAAACCCACCAGTTCAGATGAAAAAAACGCAACATGCATTTTTACAAATTATCTAGTAAACAGCTAAACCTACTTATCATGTTACATCGAACCGTTTGAGGTGTGCCACCATGTCTCCCATACACGGACAATCATATTATAGCGCGGAAATTTTTGTCCCTTTTCGCTTATTTTTGCAACCCTCGGTCAGTAAGCTTTGGTTATCAAGGTGCGATAAATTGAGAGCAAAGATCATTTTCTTTTCATATTTGTCATCTTTTACAATATTAAGTCCCTTTAACTAGCTTTAACCATAACCTAAGCTCAAGTATAGATGAGAAAAAAGAAAATTTCTAAGGCTCTTACCTTCCGCAAAGGTGAAAGATGGACTTTAATCTGAACACGGGCCTGACTTGGCTATTCTGGAAGCACTTCACTGCTGAAGCTGAATTTATTTCAGTACCATCAATGAGGGGAGCTTCAATTAAGAGCACTTCGTAGCATGTTTTTTCAACCCCCGTTTGTCTAAATGTTACAAAATAAATTACTACTAATATTTACTTAGTCTGTAGAAGGCCCTCACAATTTTTTCTCAAAAACTCCTTTTCTCTAATGCAGACATGCTGTCACCAACGTAAAAAGTAGATTGGGGCATGAGGATGAAGGTGAAAATTTAACTTTAAAAAACTCTCTCTTTTGCTAACTTTGACGGGCTTATGGAAGTATCGCGAATCCATTCCTTTCTAGAAATGTGTGAATTTCCATGTGTCCTAAACTCTTATTTATCAATCAATTTATTTACTTATTTTTTTTCGTTGGCATCATTTTAACTGTTTCTTAAAAGGAATTTTGTTGTGCGATCATTGCTTTTATCGACCGTTTCGTTTCTATCTTGACAACGTTCTTCACGTGAGGAATTGTCATTTTGTGACATTACCTTTCAGTAGTAATTCAAAAATGTGTTATTTAACAATTATTTACCGAAGGCGAATTGATTATCGGTGAACATTCACCGAGACGAACTAGAGGTGAATATTCACCGATAATCGCTGAGCCTGAGGCGAATAATTGTTTTAGTATAAATACACAGGTGATTATTTCAAAAAAGAGAAAAAAAAAAAAACAACGTGAAATCATCTTCACTTACAGTGGCAAAACGACTACTGGCAGCCATTTTGTCCGTCGAGGTGATTATAGGCTGATATTCCGAGATAGCGAGCCAATGAGAGCGCGCGATTTTGTATAATCACCTGTGTATTTTAATCTGGATCTCTCTTTGTATTTATATGCGATATATGTTTACAGTTTCAGAGCTTGCTCATGAAAAAATGTCTTGTATTCAAATTATTATTTCAATTATGCTCGACTATTTTTCTAGGACTTACACTTATGTCCAGAAATGCACGCAGTCGCAAGAATAACAAATATAACAACTGTGCTAAGGAAAATACCGAAAATAACAATTATAGCAAAAATAACGATTGAAGCAAACAGCAGAAGCAAGAATAACAATTCTTCAAGGCAGACAAGGAAAGGGGGCCCTACAAATATAACAAAAATAACGAAAATAACAAATATAGCAAAAATAACAAGTCAAGCAAACAGCAGCAGCAAGAATAGCAAGAAAAAGAAATATAACAACTGTGCTAAGGAAAATACCGAAAATAACAATTATAGCAAAAATAACGAAAATAACAAATCAAGCGAGCCACACAGGCAGAAAAGGGAAGGGGGCCTTACAAATATAACAAAAGTAACGAAAATAACAAAAATAGCAAAAATAACGAATGAATCAAACGATAGCAGCAAGAATAACAATTCTTCAAGGCAGACAAGGAAAGGGGGCCCTACAAATATAACAAAAATAACGAAAATAACAAATTTAGCGCAAATAACAAAGCAAGCAACCGGCAGCAGCAAGAATAACAATTCTTAGGGGCAGACAAGGGAAGGGGCCCCACAAGTATAACGAAAATAACAAATATAACGAATATAGCGAAAATAACAAAGGAAGCAAGCCACAACAGCAAGAATAACAATTCTTCAAGGCAGACAAGAGAAGGGGGCTCCACAAAAATAATTTCAATAATTTCAGAGCGAATGCAATCCGCTCTGACGAAGGGCTAACGCTCGAAAACGTCAGCTTTTAGAATCTCTGTACGGTGGCCAATTTACGTTATCAACTCCGTTGATAAAACCACATTTTTGTATACTACTTCCCCACCGACGCAGCACTACAGTTTCTTTAGAAACTACCCCTTCATTAATTTGAATTTAAGAGTCCGCATGTTATTGAAAGGCGCAGTAGCAGTAAGTTAAACTGGACAATTTAAGCAATTCCCAATATATAGACACCTGAAAGATTCAGGCGGCTTTAACGCATGAGTTCTGCGATGCCGGCGCAATGCTCTTCCAAACTGAGCTATGAAGCTACTCAGTTGGGATCAGGTCAATTTGTTGAGCTCATGTGTTCTCTTGAAAGGACTCGATGAATGAAAGAAATGTATAAAAGACGAAATGTAGCAGTGATCGTCGCACTTAACTGGACTATCTATGCAGGTAAGTAAGTAAGTAAGTAAAATCCTTTATTTAAAAACACGATTAGCGTTTAAGCACTACATGCTTGAGGGATCGTGTATCTAATTTATTATCTAAGTATCTAATTACCTACTGAAAAATGAATGAAACAGGAAATTAATTTACTTTATGGCAAATCTGATCTCGCTAAACATCGGACTAGATTTTGCCTTTGAATAAAATTGTTTAAAATTACAAGAATCATTAAAATATTCTGAAACACAGTTCCACAGTACAGCTCCTCTGTAACAAACAGAATTTTTCATGAAATAAGTGGAAAATCGTGGAACGACGGCCTTATTATGTCCTCTTAGGTTATACGGACTATTACGCCATACAACTAAATCCGAGATCATTGCGGGCATATTATCGCTGGCTATGTTATAGATTAGTTTGACAAGACTTCGTTTATACACGTCATAAATCGAGTCCCATTATATTGTGTGAGTTCCATAACTTGTACTGATGGTGTGTCTCGCGGCAAATTAAAAATTAGCCTTCCGGCACGACAGTGCAGGGCTTGCATTGATTTGATATAATCTAGGTTGTTACAGTTCCCCCAGATAGCGATGCCGTGTGTCACTGAAGGGAGAATCACCTTAAAGTATAGGTCAAGAAGTGATTTTCTCTTAAGAAAAGAACATTTTTTCAATAAGTTGAATTTCTTGACAAAGTTGTTCCTTAATGCCTTATCATTCCCATTTGTTCACAATGTAAATTGGGTAGCAACCATCTTGGAATTCAACCGGATGGGTATAAACGGTGTAGAAGAGAAAAATGAAAGTTTATCGTCAAATGTTTAGGTCCACCACTTATCCTGAAATTTCACGGATCGTTGTAAGAAGCTGAACTGGCAGAGAAATATTCCAGAATATAAAACGGTTGTTGATTGTGTGCACAACCATGCATTTGATCATTGTTCACCTGACGAGAAGTCCACATTGGGAACAAATATTGCACTTGAGGTCTTGAGGAACTGGCCTAGGACCATATTCAAGACAAATGCACAGTTATTTTTCCGGTGGTGAATATTTCTTTTTGCGCGTTAAACATAAAGCATCTCGCTTAAATTTCGGCAATTTCCCGTTTAATTCTGTTGTTCGAACTCTCTTTAAAGTAAACAAAAATCCATACAAAAAGTGTGAGGCTTTTTCCTCAAGTTAAACACCAATTATAAAATGACACATGTCGAAGAACTTAAATTTCGGCAATTTCCCGTTGAATTCTCTATAAAGTAAACAAAAATCAATGCAAAAAGTTTGAGGCTTTTTCCTCAAGTCAAACACCAATTGTAAAGTGACACATGTCGAAGAACTTAAAATGTGTAAATACATCAAAAGAAATGCAAAGAAGGGATTGTCAGGCACACGGCTATTCATCACGTATCGATTCTGCCCCGCTTCGCGGGCAAGATAGAAACATTCCCGACGATGCGCCCTTTCACGGAAGCAATCAAATGGCACCATTTTCGTAATTTTCGGTTGCTCCGGTTCTCGGCGACGTTGTCCTTGTCTAGTAGCTCCCTAGAGGGACAGCCAATTGAACTTTTAATGCCAGGGGTGAGGGAGGTCTTCTGAATATGACTTTTTGATGGTGTTGAAATTCGCAAGTATTTTTAATTTCTTAATACGACCACAGGGTTTCTGTATTTCCCAAATCCTAAGAGAAAGTGCTTGCTTTCACTTCGCTTTTCGCTTTTCTTTTCTGGGCATGATTTTCCCTTTTTTTTTTTTCTTGTGCAGGAATTTTCTTTTGAACAAGTTGACCAAATCCCTTTTCCGTCAATTCTTAAATTGAATGGCCCCTCCCTAATGTTTTCCTTTCGCAGGGTGATCCTTTGCAATGTCATATTGTTCTTTGATGTTATTGCGTACCATTTGCAAGAGTTGCTGTTACCTGGTAGTACTTTGCCAGCTAAGGTCGTGTTGAGAAAATTGTCAGTTTGAAAGATGTGAGCCGATAGAATTTCTTCTCATCCCACTGAGGCGATTAGCAAGTCACAGGATCGAGTATGTTCACAGCCCATTACACAGCACCTCTCAAGAAATAAAAAAATACGAGATTTTATAAGCTTTTCCATCGATCTCCATTTGTACCCGACTGACTTTTCTACAGCTTAAAGTCAAGTAAAGCGGTTTGAAAATGGTAGAAAAATAAAATGAGGAGGTTTAATGGGAAGAAAAAAAACCTTTCCAAAACCAGATTGGTTTTCGTAGATTCTCAATTATCCTTGGCAGACCAAAGAACGTAGGGATTTTTTAGTCAGCAATGGTAAGAAAAAAGACTCGCTAATCGGGGCAACTAAATCATGATGGTTCTTTTTCCCCCAACAAATCGATCCAAACTTTTTTTTATGGTTACCTTTCGCAGAAATCCTATTTTAGGAGTGTATTAAGAACATTCCTCGAGCTGAGAGTCGAATAAGAGCGTGTTTATTTTGCGAATCTGTATATTAAATGATAAGCATAAAATAAAGGTAACAAAAAGTAAAATTAACCCAAATAATTAAGGGCATGTTTTATAACATTGACAATGGTTCATCAGTCTTATTGCATTACGCACATCTCGGTTTGTAATAATCAGCATTTCTTATTTATAACTGTTCCATATCACGTCCACAACATCCAAGTGATCACGTGAACAAAGTCTGAAAGATTTTGAAGGTAATTGCCCTCGTATACCATGTAAATTTAAGAACCCTTAACAAAGTTTTCAGCCTCAAACCGCAAAAAAATATAACGTTCAGCCTCAGTTCCACTGAATTAGACATTCTTATATACATATAAAAAAGAGTGTAACCTGTATGGTTGGAGATTATTCCGTTTTTCGGCATTAAAATTTCTACTCGAGATGATCATGCATATAAAAAAGATTTTCAATGCGCTTATTGCATAAAGATGTAGAGTTTGACTTAAGTGTTAAGAAAGAGTACAGGTAATTTCCAAATATAAATCTCAATATTCTCTTATTTACATTATACCCTTTGCTTGACAAGAAATTACGAAAGGCCAGTTTTTTGCAACGAGGATAACAGCAAAAAAAACGCTACTTTGTTGCGACTTTTCTAGAGTGAAAACTTGTTCAGAAATCAAAAGTCTACGTTAACAGCACACACCAGGGTTACTCCTTTGTAGCTATCTAGAGATCTTCTTCTCACTACTTTTTCCTCCGGCCGCGCTTTATATCAGCCATTTGATGAGGGCCAGTCTCGTGCCTCTCAAGTTGCCTCCTTCATGGCCAAAACGAATTCAGACGCATGCGCATGCGCGGACGGAATGTTTGAACAAGAAAGAAAAACGCAGTACCTCCAGACACCGGCGCTGGAGCGTCGTACCAAACGAGTCATCCCGGGGTTTCGGCCCGTGCGATCGCTTTTGGACGCAGTTGGCCCTTCACTGCTTTCTGCTACCGACCTTGCCTCCCGGTACGGCATTGAGGGAGAGATATGTCGGCCCCTAAACCATATGTGACAAATCCCACGCCTACTCACAGTTCCAAACCGCCCTTGTCAGTTTAAGGTAAGAATTCGATGGCATATATATTGAAGGGAAAAGTCATTTTCTCTCTCATATGGTAAGCACTGAAGTCGCAGATTACATATTGTGCGCACGCGCCCTGCTAAAGGCAACACACAAACATGCATGCATGCATAAACTTTATTCCATCTCGAATTTCACAATAACTACAAGAGCTAATATCTTCGAGACATTAAATTTACAGCTAAAATACAAAGCATATACAGGTACATAACTAAATACACAATATTTAAAGATATATTAATTAAAAAGAAAAGCCGCTGTACAAAATGCCACCATCGATTCTCTTTTAAAGCCAGTAAACTCAGTGTTACGGATAAAATCAGGTAGCGCATTTCGCAACTTAGCCTATACGTTCGAAAACGAACTAAGACCATAACTGTTTTTTTTAGGTTTATTGAGGGACAGAATGTAATTTCCGCGAAGATCATGCATAAGAAGATTTTCAATGCGCTTATTGCATAGAGATGTAGAGTTTGAGTTGAGTGGTAAGAAAGAGGACAGGTAGTTTGCAAATATAAATATCTCAGTATTCTCTTATTTACATTATACCCTTTGCTTGACAAGAAATTACGAAAGGCCAGTTTTTTGCGACGAGGATAACAGCGAAAAAAAGCACTACTTTGTTGCGACTTTTCTAGAGTGAAAACTTGTTCAGAAATCAAAAGTCTACGTTAACAGCACACACCAAGGTTAGTCCTTAGTACCTGGCTAGAGATCTTCTTCTCACTACTTTTTTCTCCGGCCGCGCTTTATATCAGCCATTTGATGAGGGCCAGTCTCGTGCCTCTCAAGTTGCCTCCTTCATGGCCAAAAAGAATTCTGGGTAATTCTGCCATTCCGTGACAAGGGAAGCCCCCCGATTCTCATTTCATTGATTTTTTATAAGTGTCGGGTCACCCAGTCCTACCAGCAAAATACAGCACTGATTGCAGTTTTAAGCTTTCGAAACTTGCCCAAATTGTATCGGTAGGTGCTGGATTTCGTCCACACCAAGGCCAGAGAGACAACTTCACTCGTGAACGGCCATGTTTACAACAGAGCATTTTAGGCGACCCAGTCTGCATGAAATCATCTCTCACCTCTGTTTCGAGAAGACCAGACACGCGCGCTTCTTACCTTACGAGTTCATGCCTGTACAATCTGTTTAACTGAAATGTCAATTTCTTGTAACTGAACCAGCATCTTAATTTTTTTTTGGGGGGGGGGGAAAGGGGGGGAAAGGGGTGGGTAGGCTACGTATCGGAGAGCCAGAACATTTACGCATGCGCGGACGGAATGTTTGAACAAGAGAGAAAAACGCAGTACCTCCAGACCCGGCGCTGGAGCGCCGTACCAAACGAGTCATCCCGGGATTTCGGCCCGTGCGATCGCTTTTGGACGCAGTTGGCCCTTCACTGCTTTCTGCTACCGACCTTGCCTCCCGGTACGGCATTGAGGGAGAGATATGTCGGCCTCTAAACCATATGTGACAAATCCCACGCCTACTCACAGCTCCAAACCGCCCTTGGCAGTTTAAGGTAAGAATTCGATGGCATATATATTGAAGGGAAAAGTCATTTTCTCTCTCATATGGTAAGCACTGAAGTCGCAGATTACAAAGTGTGCGAACGCGCCCTGCTAAAGGCAATACACAAACATGCATGCATAAACTTTATTTCATCTCGAATTTCAAAAAAACTACAAGACCTAATATCTTCGAGACATTAAATTTACAGATAAAATACAAAGCATATACAGGTACATAACTAAATACACAATATTTAAAGGTATATTGATTAACAAGTAAAGCCGCTGTACAAAATGCCACCATCGATTCTCTTTTAAAGCCAGTAAACTCAGTGGTACGGATAAAATCAGGTAGCGCATTTCGCAACTTAACCTATACGTTCGAAAAAGAACTAAGACCATAACTAGTTTTTTTTTAGGTTTATTGAGGGACAGAATGTAATTTCCGCGAAGATCATACATAAGAAGATTTTTAATGCGCTTATTGCATAGAGATGTAGAGTTTGAGCTTGAGCTTGAGTTTGCTTGAGCTTGAGTGAGGCTCCAGCACTTGGCTAAGTAGCCTGACTTCTGGCTGTTATACACAATTGTGGTCTCATTCACACAGAAGCCCTTCAAGCTAATCCTGCCAAGCCGACCACATGCTGGAAAGGTCAGACCACAACACCGGGAACACTGTCCCCTACTCTTTTCGAATAGTGTGTGGGATCTTTAACGTCGCACAAAGTTAATGAACAAGGGTTGTGAGATGGGACCTGCGGCTTATCGTCCTTATCCGAGAAGACTAGAGAGTCTAACCATTTGCAGATGTAATTACAAAGGCAGCACTTTCTCCTCAGTTATTTAAAGACCCTGAGTGTTGGTCCGGCCAGAGTTGAACTCACGACCTCCCGCGTGACAGCCCGGTGCTCAACCAACTGAGCCACCGGTGCGCGGTAAGTGGTAAGAAAGGGGACAGGTCATTTGCAAATATAAATATCTTCTCAGTATTCTCTTATTTACATTATACCCTTTGCTTTACAAG
>OX421456.1:35138939-35161439 GCA_949126865.1 Montipora capitata | reverse complement strand
TGTTCTTGTTAATATTGTAATATTTTTCATATATATCTTTTTATCTTGGGCTAGGTTGGGTGTTCTAGTTTTGAGGGGTCGGGTTTTCGGGGTTTTTGTAGGGGACTTGGTGTCCTATTGTATTTAACACCCACCCTAGGGTGAATCTTAAAATAAAATAAAATAACTTGTAGTTATCATCATTCAAAAGTGAACAGTTAAACTTCCAAAAACCAGGGCCTTTAGCCTCTTTGCCTATATCAGTAAGAACGAGGTCTATAGCAGCGTGATCTGTTTTAATGGCCGGGATAATAGTGGTTGATTTGATAAAATCTTGAAGACCGTTAGACATCAAATCTTGACTTTCACTAGATTCTTTCCACTCACTGTATTTTCTGTGTACACAAACTCTTGCGGAGGATGTCATAATGAACTTTGAACTCCTTGTCTTCTTCCCTTTTCAGCTATAGTCTTTTCTTCTCCTTCTTCTCTTCTTCTCTGCTTCAAAACTCTACAAAATAAAGGTTCGTTCGTCGTGTAGTTCTTGGTGTTCTGATCCATCCGCGGAAGAGGTGTTGGTGCGAACGGCAAGCCTTGGTATAAAGCTAAATCGTGAGTTCATGTTGAAAGCCCAGTGTGCAAAAGCTCGTTGATATATCGTAATTTTATTCTAATGTACTCCTTGTAATTTCTTCGTTATATTAATTATTGAACTCAATCGCCTTTTGGTCGAGCGCACTTCAGCAGCAGTTAGCAGCCATTATCAATTCCAAGTATTGCACTGCGCATCCTGTTCTGCGCATATGGTTTGTCAATATTTATACATTGGTCAAATTTGCAACATTGTAAATACGGCGAAAGTCGATCATACACGACGAAACAGTTCTCAAAACACGCGAGAGAAGTTGTGAATGACGCATAACTCTTTGCGAATAAGCGCGCGCATTCCGAGAACATGGCGAATATTGTTGTATCGATCTACGACAATCGAGATAGTCAGGTGACCTATATTTTTTATTGCATCATTTTGGTGTACAAATTATCCCCTTTAAATTACAAATTTTTTTTACAAATTTATCGGAAGGAAAAAAAGATATACCAGCAGAGAGGAGAAGGAGGCGCCAGTTCAAATCGTTGTAAAGCCGAACAGAATCCAAAAATATATTTCAGGAAAGCAAAAGCAGTTAATTGCCGATTAAAATAAAAAGAGGCTTCAGTATGTGAATCGATCGATACAGAGAATTTGTTACTTAATTGTTATCGATAAACAAGGTGCGGTTACACGGGGCACTTTTACCGCGGTAAATGACCCTCTTACCACGGAAAACTGCACTTAGTCCGTGTGACCGACGTTTCCCAAGGTAAACTTCCCATGTTAAATTTCCATGGATACGTCAAAAAGATCAGTGAAAGCGCCCATGACATTTAACGTGGGAAGTTGGTAGGGTTTTTTGATGCCCGAGGTACAAGAGCCAATTGCGATGCTGATGAAGTTGTGATTAAATTTCCCGCCAATAAATTGCGTGAGATTTCGTTTTACCTCGTAATCTTCGTAACGTGTGACCCCTAGTTAACACGGTATACTAAAACCCAAGTGTGAGGCACCGCGGGATAATTTACCATGGGAAATGGCATTTACCATGGTGAGTGTAACCGCTCCTACAGTAAGTTGCCGGAAAAAAGGCTAAAGTTACTCAGGGAATGATGTCGCACACCTTATGGATACGTCTACCCGACAAAAATGAAAAAGAAAAAAAAGGTTGCACGAAGCATGTGGCTCATGAAGTACCTGCGATAAAAGAAAAAATACCGTATCTATTTTTTTTTCTTAAATCCTGTCCCAAAATACGCGTCGTATAGGCACAAAATTAGAAAGGATAGCCATTAATAACACATTGTCACCCAACTCAATCCAAACTAGAGCCCGCTAACTTCTCCACAGTCACTACACAATGCAGTTAGATAGATAGATAGTTGGATAGATAGATACTGTGTTTATTTCCTTCCGTTTTGCAGCTAAGGCTGAATTACCGCACGAATGGGGTCAATACTAGAATATATATTATTATGAATACTTATATGTTACGAATTCACATAGTCTCTTTGTATTACATGGTTGTCTAATTAAATTCGTTTTTCCTGACCTGAGCGTGCAACCATGATAATTTGTCTGCGATGCAGTATATGTAAGCACCGAGCGTAATGGCTCTTGCGCGCGAGCATCGTGTAGAAAACTGACGCAAGCTTGACCACAAGGGTCTGCAGAGGAGACCAGACGCGACTAGAGCCTCGCTGTACACCAGGCCAGGAAATACTATTTTTATAGACAAAGTCTAGTTTTTGTAGTCTCTTTATAAATGTCTATATAAATGTATTTTTATAAATGTCTCATTTGAGAGGACCCCAATGCTGTCAGCTCTTTCGCCGCTAAGCAGTTGCTCATTAATAGACTGCATAGAATAAAATCATCTAGCAATCGACAGAGTAAAATCCCTATTTGCCGCTTTTGGACGCAAAGGAGGTAACCAAAGTTGACAGTTCAGGTGTTGATAGTTGCCCCTAGAGGTAACTGAGCTTACGCTATTTTTACGCTGGTCTGGAATAAGTACAATGTCAGTGACAGGAATGTCTTGAATTCTTCCAAAAAAGGGTTTTTTCGAGAATGTACCCAGAATGCATCTTTATTGAACAGGCTACCCACTGGTCTGCGTATATCTTCATCGACGCTGTATTCCTCCGACAAACGAATATTCTTTAAGTTTTCAGGAGTATCGACCGACAGTGACACGGTGAAATCCTGGGTTGGCGCCAGTGCGGTATTCATAGGTTGGGCTGGTCCCATTACTGTAAGTCGTAATAAAGATGACCCAATTCGTGATGAGTGACCACAAGAGAAGAGTATGAAGGTAAGAGAGGTAATCCCCCTAATTGGTCCTATCCCCATCGTAATCCCTCTTAATTTATCTTTAGATCTCCTGCGTGATCCGGTATTCCCACGAAGGTTAACTGATAGCCAATCATATGTCCTCATTTTTACCAATCATTGCGTGGGAATTTGCCCAGCTGTCAACATTGGTAAAAATGAGGACATATGATTGGCTATCAGTTAACCCTCGTGGGAATACCGGATCTCGCAGGAGATCTTAAAAAAAACGTAAGAGGGATTACGATGGGAATAGGGCCAATATGAGGAATTACCTCTCTTACCTTCATACTCTCTTGGTGATCGCTAAGTCGCAATTGTTAATATCTGTACATTGTTTGATTCTGAAAAGAACGAAGATATAGCTGTAGTTAATCACATTATTGCATAAAGTGTCAGACTGCGAGCAGTTTCTCTTTTGCTCCGAGGAACACTTCAAAATGACTGAAACTGCGCGACGCAAATACCGCGGGCTTGTGAAACGCCCCCGGTATTTGCGAACCGCAGTTTTAGCTAGCTCAGTTATCCTGCGCATCACACCCTCATCTTTCGGCATCACTGAAGAAATGATAAACAGAATTTGACGTCTTGTGTCTGGTTTGAGCTTTTGAGTGTCAAACTTGGAAGCATTGAATTGCATTTGCGTATAAAAGGCTGAAAAAGTCAGCCTAGGTTGTTTGTTCTGTGTCGTAAGACCTTATCCTTGTAATCCTCAAACGCTGTATCGTTGTTAAACTTTGCCAAAAATGCTACTGCTTTGTCCCTACTCCGCCACTCCGCTTTGTCCCCACTCCCGATCAAATGCCGCGAAACAGAAAAACGCTTCTAAAGTTTCCACAACAAGGAGAAAGAACACGAATCTCATCTTTGTGCAGTTTTCGCCGACAAAAGTTGAAGGCACCGGCTCTAAAGCCTAGTTTTCATATGTCGGGAAAATCCCAGACGATCGGCGATTTCGCAGTTTCCCGACCGTCCCAGATTTTGCCGACATATCTGAAAATCGCCAGACGGTTGTCCCAGAAAGTGCGCCTAACCAACAGCTCGCCAAACCTCGAAACTTGTAATTTAGAGGATTGGTAACGAGCTAAAACCATCGCCGACGTCTCCGATAGTACAAATTTGAGTTTTTTTGCGGGGAATGATCCCTTTGTATCACAAAGAATTCTCTGAAAGAATGAAAATGCTATTTACCATTTGCAAATACCTGCATTAGTTCCAGAGATATTTAAGTTTGAAAAATGTGGAAAACATTATCTCTAGTGTGCCAGAGCTGTAGTAGCCGGAAAATCTATCTGGGGTGTAGTTGAACTTTAACCTTTTCGTTTCAGCGTAAAAGCGGGGTAAAGCCTAGGTTCCTCGCCGTTTCAACGATCGCATTGGCTCCTCCTTCTCAATATAAAAGTGTCATATATATCTACATGTATTGTATAAAGCGTCTTCACTGTCACGCGATAAAAGAAAGTTAAGAAATTGTAATATTGTAGGAAAAAACATACTACCACAGCTACCACAGCAACTACAGGTACTATAGCTACTACAGGAACTACAGCAAATACAGCAACTACAGCAACTACAGGTACTACACCTACTACAGGTACTACAGGTACTACATGTACTACAGCTACTACAGGTACTACGGGTACTACAGCTACTACAGCTACTACAGCTACTACAGGTACTACGGGTACTACAGCTACTACAGCTACTACAGCTACTACGGGTACTACGGGTACTACGGGGCATACTGAGGTAGTGTACTGATGGGTGTAACTGGGGACATAATAGTTAGGTCTTACACTGCAACTCTTACACCAAGTACTATTCCCAATAGGGAAAATCACTTCTTTTAACAATTTTCGCCAGGCGTCACAAGCCGGGTGCACGTGCTATTAGATACTACAGCCACAGAAGTTCGAAACTTCACAGCGACTGGACTGCGGAAGTATGAGCCTCTCTATGAGTATTTCCGACGAAATCGAAGACGCGACGATCGCTATTGATGAAACGAAGATCTCAGAGACTGAAGCGACGAAGCGACGAATTAGAAATTATTGCGTTCAGACAAAAAAAATTAAAATATGAAAATTCTAAGTCATTTGATCCCCAATCAAAAAAGCGACGATTTCGTTGAAAAATCGACGATTTGATGAAAAAAGCGCGACGAAATCGACGTTCGTACGCACCCATAGAGAGGCTCAAGTATGTTAACTTGAGCTCACTGTAAGCGCGAAGAGAAAAGCACCTGGGTTCGGAACTGGCTAGTGGCTAGTGGCTAGTGGCTAGTGGCTAGTGGCTAGTGGCTAGTGGCTAGTGGCTAGTGGCTAGTGGCTAGTGGTCGCGATTTTGTTCATCGGTTCATTCTTGCGTGGAAGGGAAGCAGGGGTTTCAATGCTGCGGGAACCGGGACGGGACTACCTTTGATTTCTCGGGTGACAGGAAAGGAAAGGAAAGGAAAGGAACTTTATTTAAGTGTCTAATCGTTCTAGCGCTGGAGCACTAATTGGGGACACTGTAAACTGAAAATAACAATTAAAGCAAATCAAGTCAAATGTTGGTTTTTGAGGAGAGCGGAAACCGGAGTACCCGGAGAAAAATATTTGGTTGCAGAGTAGAGAACCAACAAACTCAACCCACATATGACGCCGAGTCTGGGAATCGAACCCGGGCCACATTGGTGGGAGGCGCCACATATGACGCCGAGTCTGGGAATCGAACCCGGGCCACATTGGTGGGAGGCGCCACATATGACGCCGAGTCTGGGAATCGAACCCGGGCCACATTGGTGGGAGGCGCCATCCCTGCACCCCAGTGCAATGGAGTATAATTTTGTTTATTAAAAAGTTAGTCAATATGTCCTCCACGTTGAAACTTACATAGCAAACCTCTCGACTTTGCCTAAATGACGAAAATTATTGCACTGCGCATCCTGTTCTGCGCATAACACAGCCTCGGCCACGTTCGCATTCAGGCATGGCTAAGGGATTCACGAGCTTGGTTTATTTTCTGTTTGCTCCTAAACAAAGTTGGTGACCTTTTTTTTTTTGGCATAATTTTATTCTCTTACTCCTCATAACTCGAGTACACAAAATTGTATCCTCCGAGATCACGAACCCAAGGAATACTTGAAGTCAATGTCTTTTTAAGTGCCCTGTGCCATAAAACAAACATTAAATTATTCCTTTTGAACAATACAATACACCTGCTTTGTTATTTCAAGAATTGCGTCAAAGCTGTGCTTCCTGTGCCTGCAAAATGTCGCAGATTACAAAGTGTGCGCACGCCCCCTGCTAAAGGCAACACACAAACATGCATGCATGCATGCATAAACTTTATTCCAACTCGAATTTCAGAATAACTACAAGAGCTAATATCTTCGAGACATTAAATTTACAAGAAAAATACAAAGCATATACAGGTACATAACTAAATACACAATATTTAAAGATATATTAATTAAAAAGAAAAGCCGCTGTACAAAATGCGACCATCGATTCTCTTTTAAAGGCAGTAAACTCAGTGGTACGGATAAAATCAGGTAGCACATTTCGCAACTTAGCCTATACGTTCGAAAAAGAACTAAGACCATAACTGGTTTTTTTAGGTTTATTGAGGGACAGAATGTAATTTCCGCGAAGATCATGCATAAGAAGATTTTCAATGCGCTTATTGTATAGGGATGTAGAGTTAGAGTTAAGTGGTAAGAAAGAGGACAGGTAATTTGCAAATATAAATATCTTAGTATTCTCTTATTTACATTATACCCTTTGCTTGACAAGAAATTACGAAAGGCCAGTTTTTTGCAACGAGGATAACAGCGAAAAAAAGCATTACTTTGTTGCGACTTTTCTAGAGTTAAACCTTTTCAGAAATCAAAAGTCTACTTTAACAGCACACACCAAGGTTACTCCTTAGTAGCTGGCTAGAGATCTTCGTCTCACTACTTTTCCTCCGGCCGCGCTTTATATCAGCCATTTGATGAGGGCCAGTCTCGTGCCTCTCAAGTTGCCTCCTTCATGGCCAAAAAGAATTCTGGGTAATTCTGCCATTCCGTGACAAGGGAAGCCCCCCGATTCTCATTTCATTGATTTTTTATAAGTGTCGGGTCACCCAGTCCTACCAGCAAAATACAGCACTGATTGCAGTTTTAAGCTTTCGAAACTTGCCCAAATTGTATCGGTAGGTGCTGGATTTCGTCCACACCAAGGCCAGAGAGACAACTTCACTCGTGAACGGCCATGTTTACAACAGAGCATTTTAGGCGACCCAGTCTGCATGAAATCATCTCTCACCTCTGTTTCGAGAAGACCAGACACGCGCGCTTCTTACCTTACGAGTTCATGCCTGTACAATCTGTTTAACTGAAATGTCAATTCCTTGTAACTTAACCAGCATCTTATTTCTATTTATTTATTTATGTTTTTTTTGGGGGGGGGAGGGAGGGGGAGGGCGGGGGTAGGCTACGTATCGGAGAGCCAGAACATTTACGCATGCGCGGACGGAATGTTTGAACAAGAAAGAAAAACGCAGTACCTCCAGACACCGGCGCTGGAGCGTCGTACCAAACGAGTCATCCCGGGATTTCGGCCCGTGCGATCGCTTTTGGACGCAGTTGGCCCTTCACTGCTTTCTGCTACCGACCTTGCCTCCCGGTACGGCATTGAGGGAGAGATATGTCGGCCCCTAAACCATATGTGACAAATCCCACGCCTACTTACAGCTCCAAACCGCCCTTGTCAGTTTAAGGTAAGAATTCGATGGCATATATATTGAAGGGAAAAGTCATTTTCTCTCTCATATGGTAAGCACTGGAGTCGCAGATTACAAAGTGTGCGCACGCGCCCTGCTAAAGGCAACACACAAACATGCATGCATGCATGCATAAACTTTATTCCAACTCGAATTTCAGAATAACTACAAGAGCTAATATCTTCGAGACATTAAATTTAAAGCTAAAATACAAAGCATACACAGGTACATAACTAAATACACAATATTTAAAGATATATTAATTAAAAAGAAAAGCCGCTGTACAAAATGCGATCATCGATTCTCTTTTAAAGGCAGTAAACTCAGTGGTACGGATAAAATCAGGTAGCGCATTTCGCAACTTAGCCTATACGTTCGAAAAAGAACTAAGACCATAACTGGTTTTTTTAGGTTTATTGAGGGACAGAATGTAATTTCCGCGAAGATCATGCATAGGAAGATTTTCAATGCGCTTATTGCATAGAGATGTAGAGTTAGAGTTAAGTGGTAAGAAAGAGGACAGGTAATTTGCAAATATAAATATCTCAGTATTCTCTTATTTACATTATACCCTTTGCTTGACAAGAAATTACGAAAGGCCAGTTTTTTGCAACGAGGATAACAGCAAAAAAAAGCACTACTTTGTTGCGACTTTTCTAGAGTGAAAACTTGTTCAGAAATCAAAAGTCTACCTTAACAGCACACACCAAGGTTACTCCTTAGTAGCTGGCTAGAGATCTTCGTCTCACTACTTTTTCCTCCGGCCGCGCTTTATATCAGCCATTTGATGAGGGCCAGTCTCGTGCCTCTCAAGTTGCCTCCTTCATGGCCAAAAAAAATTCTTGGTAATTCTGCCATTCCGTGACAAGGGAAGCCCCCGATTCTCATTTTATTGATTTTTTATAAGAAAAGCCGCTCTACAAAATGCGACTGTCGATTCTCTTTTAAAACCAGTAAATTCAGTGGTACGGATAAAATCAGGTAGCGCATTTCTCGACTGATATTGCTTTGGGTGAGTTAGGTTTGCTGGGATATTTTGGCCAAGCCCTGCAGATGGGCGGGGCTGCTTATTGAAAATCAGCATAGTAACTTAGGAAATACCTAAATAAAGAAGACATTATCCAAGCAAAGGTGAGGGCACACCCGCTCTCCTCAAGAAACTAAAAATAGGGAGGGGAGGGAATTTGATTTTCACTTTCTTGAATCAGTTGGTAAAATCAGCCCCCCGCCTACCACGTGCACAAGGTCAAAGATCTAGAGAAATTCCCGGATGACAGGAATGCCCAAACTACAACATGTCAAATAACTAACTAAGCTTGTCACACTCAGCATAAATCCATTTATTTCCTCTGAGCAATTATTTTATTTATTTATTTATTTTTATTTTTATGGAGCCTGTACTGACAAAACACGGCTCGCTGGTGGGGTCGAAGTGAGATACCTTTTGCAACAGTTCAGAAACGCTATTGCAGCCAATGTAACAGATAGATCATGGCTTAAATTAAACTGATGCAAACTCGATGCAAGTTTGTTTCTGCATTAAAAGACAAGTGCCTTCAGCCAGGCACTTATTTCATAGAGGACACTGAAAACAGTCAATGTTTTGATGATAACCGTGAAACACTCCAAAAAAATAAAAGCATCACCCATCCTTTTGTAACAATAAATTCAGGGAAAAATAGAAGATTGTCACTCATTCATGGAAGATGGTATATGTTGGTTGCTGACCAGCGGTTTTCGTTAAAACAATGGTTTGCTGGGGGTGCTCAGTCTCGCGGGCTCAGAAAACCTAGTTGTGGTCATTGTTATTTAAGGTTTTTCTATATGCTTTGGAAGTTGAACTAGCCGCCATCTTGAAAATGCAATAGCGAGGGTAATCTGAGAAGTGGGCTACTTTCAGAATAAATAATCACGACAGCAAAATTAAGAGCTGCAATAAATACAATCTAATTCAAATCCTTCTAGTTACCAACCCGTTAGCAATTTTTTTGCCTTAAAACTTAGACGGTAACATATTTTAAGTTTCTTCTTCGTCTTTTTTCATCTTTTCTACATATTGGAAATCGTTCCTGAAACTGCGCATGCCCGAACCGAGGAAAGCACGTCCACGTGACCAACTGTTACGCGTGTACTTTTTGCGAAGAGGGTCGAGGATATTACGAGCGACTATTTGAGGAGTAGAACGAGATGATTATGTTTCAGCAAGAGATAATCAGAGAAACTCTGTTTGATAATGATCAATTACAAAAATCGTGGAAAAGGCCCGTGTACAGTTCCTTACTCTTTTAGCGCGCAAAGGGATTATTCAAGTAGAGCGAAAAATCAACAAATTTGGAGCGAAATCAACCTTATTCCAGGCCCTTTCCTCCGCGCACCGGTGGCTCAGTTGGTTGAGCACTGGGCTGTCACACGGGAGGTCGTGAGTTCAACTCCGGCCGGACCAACACTCAGGGTCTTTAAATAACTGAGGAGAAAGTGCTGCCTTTGTAATTACATCTGCAAATGGTTAGACTCTCTAGTCTTCTCGGATAAGGACGATAAGCCGGAGGTCCCGTCTCACAACCCTTCAATGTTCATAATCCTGTGGGACGTAAAAGAACCCGCACACTTGTCGCAAAGAATAGGGCATGTAGTTCCCGGTGTTGTGGTCAGTCTTCTGTGATGTATCATGGTTGGGAGGGTAAATGCTCGGAGATATTAGCTACACCAAGCTACTCTAAAAATCCGAGGGTAAATAATGATATGATATGATATATGTGAGAGAATGGGTGATGGGAATTGTCCCTAAAGGCTGACCGAACCCTGATGGTGACAAACGGTTAAAAAAAAAAGGTTGGTTTTGGTCGCAGTTTTTTTTGTAGCTTTGTGTAGATATCCTTTTACCTTTTCGGTGAATATTATGTCAAAGGCGAATATATTCAAAACAAACGTATTTTCCCACCGTGTTTTTGCTTTTATTAATGGCTCAAAAGTGATATTAAAATGCTTCCTGTTTCCAGCTTTTTTGACTGCTCTAACATAACGAATTCTAGAGTTCTAGATTATAAATCTGGTTTTACGAAGCAGGTTTTTCTTGTTGCTGCACTAAGAGTCATCTTGGAAAATGGTGACCATGATTGACTTGATCCCACTTTTATCTCCGTTGTTAACGCCTTTATAGATTTCCAAAGCGAGTCCTTTGCTGAGCATCAGGCGGTTACTGAAGCCAACAGTCTTCATAAAGCCTCCGTCATGCGCAGTGTAGCACGATCCCCAGCCCTCGTTCAGCTTAAGAGTAATAATAAACCGACCGGGATAAAAAGAATCACTGGATTTAGGTGTTACACCGAACCATCGCAGAGCCGATAAGGTCGCACCAGAGACCCCTTGAACTCCAAAACACGGAGCTTGTGACACGTACAATTTCTTGCCGACAGTCTGCAAGCCCACAAACTTCTCACCATCTGACACGCCATACCTAATAGTGCTGTCCGCGCTCTTTCCGATGCTGACGTCATTTGCGACCACAATCTCGACAGTCAGCGGTGTAGAGTCTTGAACTGCACCACAAGAAATCAATGGCACTTTGAGAAGAGCTGCTTGTTTCACTGAGATTGGGTTGAATGTCAGTTGTTTGGAAGTTGATGTATGAGCTTTGCTGATATACGAGGCATGCCTCTTCAACCAATCAGGTGTCATGGTCTGATGATAAATCACGCCTCCCTGCAAAGAAGGCAAAGAAGGTTAAGCAAGTGGTTTTACGTTGGAAGGCAGAATTTAATTGTCTTCGAGCTACGTGTTGTAATTGGCGGACAAAATGTGGTGCGAATAAAGTAGAAATTAAACCCATCACAATTGTACGTTTCTTTCATGCATTTCTTGAGCTGCTTGCCGTAGTTCAATTGAGTTTTTTTTTTAATTATCTTTGGAATACATATCAAAGTCTCAAATTCAAACTGTGGAGATGAAAGTTATTTCAAAGCAACTTGAAACAACATCCACGCTTGTACAACACACTGTCCTACCTACCAGTTATGAATTTTGGTACATGTAGCGAGTTCATTTTATATCGGGCAAGAGTTGAAAGTAATTATGTAAATACGAACTCTTGGCCGAGGTCTGAATCTTTTCGTTCACCATTCCTTTCGGTTTCTACGATATTCAAACTATGTCGAATTTACTAAACCATTTACTTTTATGACCATTAACTTCCTTTTTGGTGAATAATTATTTCTGAATATTCAGTTGAAATTTACGAGTCTTATATAGGTCAGTGGTTTGGCATGCGAACTGAGTAATCGGCAGAAGGTCGCAGGTTCGACTCCTGTAAAGCAGTACTCGGATTTTTCCGAGTGTACCCGAGACACCATTAAAAAAGAAAAAGGATTTTCAATTCTTGCATTTTATCAAAAATATTTACCAATACGCTTGTGCCGTAGACGGCGGTGCAAATCAGAATGGCAATGATAAAGAAATGCCTCATGATGACAGTGTAAAATATACTCTGAAAAAGAAAACATCAATTAGCTCGTTCAATCGATGATTACTTTATTACCTACGAATAATAAACCCCCAAAAAAGTAAAATTTACGGGAGTTTGTGGGTCACGGTAATTGTGACTGAGCCGATTCGACATTTACTGGAAAAGTTCTAAATTCAAAACTTGTAAATTATATTTTAGATGTTCTTTCATAAATAAAATTTACATGATATATGCATCTTTTGTTGGTTCCGTAAATTCATTGGAAATTGGAATTTACAGGATCCTTTGGAAACGTTACATTTGAACAAAACATGTAAATAGCATGGAAATATTTTTAAAAATTTACAGTATTTCTGTTTGTACATATCATGTAAATTGCATGAAGCTCAAACTGTAAGTACTTCTGAAAGGAATGCTAGTACGGCCTACTTGGATTCCTAACATACCTTTAATTGAGAAGCGCAAGTTTTGACGGCATGTACTAAAACCAGGAACACTCCGGAACACCCCGGAACACCGGAACACCCTGGAAGTAACCCAAAACCCTCAACTTGGCTAACCCTAGCCCTAGCTAGGCCTAGGGTTAGGGTTAGGGTTAGAGTTAGTACATGCCAGCTTTGACACTGTGGAGGTGTTGTTATCCGTTGCAATGTCATGGAGCGGTCATTTTATTGGAAACAACCCAAAGAACTCTAGAGAATATGATGCTCAGTGAACTGTGCATTCTCTTTTGATGCTGTTGATGGCGCTGAACGCGGAGACGTCAAATCCGTAAACAATTATTACAGGGTTGTTTGGCCGATCGAATTTGGAAGAGAATCATCTAGACATGTGAAAACTCTAACGAAGAGAGATCAAACCAGAGGAAAGAGTGGAAGAAAAGAAAGCCGCTAAATATAAGAGCGACAAGAAATGTTGTATAGCGCAAAAGACATTTCAGCGGAAATTATTCGAAGAAACAAATGCAACATTGTTTCACACTAAGGCTTGAAACGGGAAAATCCCTATAGTTTAGCACGGTAGTGAGAGAACTGTTGAAAACAATGGTACATCAAAGGATGTTGCCAATATACAGTGAGAAAAGTTTCCCGCTCGTTTCCCCTGGAATGCAATTAATTTTCTTGTAAGCTTCCAGCAACGTTAGTCAGAATTTCTTTTTACTCTGTTCCTGTGGGGTCGTTTCCATTACTGAAGCTAACGATCGTAGGGAACATGTAGCTCTTTAAGTTACTCTCTGACATTCTACTACCAGAAACCCATAAGGGTTGAAACGTGTAACGGCCCCTTGTGTGCTTGGAAACAAGCTTCTGAATGTTCAATTTGCTAAGTACCATATTTGGAACAACAAGAGCGAGCGGTTTCCAAATATGGTACTTAGCACTGAAACATTCAACCAATCAGTTCGTACTGAATATTCGGAAGCTGTGAACGCGCGTTACACGTTTCAACCCTTATGGGTTTCTGCTACTACTAATACTTCTACTAATATTCTGTTTCTGGTTTGCCAATAGCGCTGACGCATGTTGAATTTTTGTTTGCATTGGGCAATCGAGGCGACAGCGAATTGTAAAGAAAATAGCATCATTTCGATCGACTCCAATTAGGAATTATTATGGTGATGTTTTTTAAACGAGCTTTTTAGAGAGCTTTCACACCTTTTTATTGGGATTTAATTTTCTTCCCTTTGACTCCACTTTGGAAAAGAATGATCTTACGAATTATTTTATAGTGCACTGAAAATAATTTTCTCGCTATAACGAATTTTTATCCAGGTTTGAGTACTTCTTTTGTATTAGCATTTATTTTGCTTTTTAAAGCGCTTTTGCACGTTAGTTTTTTAATAGAAAACGACTATCGTACTTTCCCGCCAGTGGTTCCATGCGATTGCAATAGTAACTTCATTGCCGGAAGAAATATGAATTCATCCGTAATATCGCAGGCAAACTCGGAAAAATAGTCGGCGATTGCTCCATTGCGGAATGCTCCCCTACAGGAGACTGATAGGAGCTAGGCCATTAAACTAGGTTCTAGCGACTCTACAACTTTGTCCAGAAAGAATTGAGGGTTTAGTTGAGTGCTCTACACCGGCAAGTAATCGTTGGGAGGATTTTGTAAGAACAAAACCGCTACTGGGTGAAGGAGCATTAAACGATGTCCAATACAAGAAACAACACTTCTTTGTGACTCATAGACAATCATATTATGGACACGCGTATTAAAAAAAAGATTAAGGCTACTTCATGATATCACAGTTCACCTTAAGGGTCGATTGGTCCTTTACTGGAATAAGAATTAACATAAATATATACATGTACATTTTGCAGCGCACTCGGCAAAGTCTCTGACTTTTCGCCGTTCTGGCTTAGGTGGCCTTATGCATCTTCTAACGCAGCCTTTTCGAAGCATCACTACAAGCCAGGACGGCCTCTTATCGGCTATTAACATGATTAAAGAGAATATAAACCCGCCAGTTCAGATGAAAAAAAGGCAACATGCATTGTTATAAATTATCTAGTAAACAGCTAAACCTACTTATCATGTTACATCGAACTGTTTGAGGTGTGCCACCATGTCTCCCATACACGGACAATCATATTATAGCGCGGAAATTTCTGTCCCTTTTCGCTTATTTTTGCAACCCTCGGTCAGTAAGCTTTGGTTATCAAGGTGCGATTAATTGAGAGCAAAGATCATTTTCTTTTCATATTTGTCATCTTTTACAATATTAAGTCCTTTTAACCAGCTTTAACCATAACCTAAGCTCAAGTATAGATGAGAAAAAAGAAAATTTCTAAGGCTCTTACCTTCCGCAAAGGTGAAAGATGGACTTTAATCTGAACACGGGCCTGACTTGGCTATTCTGGAAGAGCTTCACTGCTGAAGCTGAATTTATTTCAGTACCATCAATGAGGAGGGCTTCAATTAAGGGCACTTCGTAGCATGTTTTTTCAACCCCCGTTTGTCTAAATGTTACAAAATAAATTACTTCTAATATTTACTTAGTCTGTAGAAGGCCCTCACAATTTTTGCTCAAAAACTCCTTTTCTCTAATGCAGACATACTGTCATCAAAGTAAAAAGTGGGTTGGGGCATGACGATGAAGGTGAAAATTTAACTTTAAAAGACTCTCTCTTTTGGTAACTTTGACGGGCTTATGAAAGTATCGCGAATCCATTCCTTTCTAGAAATGTGTGAGTTTCCATGTGTCCTAAACTCTTATTTATCAATCAATTTATTTACTTTTTTTTTTCGTCGGCATCATTTTAACTTTTCAGTCTTAAAAGGAATTTTGTTGCGTGATCATTGCTTTTATCTATCGTTTCCTTTCTACCTTGACAACGTTCTTCACGTGAGGAATTGTTATTTTGTGACATTACCTTTTAGTAGTAATTCAAAAATGGTTATTTCAATTTAATCAATT
The DNA here is from genome assembly GCA_949126865.1 of Montipora capitata. Taxonomy (NCBI): domain Eukaryota; kingdom Metazoa; phylum Cnidaria; class Anthozoa; order Scleractinia; family Acroporidae; genus Montipora; species Montipora capitata. The sequence goes on along the minus strand of OX421456.1, from coordinate 35,145,908 downwards.
CATTAGTTATTTAACATTTTCTTAAACTGGATCTCTCTTTGTATTTATATGCGATATATGTTTACAGTTTCAGAGCTTGCTCATAAAAAAAAATGTATCTTATTCAAATTATTATTTCAATTATGCTCGACTGTTTTTCTAGGACTTACAGAAAATTAAGCAACTACATTCGCAGGACCTTTCCCTTCGCTTAAGCTCCATCCCAAAGCGAAGAGAAAATAGAGAACAAATCTGTTGACGGTTGCAACTAGCAATTAGTCCAGTCTAAGGCTCTTGTACAACTGGGTTTTGGCTTCCTAACATCGTGTGCGAGGAGAGTGTTTGCTTAATATGTGCTTAGCTTATAATAACTATTCAGGCTATTACTGAAAGATCTGTTTCCTAAGTCTTCAATGCATTTTCGGCCAAGTCTGTCTAGCCCCCCAGGGATTTTGCATATCAGAGAAATATTTACTTTTTTAAAGAGCATTTGGTTTGCAGTTTTCATTAGAAAGCAATATTTTGGTTAGTTAAACAACATACATACATCCTTTATGGACTTTCAAAGAGGGCGTTTCAAAGACAATAATCCTATACTGAGGCAAAATAAAATTGGATCATACATCTTTTAAGAAGTTCTCGTTTAAGACTGTGCTTGAAGGCTGATACTGAATTCAGAAAACTATGTAAAACCACACTTGAAAGAGTGGTTACAGAGCTTAGCGTTGCGTAACCACTCCCATTCAAAGTTCAGTTTAATAAAAGAGTAGGAGTGTTTTATCGAGGCCAAGCCGGGTAGTTTTAGACCGGTTAAAAATCGCGTTAATACTTCATGAAGGAAATACAAAAGAAATCGATGTTTAATGAGTGTCTTTATATCTGATAAAAAATATTACTGTTAGGATGGATAGATGTACAGTAGAGCTTTTGAAGCCGTTCAATAAATTCGCAATTCGTGTTTTATCAAGTCCTAAAACACTCGGCTGCGCCTCGTGTTTTAAACTTGATAAAACACTCCTGCTCATTTATTAAACATTGCATAAAAAACGACCTGCGAATTCATTGAACGGCCTCAAAGACATTCTTCCAAAAGCGCGTCCCTCTGGAGTTCATTCTGAGAGGACAATATTAGCATATAAGAAAAACAAGCTATTCCATGCCATGCCATTATAGTATGCTTTACATAAAGATTTCTTATGAGGAGTGTTTTTTTATCGGTCTTTGAAGCTTCTTAACGTGATGTTTTATCGGTAACCTGATTAGATAAGCTCATTTGCTCATGAATTATTAATGAGTTTTTAAAAAGACCGACAAAGGCTGAGCGATTCAGCTGAAAGATATATCTCGATCACAATCGAGGTATATATAAGTGTATTCAGAATATGGAGTGAACCTTTTTTATTGCTACACTTACAGTGCGACGTGCCTTACCGTGGCCACCTAACAGTTTTTTTACGAATTGTCCGCCAATCAGGATGTGTGAATTTGATTGACAATCCCGCCTCCTTGCAAAGTTCGCACAGTTGTAAGTTGAACATCGTTGCATGGGTTGTTGAGTTGACGTGTTTACACGTAATTGTCAAATGTGAAAGTTTTTTGGGTGGCCACGGTAAGGCGAGTTGCACTGTAAATGATGTTTGCAGTTAAATATGCATAAACGAATCAAACGTATAGGTTATCTTCGCACTTATCCGGACAATTTAAGATATTAGGGAGTTTAAGCAAAGACGACGGCTACGGCAACGAAAGCGTTACTCCAAAATATAAAAAATGTTACTAGTGCTAATCACCCTTACTTGCAGTCGAGGACTGAATTGCGAAGGGCGCTGCTCACGACATCGGGCTGAAAGCATTCAAAGGCGCCTCTGGCTGCCGCTATACAGTCCATGTTTAATGTCGGAGCACAGCACCACAGCTAGATGTCAATTAGCTGTGAGTTGATTTTGATGAGGGAGGAAAACCGGAGTACCCGGAGAAAAACCCTCGAGTCGGGTTGAGATCGACTGAAACTCAGCCCACATGCTGGCCGAGGCCAGAATTGAACCCCGGCTCGCAGTGGTGGGAGGCCCGATAGATAACCACTAAGCCACCCTGACTTAACTTAGCGCTATCGCAAGTATTTCGCGATTATTTCGTCTTATTCACCTTGTACAATGCGGGCGCACTATCCTGTAACTGGGTGGGTACGAACGGTGTTGAATTCAAAACAGAAAATGAATGTTTCATTGTTATATGCTCACGTTGTCTTCAAAACCTAAAATATGGTGATTTCACTTTTTTCGTGGAGTACGGCAGAGAAATGCACGGAAATTCGTGCTGCACGTGCAGCACGAGTATTTTTCCTTATTTAACCAATAATATTCTTGCTCAGTGGCGTTCCCGTAGCCGTTGTCTTTGCTTAAACTCCCTATTCTCGCTTATAGACACCTGAAAGGTGCCCGAACAATGCTCTACTAACTGAGCTATGAAACCACACACTCGTGAGCAGGTTAATTTGTTGGGCTCATTTGTTCCCGTGAAAGGAGTGTTTTATCGGGTTTTAAAGCATGAGGCGAAGCCGAGTTGTTTTAAACCCGATGAAAGACGACCTGCGAGTTTATTGAACGCCTTCACAAACGTTCCACAAAAGGCGTGTTCGTCTGGAGTCCGAATAAACGTTGTAAGAGATTGAAGTAAATTAGCAAAGAAGAAAAACAAGCTATGCCTTATTAATATGCTTTATATAAAGAGTTCTTATGAGGAGCGTTTTATCAGTCTTAAAAGCTCGTACACGTGACGTTTTATCGGTCATCTGATAGGGTGTTTCAATCGTGAATTATTAATAGGTTTTAAACAGACCGATCAAGGCTGAGCGATTCAGCTGAAAGATATATTTCGATCCCAATCGAGCTATTCATACTTCATTAATATTCATTAGCCCTCGTGCGTATTATATAAGCATGAGTTAATTATTCATAGTTGTCAGTTTTGCCTAACTTTGGTTGGAACCGTGTCAAGATGACCGAACCGGAGCGTCCGTCTGACGTGAACGTCCCGTCGAGCGCTCAGCGAGTTTTGCAACCCCTTCAAGGTTCTGTTCAGCAAACCACTCAGCCGTCTTCGTCTTTATCTCAGGCTGGTGCCGGGACAACATCGGGAACAACTGCGAGCGGCGAAAATGTGCTCCAGAGTTCTTCACTGGGAAACGCCGCGGGGACGAATGTGCCGGATAATTCGGCGGTGAGCCTTGAGGTATATGTCCGCTGCAATGTTTTCCTTTTAGTTTCGTACTTTATAGCTGGGGTTCGTCGGTATTTTTTTTTTTTTGGTTGCATCACGTTGCATTTTCTTGTTTATGTTTCCTTCCGGTTTCTCGGGAGCCGGTCTTAATTTTCGTGCTTCGAGCACGTGATTGTTAACTTATTCCTTTGGACTCGCCGCGGTTCGGTTCCTCAAATGTTGGGGGATAGGTTGTTGTTTTATATTGTGTTTTTTCTGCTGTTGCTCTCGTTTATTCTTATGAATTAGGGTTTGCAATATTTGGGAGCTGTTTCTTATTTTTTGTTCGGGACGGGAAAAATTAGCTATGCCATTGACACCCTTATTTCTTACTTGTCCCTTGGGAAGGGCGCGGGGCGTGTGGCCTCGGCCAGGGTTTGTTTCTGTTCTGAGCCACGAGGTGGCGTCAAAGGGAATAATAATGGAGAATTATTAAAAAAAATGGTTAGGAGCGATTGTGCAGCATGTCTGCTCTGAGCCACGAGGTGGCGTAATAAAGGAAAAAACGGTCGAGGACCGATTGGGCAGCGTGTTTGCTCTGAGCCACGAGGTGGCGTGAAAAAAAAAAAAAGGAAGGAAAATGGTCGAGGACCGATTGAGCAGTGTGTCTGCTTTGAGCCACGAGGTGGCATGGAAAAAAAAAAAAAAAAAAAAAAGGGAAGAAAATGGTCGAGGACCATTTGAGCAGTGGGTATGCTCTGAGCCACGAGGTGGCGCGATAGAAAGTAATAAAAAAAAAAAAAAACAAAAGAAAACGGTCGAGGACCGATGAACAGGGCGTCTGGTCTGTTCGCGGAAATAGAAGGCGTTAGATCCATTTCAACCAGGCCTCGTGGAGGAGAGGAGGTTATTTCGCTAGGTCACTTGGTGGCCGTGTGCTTTATTTTTACGGGTTGTGAGAACTGATGCGAAGGTTCGTTGTAATTTTATGTTGGAATTTGGAATTGCATCAGGGTATGAAATAATAAATTTAAAGGAAGAGGATATGTGGTTTCGAAGGATACAGTCTCAGTGTAAAGTAGGGACTGGCTTAAGGATATCAAGGAGTTATATGGCGTTTTCTCCTTTTGTTAGGTTCCGAACACAACGGTCAGTTCACTCAAGAAGGAGTTGGATGAGTGGAAGAAGAAAATCGATTCATCGGCAATCGAGTGCGCGCTGTCTACTCTCCAAATGGTGATCTCGCGCCCAGCTGCTCTTTTTGATCCATATGCGGCGATCGCCGCCCTGGATGAAGTGGTTAATGTCACCAAGGAAAGAAAGGATGAAAGAGCTTTACGATTTGAAGTAGTGCTGAGGCAGTGCCGTCCTTTATTAGGCAACCCGTGCCTTCAACAGGTGTTAATAAAGTTGGTGGCGTCTAAGGATGAGGCCGAGGTGGCAAAGGTTATTTCCAAGGCAACTAAGCCGCACGCGGCAGTAAGTCAACCTTCGTTCACTGGACGGACGCGTAGGCCTCCAGCTCCATACCAAAGGCGTGGCTCCAATTACAGCCCCAGGCCGCCGTCGGCGAGAAAGTGCTGGGTGTGTGGAAAGGCGGGTCATATTTCGCGCTCTTGCCCAGATAAACGTTAAGATTGCGAAATCATTGGAAGTTTTCCTGTTCTGGAATGAAAATCGGGATTGTCTTGATATTTGTATTGACAATAATAAAGTGTAAAGACACTATTAAATATGTGATGTTTTATTTTTTTCCTTTAGTCTGTGGTCTCGAGGTTGGGAGAATGACCCCACAAGCGTTTTGCCTTTAGGCATGCCCTTGAGCCCGATTACTCGGGCTACGGTGGTCATTTCCTCCGAACTCGGATTTGCAGTCTCCATTTAAGTACGTCCTTTTGATTCTCTTTTTTTTTTTTTTTTTGGTGTTTTGGTTCTAGCCTAAGTCAAAACGTCTCAAGGGAGATACGATGACCTTTATGCCGTTAGAGGCGGAGGAAAGAAGCAAGCATGGCAAAATCCGATGGTTGTCTTGGGAGGGTAATCCGAGTTCGGAGAAAATGACTTCAGAAGACGCTTGTTTAACCCATGTTCAAGGCATTGTTGCGGGGGAAACTCCCATCTTACGGGATCTGTTGTTTCGTGATCCGGACTCCTTTCGTTCGGGTCAACTTCGTACTCGGATTGAACTCTGGGAAAAAATTTTGGCCGGGTACGAACCTGCGAAGGATGTCTTGGAATGGTTGGAGCATGGGGTGGATGTCAAGAAGTTCATGAAACCCTTTAAGGGAGCTTTTATGGGCATAAAGTATGAGAGTGCGGAACCCCCTACTATGATTTTCAAGAATCACTACTCCTGCAAACAGTTTTCGAAGTTTGTTACGGAAACAATTTTACAGCGTATTGAAACAGGGGCGATCCGTGTTTGGGGTAAAGTGGCTGAAGTGCCGCCGCCCCATCTCGTCCTTCCTATGACGATTGAACCGCAAAAGCCAAGGTTATGCATTGATGCCCGGTTTTTAAATTGTGGATGGCAGACACTCCCTTTTCACTGGAAACGCTGGTTGGGGTGCCTCGCTTCGTGTATCCCAACTCCTACATGAGTAAGATTGATGACAAGTCTGGTTATGACCATATTTTGCTTTCTACTAGTTCTCAGCAGTTTTTTGGTATTGAGTGGCTGGGGTGGTGGCTCGTTGGAGTTACGCTTCCTTTTGGTTGGAAAAATTCTCCGTTTGTTTACCAGACTGTGGGTTTGGGTCCGACAAATTTTTTCAGGGGTTTGGGGGTCGCATGTTCTCTGTATATTGATGACCGTTTGAATGGGGAACTGTTTGCTGTGAAGGGGTTTTGGTCACGCCCATTGTCGGAGAGGACGTCGGAATACAGCTATCAATCTGCGGTGGCGGCTTTGTATATAGTCTGTTCGGTTCTTGTAAACCTCGGTTATTTTTTGGGCCTCTCCAAATGTGTTCTTGGGCCTGTAACTAGGATTTGTTATTTAGGCATGATAGTGGATTCTGTAGCCCAGGCCTTTTGCATTCCTGAAGATAAGAAGATGAAGTTTGCTCAGCTACGCGAGCAGATACTTTTGCGTGAATCTGCTATCCACTTGAAGTCTTTGCAGAGGCTAATGGGGAAGTGCAATTCATTCTCCTTGGCTTTCCCAGCGACTAAATTTTACATCAGAGAAATGGCGGCGTCAATCTCGCAGGCTTCCGGAGGTGGTGAGGTGAATTTCTCTCCGAATCTGAGAGAGGAAATTATGTTTTGGAGGTTCCTTGATAGTTGGGAAAAGGCGATTCGGTGGAGGAGTGAACGGCACGTAGCTATCTCCTTGACGTCAGATTCTTCGTCCTTCCGTTGGGGAGTTGGAATTCACCTTCCTTCCGGGACAATTTCTGTTGGTGACTACTGGGAAGAAACTGTTCGAAATGAACATATTAATGTGAAGAAGATGTGGGCCGTCCTCAAGGGATTACAGTCACTTCCTGAAAGCGTTTCTGATTGCAGGATTGATGCTCAGGTAGACAGCATGGTTGTTCTCCACGCTTGGTCCGGCCGTGGGCCACGCTCTAGGAAGTTAACTCAGATCTCGCAATTGATTTTCCAGTTCTTGGTGGATAGGAACATGTCCCTAGAAATGTCTTTTGTTCCTTCTCACTTGAACGAGGCAGATTGGTTTTCCAGAAGATTGTCTCGCTCCGATGCCATGCTTTCTCCGAGGTCTTGGGAAATCGTCCAGCGTAGTTTTGGTGGAATTAATGGCCATGATCTTGATTTGATGTCGTTGGA
>OX421456.1:35091439-35131439 GCA_949126865.1 Montipora capitata | reverse complement strand
CATACAGGTACATAACTAAATACACAATATTTAAAATACTATTAATTAAAAAGAAAAGCCGCTGTACAAAATGCCACCATCGATTCTCTTTTAAAGCCAGTAAACTCAGTGTTACGGATAAAATCAGGTAGCGCATTTCGCAACTTAGCCTATACGTTCGAAAACGAACTAAGACCTTAACTGGTTTTTTTGGGTTTATTGAGGGACAGAATGCAATTTCCGCGAAGATCATGCATAAGAAGATTTTCAATGCGCTTATTGCATAGAGATGTAGAGTTTGAGTTGAGTGGTAAGAAAGAGGACAGGTAATTTGCAAATGTAAATATCTCAGTATTCTCTTATTTACATTATACCCTTTGCTTGACAAGAAATTACGAAAGGCCAGTTTTTTGCAACGAGGATAACAGCGAAAAAAAGCACTACTTTGTTGCAACTTTTCTAGAGTGAAAACTTGTTCAGAAATAATAATAATAATAATCTTTAATACTTATAGAGCGCATAACTCTATATGAATATAATCTTATGCGCTAAATTTACAACAATATAAAAATATAAAATATAAAATATATATAAAATACAACAATAATCTCAAGGATGTGATTACGAGAATAAATACAAATGTAAGAATATATACAAATAATTGTGCTAACTAGTATTATAAAGGAAATTTAAATTAAAATAAAAGTAAAAAATAAAAGTAAAAGTCAATTATAAGCTGTTTTGAATAGAAACGTTTTTAACAGAGATTTAAATTTCTTAAAATCTTGTTCTTTACGAATACTCTTTGGTAAATTGTTCCATACTGTCGGGGCTGCTACACAGAATGCCCGATCTCCTAATGTTTTCCTTGTCTTAATTGTTGGGAAAGTTAGAAACAGTCCATTGTTGGAGCGAAGGTTATATTGAGTGTTAGATCTAATGTTTATAAGTTCTTTTAAATACTCTGGTGATTGTCCATAAATTGATTTGAAAGTAAGTATGGCTATCTTGAATAGTACTCTATATTTGACGGGAAGCCAGTGAAATGCTTTAAGTACTGGAGTTATATGATAGGTCCGTGGTGTATATGTTATCAATCTGATAGCAGAATTCTGAACGCGCTGTAATTTGTTTACATGTACCTCAGGCAGCCCATACAGAATACTATTGCAATAGTCGATTCTTCCAATCACAAAAGCATGGACAAGTTTTTCAGTTACGTCTTTAGTTAAATATTTCCGAATATGTCTTATATTATGAATGTGGAGGTATGCAGTTCTGCAAGTTTTGTTTATATTTTCCTGCAGTGTAAGATGGTTATCTAACCATGTCCCAAGATTCTTTGCAGTAGTAACAGTATTTACTGAAGCTTTACCAATAGTCAGATTTTGTGGGCTTATCTTCTCGAGTTGTTGTTTAGTTCCTATAATCATGAATTCTGTTTTGTCATCATTAATTTTTAACTTGTCAATGAGCATCCATGTCCGTAATTCATCGATACACTTTTCCATTGATGCAATTGCCTGTGATTGCGAGGTGTTATTGGGTGAAAATGCAAGGTACAATTGCGTATCATCCGCATAGGTGTGTACATCTGGTAAGTTATTGCGTATTATATGGAAGAGCTTACTCAAAAGTCCACGTTAACAGCACACACCAAGGTTACTCCTTAGTAGCTGGCTATAGATCTTCTTCTCACTACTTTTTCCTCCGGCCGCGCTTTATATCAGCCATTTGATGATTGCCAGTCTCGTGCCTCTCAAGTTGCCTCCTTCATGGCCAAAAAGAATTCTGGGTAATTCTGCCATTCCGTGACAAGGGAAGCGCCCCGATTCTCATTTCATTGATTTTTTATAAGTGTCGGGTCACCCAGTCCTACCAGCAAAATACAGCACTGATTGAAATATTAAGCTTTCAAAACTTGCCCAAATTGTATCGGTAGGTGCTGGAGTTCGTCCACAGAAAGGCCAGAGAGACAACTTCACTCGTGAACCGCCATGTTTACAACAGAGCATTTTAGGCGACCCAGTCTACATGAAATCATCTCTCACCTCTGTCTCGAGAAGACCAGACACGCGCTCTTCTTACCTTACGAGTTCATGCCTGTACAATCTGTTTAACTGAAATGTCAATTCCTTGTAACTTAACCAGCATCTTATTTTTATTTATTTATTTATTTTTTTTGATGGGGGGGGAAGGGGGGAAAGGAGGGGGAGGACGGGGGTAGGCTACGTATCGGAGCCAGAACATTTACGCATGCGCGGACGGAATGTTTGAACAAGAAAGAAAAACGCAGTACCTCCAGACACCGGCGCTGGAGCGTCGTACCAAACGAGTCATCCCGGGATTTCGGCCCGTGCGATCGCTTTTGGACGCAGTTGGCCCTTCACTGCTTTCTGCTACCGACCTTGCCTCCCGGTACGGCATTGAGGGAGAGATATGTCGGCCCCTAAACCATATGTGACAAATCCCACGCCTACTCACAGCTCCAAACCGTCCTTGTCAGTTTAAGGTAAGAATTCGATGGCATATATATTGAAGGGAAAAGTCATTTTCTCTCTCATATGGTAAGCCCTGAAGTCGCAGATTACGTATTGTGCGCTCGCGCCCTGCTAAACGCAACACACAAACATGCGGCCGCAGTCATTTGATGAGGGCCAGTCTCGTGCCTCTCAAGTTGCCTCCTTCATGGCCAAAAAGAATTCTGGGTAATTCTGCCATTGCGTGACAAGGGAAGCCCCCGATTCTCATTTTATTGATTTTTTATAAGGAAAGCGGCTCTACAAAATGCGACTGTCGATTCTCTTTTAATACCAGTAAATTCAGTGGTACGGATAAAATCAGGTAGCGCATTTCTCGATTGATATTGCTTTGGGTGAGTTCAGTTTGCTGGGATATTTTGGCCAAGCCCTGCAGATGGGCTGGGCTGCTTATTGAAAATCAGCATGGTAACCTAGGAAATATCCAAAGAAAGAAGACATTATCCAAGCAAAGGTGAGGGCACACCCGCCCTCCTCAAGAAACTAAAAATAGGGAGGGGAGGGAAAGTTGATTTTCACTTTCTTGAATCAGTTGGTAAAATCAGCCCCCCGCCCGCCACGTGCACAAGGTCAAAGATCTAGAGAAATTCCCGGATGACAGGAATGCCCAAACTGCAACATGTCAAATAACTAACTAAGCTTGTCACACTCAGCATAAATCCATTTATTTCCTCTGAGCAATAATTTTATTTATTTATTTATTTTTATTTTTATGGAGCCTGTACTGACAAAACACGGCTCGCTGGTGGGGTCGAAGTGAGATACCTTTTGCAACAGTTCAGAAACGCTATTGCAGCCAATGTAACAGATAGATCATGGCTTAAATTAAACTGATGCAAACTCGATGCAAGTTTGTTTCTGCATTAAAAGACAAGTGCCTTCAGCCAGGAATAAAAGCAAGGTGACACACGCTAACACCAACCCGGTGTGGCCAACACATCACGCATGCGCACAACCATTTCACCCGGTCAATTAGCAGCCATGGACAGCTGTTTCGGCCTTTTGGGCCTCATCAGCATGTGTCACCTTGCTTTTATTGCTGCTTCAGCCAGGCACTTATTTCATAGAGGACACTGAAAACAGTCAATGTTTTGATGATAACCGTGAAACACTCCAAAAAAATAAAAGCATCACACATCCTTCTGTAACAATAAATTCAGGAAAAAATATAATATTGTCACTCATTCACGGAAGATGGTATATGCTTGGTTGCTGACCAGCGGTTTTCGTTAAAACAATGGTTTGCTTGGGGTGCTCAGTCTCGCGGGCTCAGAAAACCTAGTTGTGGCCATTGTTATTTAAGGTTTTTCTATATGCTTTGGAAGTTGAACTGGCCGCCATCTTGAAAATGCAATGGCGAGGGTAATCTCAGAAGTGGGCTACTTTCAGAATAAATAATCACGACAGCAAAATTAAGAGCTGCAATAAATACAATCTAATTCAAATCCTTCTAGTTACCAACCCGTTAGCAATTTTTTTGCCTTAAAACTTAGAAGGTAACATATTTTAAGTTTCTTTTTTCATCTTTTCTACAAATTGGAAATCGTTCCTGAAACTGCGCATGCCCGAACCGAGGAAAGCACGTCCACGTGACCAACTGTTACGCGTGTACTTTTTGCGAAGAGGGTCGAGGATATTACGAGCGACTATTTGAGGAGTAGAACGAGATGATTATGTTTCAGCAAGAGATAATCAGAGAAACTCTGTTCGATAATGATCAATTACAAAAATCGTGGAGAAGGCCCGTGTACAGTTCCTTACTCTTTTAGCGCGCAAAGGGATTATTCAAGTAGAGCGAAGAATCAACAAATTTGGAGCGAAATCAACCTTATTTCCAGGCCCTTTCCTCCGCGCACCGGTGGCTCAGTTGGTTGAGCACCGGGCTGTCACGCGGGAGGTCGTGAGTTCATCTCCGGCCGGACCAACACTCAGGGTCTTTAAATAACTGAGGAGAAAGTGCTGCCTTTGTAATTACATCTGCAAATGGTTAGACTCTCTAGTCTTCTCGGATAAGGACGATAAGCCGGAGGTCCCGTCTCACAACCCTTCAATGTTCATAATCCTGTGGGACGTAAAAGAACCCGCACACTTGTCGCAAAGAATAGGGCATGTAGTTCCCGGTGTTGTGGTCTGTCTTCTGTGATGTATTATGGTTGGGAGGGTAAATGCTCCGAGATATTAGCTACACCAAGCTACTCTAAAAATCCGAGGGTAAATAATGATATGATATGATATATGTGAGAGAATGGGTGATGGGAATTGTCCCTAAAGGCTGACCGAACCCTGATGGTGACAAACGGTTAAAAAACAAACGTTTGGTTTTGGTCGCAGTCTTTTTTGTAGCCTTGTGTAGATATCCTTTTACCTTTTCGGTGAATATTATGTCAAAGGCGAATATATTCAAAACAAACGTATTTTCCCACCGTGTTTTTGCTTTTATTAATGGCTCAAAAGTGATATTAAAATGCTTCCTGTTTCCAGCTTTTTTGACTGCTCTAACATAACGAATTCTAGAGTTCTAGATTATAAATCTGGTTTTACGAAGCAGGTTTTTCTTGTTGCTGCACTAAGAGTCATCTTGGAAAATGGTGACCATGATTGACTTGATCCCACTTTTATCTCCGTTGTTAACGCCTTTATAGACTTCCAAAGCGAGTCCTTTGCTGAGCATCAGGCGGTTACTGAAGTCAACAGTCTTCATAAAGCCTCCGTCATGCGCAGTGTAGCACGATCCCCAGCCCTCGTTCAGCTTAAGAGTAATAATAAACCGACCGGGATAAAAAGAATCACTGGATTTAGGTGTTACACCGAACCATCGCAGAGCCGATAAGGTCGCACCAGAGACCCCTTGAACTCCAAAACACGGAGCTTGTGACACGTACAATTTCTTGCCGACAGTCTGCAAGCCCACAAACTTCTCACCATCTGACACGCCATACCTAATAGTGCTGTCCGCGCTCTTTCCGATGCTGACGTCATTTGCGACCACAATCTCGACAGTCAGCGGTGTAGAGTCTTGAACTGCACCACAAGAAATCAATGGCACTTTGAGAAGAGCTGCTTGTTTCACTGAGATTGGGTTGAATGTCAGTTGTTTGGAAGTTGATGTATGAGCTTTGCTGATATACGAGGCATGCCTCTTCAACCAATCAGGTGTCATGGTCTGATGATAAATCACGCCTCCCTGCAAAGAAGGCAAAGAAGGTTAAGCAAGTGGTTTTACGTTGGAACGCAGAATTTAATTGTCTTCGAGCTACGTGTTGTAATTGGCGGACAAAATGTGGTGCGAATAAAGTAGAAATTAAACCCATCACAATTGTACGTTTCTTTCATGCATTTCTTGAGCTGCTTGCCGTAGTTCAATTGAGTTTTTTTTTTAATTATCTTTGGAATACATATCAAAGTCTCAAATTCAAACTGTGGAGATGAAAGTTATTTCAAAGCAACTTGAAACAACATCCACGCTTGTACAACACACTGTCCTACCTACCAGTTATGAATTTTGGTACATGTAGCGAGTTCATTTTATATCGGGCAAGAGTTGAAAGTAATTATGTAAATACGAAGTCTTGGCCGAGGTCTGAATCTTTTCGTTCACCATTTCTTTGGGTTTCTACGATATTCAAACTATGTCGAATTTACTAAACCATTTACTTTTATGACCATTAACTTCCTTTTTGGTGTATAATTATTTCTGAATATTCAGTTGAAATTTACGAGTCTTGGCATGCGAACTGAGTAATCGGCAGAAAGTTGCAGGTTCGACTCCTGTAAAGCAGTACTCGGATTTTTCCGAGTGTACCCGAGACACCATTAAAAAAGAAAAAGGATTTTCAATTCTTGCATTTTATCAAAAATATTTACCAATACGCTTGTGCCGTAGACGGCGGTGCAAATCAGAATGGCAATGATAAAGAAATGCCTCATGATGACAGTGTAAAATATACTCTGAAAAAGAAAACACATCAATTAGCTCGTTCAATCGATGATTACTTTATTACCTACGAATAATAAACCCCCAAAAAAGTAAAATTTACGGGAGTTTGTGGGTCACGGTAATTGTGACTGAGCCGATTCGACATTTACTGGAAAAGTTCTAAATTCACAACTTGTAAATTATATTTTAGATGTTCTTTCATAAATAAAATTTACATGATATATGCATCTTTTGTTGGTTCCGTAAATTCATTGGAAATTGGAATTTACAGGATCATTCCTTTGGAAACGTTACATTTGAACAAAACATGTAAATAGCATGGAAATATTTTTAAAAATTTACAGTATTTCTGTTTGTACATATCATGTAAATTGCATGAAGCTCAAACTGTAAGTACTTCAAAGGAATGCTAATGCGGTCTACTAGGATTCCTAACATACCTTTAATTGAGAAGCGCAAGTTTTGACGGCATGTACTAACCCAAAAACTAAAACTCTAACCCTTAACCCTAACCCTAAACCCTAACCCTAACCCTAAAACCAGGAACACTCCGAAGCACTCCGGAACACCGGAATACCCTGGAACACCGGAACACCCCGGAACACCGGAACACCCTGGAAGCACTCCAAAACCCTCAACTTGGCTAACCCTAGGCCTAGCTAGGCCTTAAGTTGGTTTTTAGGCCTAGGGTTAGGGTTAGGTTTTTAGTTAGGGTTAGGGTTAGAGTTAGTACATGCCAGTTTTGACACTGTGGAGGTGTTGTTATCCGTTGCAATGTCATGGAGCGGTCATGTTATTGGAAACGACCCAGAGAACTCTAGAGAATATGATGCTCAGTGAACTGTGCATTCTCTTTTGAAGCTGTTGATGGCGCTGAACGGGGAGACGTCAAATCCGTAAACAATTATTACAGGGTTGTTTGGCGGATCCAATTTGGAAAAGAATCATCTAGACATGTGAAAACTCTAACGAAGAGAGATCAAACCAGAGGAAAGAGTGGAAGAAAAGAAAGCCGCTAAATATAAGAGCAAAAGAAATGTTGCATAGCGCAAGAGACATTTCAGCGGAAAGTATTCGAAGAAACAAATGCAACATTGTTTCACACTAAGGCTTGAAACGGGAAAATCCCTGTATAGTTTAGCACGGTAGTGAGAGAACTGTTGAAAACAATGGTACATCAAAGGATGTTGCCAATATACAGTGAGAAAAGTTTCCCGCTCGTCTCCCCTGGAATGCAGTTAATTTTTTTGTAAGCTTCCAGCAACGTTAGTCAGAATTTCTTTTTACTCTGTTCCTGTGGGGTCGCTTCCATTACTGGAGCTAACGATCGTAGGGAATATGTAGCTCTTAAGTTACTCTGTGACATTCTACTACTAATAGTTCTACTAATATTCTGTTTCTGGTTTGCCAATAGCGCTGACGCATGTTGAATTTTTGTTTGCATTGGGCAATCTAGGCGACAGCGAATTGTAAAGAAAATAGCATCATTTCGATCGACTCCAATTAGGAATTATTATGGTGATGTTTTTTAAACGAGCTTTTTAGAGAGCTTTCACACCTTTTTATTGGGATTTAATTTTCTTCCCTTTGACTCCACTTTGGAAAAGAATGATCTTACGAATTATTTTATAGTGCACTGAACAAAATTTTCTCGCTATAATGATTTTTTATCCAGCTTTGAGTACTTCTTTTGTATTAGCATTTATTTTGCTTTTTTAAGCGCTTTTGCATGTTAGTTTTTTAATAGAAAACGACTATCGTACGTTCCCGCCAGTGGTTCCATGCGATTGCAATAGTAACTTCATTGCCGGAAGAAATATGAATTCATCCGTAATATCGCAGGCAAACTCGGAAAAATAGTCCGCGATTGCTCCATTGGAATGCTCCCCTACAGGAGACTGATAGGAGCTAGGCCATTAAACTAGGTTCTAGCGACTCTACAACTTTGTCCAGAAAGAATTAAGGGTTTAGTTGAGTGCTCTACACCGGCAAGTAATCGTTGGGAGGATTTTGTAAGAACAAAACCGCTACTGGGTGAAGGAACATTAAACGATGTGCAATACAAGATACAACACTTCTTTGTGACTCATAGACAATCATATTATGGACACGCGTATTTAAAAAAAAGATTAAGGCTACTTCATGATATCACAGTTCACCTTAAGGGTCGATTGGTCCTTTACTGGAATAAGAATTAACATAAATATATACATGTACATTTTGCAGCGCACTCGGCAAAGTCTCTGACTTTTCGCCGTTCTGGCTTAGGTGGCCTTATGCATCTTCTAACGCAGCCTTTTCGAAGCATCATTACAAGCCAGGACGGCCTCTTATCGGCTATTAACATGATTAAAGAGAATAAAAACCCACCAGTTCAGATGAAAAAAACGCAACATGCATTGTTACAAATTATCTAGTAAACAGCTAAACCTACTTATCATGTTACATCGAACCGTTTGAGGTGTGCCACCATGTCTCCCGGAAATTTTTGTCCCTTTTCGCTTATTTTTGCAACCCTCGGTCAGTAAGCTTTGGTTATCAAGGTGCGATAAATTGAGAGCAAAGATCATTTTCTTTTCATAGTTGTCATCTTTTACAATATTAAGTCCCTTTAACTAGCTTTAACCATAACCTAAGCTCAAGTATAGATGAGAAAAAAGAAAATTTCTAAGGCTCTTACCTTCCCCAAAGGTGAAAGATGGACTTTAATCTGAACACGGGCCTGACTTGGCTATTCTGGAAGCGCTTCACTGCTGAAGCTGAATTTATTTCAGTACCATCAATGAGGGGAGCTTCAATTAAGAGCACTTCGTAGCATGTTTTTTCAACCCCCGTTTGTCTAAATGTTACAAAATAAATTACTACTAATATTTACTTAGTCTGTAGAAGGCCCTCACAATTTTTTCTCAAAAACTCCTTTTCTCTAATGCAGACATGCTGTCACCAACGTAAAAAGTAGATTGGGGCATGAGGATGAAGGTGAAAATTTAACTTTAAAAAACTCTCTCTTTTGCTAACTTTGACGGGCTTATGGAAGTATCGCGAATCCATTCCTTTCTAGAAATGTGTGAATTTCCATGTGTCCTAAACTCTTATTTATCAATCAATTTATTTACTTATTTTTTTTCGTTGGCATCATTTTAACTGTTTCTTAAAAGGAATTTTGTTGTGCGATCATTGCTTTTATCGACCGTTTCGTTTCTATCTTGACAACGTTCTTCACGTGAGGAATTGTCATTTTGTGACATTACCTTTCAGTAGTAATTCAAAAATGTGTTATTTAACAATTATTTACCGAAGGCGAATTGATTATCGGTGAACATTCACCGAGACGAACTAGAGGTGAATATTCACCGATAATCGCTGAGCCTGAGGCGAATAATTGTTTTAGTATAAATACACAGGTGATTATTTCAAAAAAGAGAAAAAAAAAAAAACAACGTGAAATCATCTTCACTTACAGTGGCAAAACGACTACTGGCAGCCATTTTGTCCGTCGAGGTGATTATAGGCTGATATTCCGAGATAGCGAGCCAATGAGAGCGCGCGATTTTGTATAATCACCTGTGTATTTTAATCTGGATCTCTCTTTGTATTTATATGCAATATATGTTTACAGTTTCAGAGCTTGCTCATGAAAAAATGTCTTGCATTCAAATTATTATTTCAATTATGCTCGACTATTTTTCTAGGACTTACACTTATGTCCAGAAATGCACGCAGTCGCAAGAATAACAAATATAACAACTGTGCTAAGGAAAATACCGAAAATAACAATTATAGCAAAAATAACGATTGAAGCAAACAGCAGAAGCAAGAATAACAATTCTTCAAGGCAGACAAGGAAAGGGGGCCCTACAAATATAACAAAAATAACGAAAATAACAAATATAGCAAAAATAACAAGTCAAGCAAACAGCAGCAGCAAGAATAGCAAGAAAAAGAAATATAACAACTGTGCTAAGGAAAATACCGAAAATAACAATTATAGCAAAAATAACGAAAATAACAAATCAAGCGAGCCACACAGGCAGAAAAGGGAAGGGGGCCCTACAAATATAACAAAAGTAACGAAAATAACAAAAATAGCAAAAATAACGAATGAATCAAACGATAGCAGCAAGAATAACAATTCTTCAAGGCAGACAAGGAAAGGGGGCCCTACAAATATAACAAAAATAACGAAAATAACAAATTTAGCGCAAATAACAAAGCAAGCAACCGGCAGCAGCAAGAATAACAATTCTTAGGGGCAGACAAGGGAAGGGGCCCCACAAATATAACGAAAATAACAAATATAACGAATATAGCGAAAATAACAAAGGAAGCAAGCCACAACAGCAAGAATAACAATTCTTCAAGGCAGACAAGAGAAGGGGGCTCCACAAAAATAATTTCAATAATTTCAGAGCGAATGCAATCCGCTCTGACGAAGGGCTAACGCTCGAAAACGTCAGCTTTTAGAATCTCTGTACTGTGGCCAATTTACGTTATCAACTCCGTTGATAAAACCACATTTTTGTATACTACTTCCCCACCGACGCAGCACTACAGTTTCTTTAGAAACTACCCCTTCATTAATTTGAATTTAAGAGTCCGCATGTTATTGAAAGGCGCAGTAGCAGTAAGTTAAACTGGACAATTTAAGCAATTCCCAATATATAGACACCTGAAAGATTCAGGCGGCTTTAACGCATGAGTTCTGCGATGCCGGCGCAATGCTCTTCCAAACTGAGCTATGAAGCTACTCAGTTGGGATCAGGTCAATTTGTTGAGCTCATGTGTTCTCTTGAAAGGACTCGATGAATGAAAGAAATGTATAAAAGACGAAATGTAGCAGTGATCGTCGCACTTAACTGGACTATCTATGCAGGTAAGTAAGTAAGTAAGTAAGTAAAATCCTTTATTTAAAAACACGATTAGCGTTTAAGCACTACATGCTTGAGGGATCGTGTATCTAATTTATTATCTAAGTATCTAATTACCTACTGAAAAATGAATGAAACAGGAAATTAATTTACTTTATGGCAAATCTGATCTCGCTAAACATCGGACTAGATTTTGCCTTTGAATAAAATTGTTTAAAATTACAAGAATCATTAAAATATTCTGAAACACAGTTCCACAGTACAGCTCCTCTGTAACAAACAGAATTTTTCATGAAATAAGTGGAAAATCGTGGAACGACGGCCTTATTATGTCCTCTTAGGTTATACGGACTATTACGCCATACAACTAAATCCGAGATCATTGCGGGCATATTATCGCTGGCTATGTTATAGATTAGTTTGACAAGACTTCGTTTATACACGTCATAAATCGAGTCCCATTGTGTGAGTTCCATAACTTGTACTGATGGTGTGTCTCGCGGCAAATTAAAAATTAGCCTTCCGGCACGACAGTGCAGGGCTTGCATTGATTTGATATAATCTAGGTTGTTACAGTTCCCCCAGATAGCGATGCCGTGTGTCACTGAAGGGAGAATCACCTTAAAGTATAGGTCAAGAAGTGATTTTCTCTTAAGAAAAGAACATTTTTTCAATAAGTTGAATTTCTTGACAAAGTTGTTCCTTAATGCCTTATCATTCCCATTTGTTCACAATGTAAATTGGGTAGCAACCATCTTGGAATTCAACCGGATGGGTATAAACGGTGTAGAAGAGAAAAATGAAAGTTTATCGTCAAATGTTTAGGTCCACCACTTATCCTGAAATTTCACGGATCGTTGTAAGAAGCTGAACTGGCAGAGAAATATTCCAGAATATAAAACGGTTGTTGATTGTGTGCACAACCATGCATTTGATCATTGTTCACCTGACGAGAAGTCCACATTGGGAACAAATATTGCACTTGAGGTCTTGAGGAACTGGCCTAGGACCATATTCAAGACAAATGCACAGTTCTTTTTCCGGTGGTGAATATTTCTTTTTGCGCGTTAAACATAAAGCATCTCGCTTAAATTTCGGCAATTTCCCGTTTAATTCTGTTGTTCGAACTCTCTTTAAAGTAAACAAAAATCCATACAAAAAGTGTGAGGCTTTTTCCTCAAGTTAAACACCAATTATAAAATGACACATGTCGAAGAACTTAAATTTCAGCAATTTCCCGTTGAATTCTCTATAAAGTAAACAAAAATCAATGCAAAAAGTTTGAGGCTTTTTCCTCAAGTCAAACACCAATTGTAAAGTGACACATGTCGAAGAACTTAAAATGTGTAAATATATCAAAAGAAATGCAAAGAAGGGATTGTCAGGCACACGGCTATTCATCACGTATCGATTCTGCCCCGCTTCGCGGGCAAGGTAGAAACATTCCCGACGATGCGCCCTTTCACGGAAGCAATCAAATGGCACCATTTTCGTAATTTTCGGTTGCTCCGGTTCTCGGCGACGTTGTCCTTGTCTAGTAGCTCCCTAGAGGGACAGCCAATTGAACTTTTAATGCCAGGGGTGAGGGAGGTCTTCTGAATATGATTTTTTGATGGTGTTGAAATTCGCAAGTATTTTTAATTTCTTAATTCGACCACAGGGTTTCTGTATTTCCCAAATCCTAAGAGAAAGTGCTTGCTTTCATTTCGCTTTTCGCTTTTCTTTTCTGAGGATGATTTTCCCTTTTTTTTTTCTTGTGCAGGAATTTTCTTTTGAACAAGTTGACCAAATCCCTTTTCCGTCAATTCTTAAATTGAATGGCCCTTCCCTAATGTTTTCCTTTCGCAGGATGATCCTTTGCAATGTCATATTGTTCTTTGATGTTAATGCATACCACTTGCAAGAGTTGCTGTTACCTGCTAGCACTGTGCCAGTTAAGGTCGTGTTGAGAAAATTGTCAGTTTGAAAGATGTGAGCCTATAGAATTTCTTCTCATCCCAGGCGATTAGCAAGTCACAGTATCGAGTATGATGAAATGGTATATGAAATGAATCATATATGAACTGCGGATATGAAATCAAGTGAGCTATGATCTTCGCAGTTATGAACGCAATTTTTACAATTGCGAAGAGAAGCCGTTCATAACTGCGAAGATCATAGCTCACTTGAGTATCGAGTATGTTCACAGCCCATTACACAGCACCTCTCAAGAAATTAAAAAATACGAGATTTTATAAAATGAGGAGGTTTAATGGAAAGAAAAAGAAAACCTTTCCAAACCAGATTACTTTTCGTAGATTCTCAATTATCCTTGGCATACCAAAGAACGTAGGGATTTTTTAGTCAGCAATGATTAAAAAAAGACTCGCTAATCGGGGCAACTAAATCATGATGGTTCTTTTTCCCCCAACAAATCGATCCAAACTTTTTTTTATGGTTACCTTTCGCAGAAATCCTATTTTAAGAGTGTATTAAGAACATTCCTCAAGCTGAGAGTCGAATAAGAGCGTGTTTATTTTGGTAATCTGTATGTTAAATGACAAGCATAAAATAAATTGGTAACAAAAAGTAAAATTAACCCAAATACTTAAGGGCATGTTTTATAACATTGACAATGGTTCATCAGTCTTATTGCATTACGCACATCTCGGTTTGTAATAATCAGCATTTCTTATTTATAACTGTTCCTTATAACGTCCATAACATCCAGGTGATCACGTGAACAAAGTCTGAAAGATTTTGAAGGTAATTGCCCTCGTATACCATGTAAATTTAAGAACCCTTAACAAAGTTTTCAGCCTCAAACCGCAAAAAAATATAACGTTCAGCCTCAGTTCCACTGAATTAGACATTCTTATATACATATAAAAAAGAGTGTAACCTGTATGGTTGGAGATTATTCCGTTTTTCGGCATTAAAATTTCTACTCGAGATGATCATGCATATAAAGAAGATTTTCAATGCGCTTATTGCATAAAGATGTAGAGTTTGACTTAAGTGGTAAGAAAGAGGACAGGTAATTTGCAAATATAAATCTCAATATTCTCTTATTTACATTATACCCTTTGCTTGACAAGAAATTACGAAAGGCCAGCTTTCTGCAACGAGGATAACAGCGAAAAAAAGCACTACTTTGTTGCGACTTTTCTAGAGTGAAAACTTGTTCAGAAATCAAAAGTCTACTTTAACAGCACACACCAAGGTTACTCCTTAGTAGCTGGCTAGAGATCTTCTTCTCACTACTTTTTCCTCCGGCCGCGCTTTATATCAGCCATTTGATGAGGGCCAGTCTCGTGCCTCTCAAGTTGCCTCCTTCATGGCCAAAAAGAATTCTGGGTAATTCTACCATTCCGTGACAAGGGAAGCCCCCCGATTCTCATTTCATTGATTTTTTATAAGTGTCGGGTCACCCAGTCCTACCAGCAAAATACAGCACTGATTGCAGTTTTAAGCTTTCAAAACTTGCCCAGATTGTATCGGTAGGTGCTGGATTTCGTCCACAGAAAGGCCAGAGAGACAACTTCACTCGTGAACCGCCATGTTTACAACAGAGCATTTTAGGCGACCCAGTCTGCATGAAATCATCTCTCACCTCTGTCTCGAGAAGACCAGACACGCGCGCTTCTTACCTTACGAGTTTATTCCTGTACAATCTGTTTAACAGAAATGTCAATTCCTTGTAACTTAACCAGCATCTTATTTTTATTTATTTATTTTTTTTTTTTTGGGGGGGGGGAGGGAGGGGGAGGGCGGGGGTAGGCTACGTATCGGAGAGCCAAAACATTTACGCATGCGCGGAGGGAATGTTCGAACAAGAAAGAAAAACGCAGTACCTCCAGACACCGGCGCTGGAGCGTCGTACCAAACGAGTCATCCCGGGATTTCGGCCCGTGCGATCGCTTTTGGACGCAGTTGGCCCTTCACTGCTTTCTGCTACCGACCTTGCCTCCCGGTACGGCATTGAGGGAGAGATATGTCGGCCCCTAAACCATATGTGACAAATCCCACGCCTACTCACAGCTCCAAACCGCCCTTGTCAGTTTAAGGTAAGAATTCGATGGCATATATATTGAAGGGAAAAGTCATTTTCTCTCTCATATGGTAAGCACTGAAGTCACAGATTACAAAGTGTGCGCACGCGCCCTGCTAAAGGCAACACAGAAACATGCATGCATAAACTTTATTCCATCTCGAATTTCAGAATAACTACAAGAGCTAATATCTTCGAGACATTAAATTTACAGCTAAAATACAAAGCATATACAGGTACATAACTAAATACACAATACTTCAAGATATGTTAATTAAAAAGAAAAGCCGCTGTACAAAATGCCACCATCGATTCTCTTTTAAAGCCAGTAAACTCAGTATTACGGATAAAATCAGGTAGCGCATTTCGCAACTTAGCCTATACGTTCGAAAAAGAACTAAGACCATAACTGGTTTTTTTAGGTTTATTGAGGGACAGAATGTAATTTCCGCGAAGATCATGCATAAGAAGATTTTCAATGCGCTTATTGTATAGGGATGTAGAGTTAGAGTTAAGTAATAAGAAAGAAGACAGGTAATTTGCAAATATAAATATCTTAGTATTCTCTCATTTACATTATACCCTTTGCTTGACAAGAAATTACGAAAGGCCAGTTTTTTGCAACGAGGATAACAGCGAAAAAAAGCACTACTTTGTTGCGACTTTTCTAGAGTGAAAACTTGTTCAGAAATCAAAAGTCTACTTTAACAGCACACACCAAGGTTACTCCTTAGTAGCTGGCTAGAGATCTTCTTCTCACTACTTTTTCCTCCGGCCGCGCTTTATATCAGCCATTTGATGAGGGCCAGTCTCGTGCCTCTCAAGTTGCCTCCTTCATGACCAAAAAGAATTCTGGGTAATTCTACCATTCCGTGACAAGGGAAGCCCCCCGATTCTCATTTCATTGATTTGTTATAAGTGTCGGGTCACTCAGTCCTACCAGCAAAATACAGCACTGATTGAAGTTTTAAGCTTTCAAACTTGCCCAAATTGTATCGCTAGGTGCTGGACTTCGTCCACAGAAAGGCCAGAGAAACAACTTCACTCGTGAGCCGCCATGTTTACAACAGAGCATTTTAGGTCACCCAGTCTGCATGAAATCATCTCTCACCTCTGTCTCGAGAAGACCAGACACGCGCGCTTCTTACCTTACGAGTTCATGCCTGTACAATCTGTTTAACTGAAATGTCAATTCCTTGTAACTTAACCAGCATCTTAATTTCTTTTTTTTGGGGGGGGGGGGGGGGGGAAGGGGGGGGTAGGCTACGTATCGGAGAGCCAGAACATTTACGCATGCGCGGACGGAATGTTTGAACAAGAGAGAAAAACGCAGTACCTCCAGACACCGGCGCTGGAGCGTCGTACCAAACGAGTCATCCCGGGATTTCGGCCCGTGCGATCGCTTTTGGACGCAGTTGGTCCTTCACTGCTTTCTGCTACCGACCTTGCCTCCCGGTACGGCATTGAGGGAGAGATATGTCGGCCCCTAAACCATATGTGACAAATCCCACGCCTACTCACAGCTCCAAACCGCCCTTGTCAGTTTAAGGTAAGAATTCGATGGCATATATATTGAAGCGAAAAGTCATTTTCTCTCTCATATGGTAAGCACTGAAGTCGCAGATTACAAAGTGTGCGCACGCGCCCTGCTAAAGGCAACACAGAATTAAGCATGCATGCATAAACTTTATTCCAACCTGAATTTCAGAATAACTACAAGAGCTAATATCTTCGAGACATTAAATTTACAGCTAAAATACAAAGCATCATATACAGGTACATAACTAAATACACAATACTTCAAGATATATTAATTAAAAAGAAAAGCCGCTGTACAAAATGCGACCATCGATTCTCTTTTAAAGCCAGTAAACTCAGTGGTACGGATAAAATCAGGTAGCGCATTTCGCAACTTAGCCTATACGTTCGAAAAAGAACTAAGACCATAACTGATTTTTTAGGTTTATTGAGGGACAGAATGTAATTTCCGCGAAGATCATGCATAAGAAGATTTTGAATGCGCTTATTGCATAGAGATGTGATGTTTGAGTTAAGTGGTAAGAAAGAGGACAGGTAATTTGCAAATATAAATATCTCAGTATTCTCTTATTTACATTATACCCTTTGCTTGACAAGAAATTACGAAAGGCCAGTTTTTTGCAACGAGGATAACAGCGAAAAAAAGCACTACTTTGTTGCGACTTTTCTAGAGTGAAAACTTGTTCAGAAATCAAAAGTCTACTTTAACAGCACACACCAAGGTTACTCCTTAGTAGCTGGCTAGAGATCTTCTTCTCTCTACTTTTTCCTCCGGCCGTGCTTTATATCAGCCATTTGATGAGGGCCAGTCTCGTGCCTCTCAAGTTGCCTCCTTCATGGCCAAAAAGAATTCTGCCATTCCGTGACAAGGGAAGCGCCCGATTCTCATTTCATTGATTTTTTATAAGAAAAGCCGCTCTACAAAATGCGACCCTCGATTCTCTCTTAAAACCAGTAAACTCAGTGGTACGGATAAAATCAGGTAGCGCATTTCTCGACTGATATTGCTTTGGGTGAGCTTAGTTTGCTGGGGTATTTTGGCCAAGCCCTGCAGATGGGCTGGGGTGCTTATTTTTTGAAAATCACCATGGTAACCTAGGAAATACCCAAATAAAGAAGACATTATCCCAGCAAAGATGAGGGCACACCCGCGCTCCTCAAGAAACTAAAAATAGGGAGGGGAGGGAAAGTTGATTTTCACTTTCTTGAATCAGTTGGTAAAATTAGCCCCCCGCCTACCAACGTGCACAAGGTCAAAGATCTAGAGAAATTCCCGGATGACAGGAATGCCCAAACTGCAACATGGCAAACAACTAACTAAGCATGTCACACTCAGCATAAATCAATTTATTTCCTCTGAGCAATTATTTTATTTATTTATTTATTTTTATTTTTATGGAGCCTGTACTGACAAAACACGGCTCGCTGGTGGGGTCGAAGTGAGATACCTTTTGCAACAGTTTAGAAACGCTATTGCAGCCAATGTAACAGATAGATCATGGCTTAAATTAAACTGATGCAAACTCGATGCAAGTTTGTTTCTGCATTAAAAGACAAGTGCCTTCAGCCAGGAATAAAAGCAAGGTGACACACGCTAACACCAACCCGGTGTGGCCAACACATCACGCATGCGCACAACCATTTCACCCGGTCAATTAGCAGCCATGGACAGCTGTTTCGGCCTTTTGGGCCTCATCAGCATGTGTCACCTTGCTTTTATTGCTGCTTCAGCCAGGCACTTATTTCATAGAGGACACTGAAAACAGTCAATGTTTTGATGATAACCGTGAAACACTCCAAAAAAATAAAAGCATCACACATCCTTCTGTAACAATAAATTCAGGAAAAAATATAATATTGTCACTCATTCACGGAAGATGGTATATGCTTGGTTGCTGACCAGCGGTTTTCGTTAAAACAATGGTTTGCTTGGGGTGCTCAGTCTCGCGGGCTCAGAAAACCTAGTTGTGGCCATTGTTATTTAAGGTTTTTCTATATGCTTTGGAAGTTGAACTGGCCGCCATCTTGAAAATGCAATGGCGAGGGTAATCTCAGAAGTGGGCTACTTTCAGAATAAATAATCACGACAGCAAAATTAAGAGCTGCAATAAATACAATCTAATTCAAATCCTTCTAGTTACCAACCCGTTAGCAATTTTTTTGCCTTAAAACTTAGAAGGTAACATATTTTAAGTTTCTTTTTTCATCTTTTCTACAAATTGGAAATCGTTCCTGAAACATCGCATGCCCGAACCGAGGAAAGCACGTCCACGTGACCAACTGTTACGCGTGTACTTTTTGCGAAGAGGGTCGAGGATATTACGAGCGACTATTTGAGGAGTAGAACGAGATGATTATGTTTCAGCAAGAGATAATCAGAGAAACTCTGTTCGATAATGATCAATTACAAAAATCGTGGAGAAGGCCCGTGTACAGTTCCTTACTCTTTTAGCGCGCAAAGGGATTATTCAAGTAGAGCGAAGAATCAACAAATTTGGAGCGAAATCAACCTTATTTCCAGGCCCTTTCCTCCGCGCACCGGTGGCTCAGTTGGTTGAGCACCGGGCTGTCACGCGGGAGGTCGTGAGTTCATCTCCGGCCGGACCAACACTCAGGGTCTTTAAATAACTGAGGAGAAAGTGCTGCCTTTGTAATTACATCTGCAAATGGTTAGACTCTCTAGTCTTCTCGGATAAGGACGATAAGCCGGAGGTCCCGTCTCACAACCCTTCAATGTTCATAATCCTGTGGGACGTAAAAGAACCCGCACACTTGTCGCAAAGAATAGGGCATGTAGTTCCCGGTGTTGTGGTCTGTCTTCTGTGATGTATTATGGTTGGGAGGGTAAATGCTCCGAGATATTAGCTACACCAAGCTACTCTAAAAATCCGAGGGTAAATAATGATATGATATGATATATGTGAGAGAATGGGTGATGGGAATTGTCCCTAAAGGCTGACCGAACCCTGATGGTGACAAACGGTTAAAAAACAAACGTTTGGTTTTGGTCGCAGTCTTTTTTGTAGCCTTGTGTAGATATCCTTTTACCTTTTCGGTGAATATTATGTCAAAGGCGAATATATTCAAAACAAACGTATTTTCCCACCGTGTTTTTGCTTTTATTAATGGCTCAAAAGTGATATTAAAATGCTTCCTGTTTCCAGCTTTTTTGACTGCTCTAACATAACGAATTCTAGAGTTCTAGATTATAAATCTGGTTTTACGAAGCAGGTTTTTCTTGTTGCTGCACTAAGAGTCATCTTGGAAAATGGTGACCATGATTGACTTGATCCCACTTTTATCTCCGTTGTTAACGCCTTTATAGACTTCCAAAGCGAGTCCTTTGCTGAGCATCAGGCGGTTACTGAAGTCAACAGTCTTCATAAAGCCTCCGTCATGCGCAGTGTAGCACGATCCCCAGCCCTCGTTCAGCTTAAGAGTAATAATAAACCGACCGGGATAAAAAGAATCACTGGATTTAGGTGTTACACCGAACCATCGCAGAGCCGATAAGGTCGCACCAGAGACCCCTTGAACTCCAAAACACGGAGCTTGTGACACGTACAATTTCTTGCCGACAGTCTGCAAGCCCACAAACTTCTCACCATCTGACACGCCATACCTAATAGTGCTGTCCGCGCTCTTTCCGATGCTGACGTCATTTGCGACCACAATCTCGACAGTCAGCGGTGTAGAGTCTTGAACTGCACCACAAGAAATCAATGGCACTTTGAGAAGAGCTGCTTGTTTCACTGAGATTGGGTTGAATGTCAGTTGTTTGGAAGTTGATGTATGAGCTTTGCTGATATACGAGGCATGCCTCTTCAACCAATCAGGTGTCATGGTCTGATGATAAATCACGCCTCCCTGCAAAGAAGGCAAAGAAGGTTAAGCAAGTGGTTTTACGTTGGAACGCAGAATTTAATTGTCTTCGAGCTACGTGTTGTAATTGGCGGACAAAATCTGGTGCGAATAAAGTAGAAATTAAACCCATCACAATTGTACGTTTCTTTCATGCATTTCTTGAGCTGCTTGCCGTAGTTCAATTGAGTTTTTTTTTTAATTATCTTTGGAATACATATGAAAGTCTCAAATTCAAACTGTGGAGATGAAAGTTATTTCAAAGCAACTTGAAACAACATCCACGCTTGTACAACACACTGTCCTACCTACCAGTTATGAATTTTGGTACATGTAGCGAGTTCATTTTATATCGGGCAAGAGTTGAAAGTAATTATGTAAATACGAACTCTTGGCCGAGGTCTGAATCTTTTCGTTCACCATTTCTTTGGGTTTCTACGATATTCAAACTATGTCGAATTTACTAAACCATTTACTTTTATGACCATTAACTTCCTTTTTGGTGAATAATTATTTCTGAATATTCAGTTGAAATTTACGAGTCTTGGCATGCGAACTGAGTAATCGGCAGAAAGTTGCAGGTTCGACTCCTGTAAAGCAGTACTCGGATTTTTCCGAGTGTACCCGAGACACCATTAAAAAAGAAAAAGGATTTTCAATTCTTGCATTTTATCAAAAATATTTACCAATACGCTTGTGCCGTAGACGGCGGTGCAAATCAGAATGGCAATGATAAAGAAATGCCTCATGATGACAGTGTAAAATATACTCTGAAAAAGAAAACACATCAATTAGCTCGTTCAATCGATGATTACTTTATTACCTACGAATAATAAACCCCCAAAAAAGTAAAATTTACGGGAGTTTGTGGGTCACGGTAATTGTGACTGAGCCGATTTGACATTTACTGGAAAAGTTCTAAATTCACAACTTGTAAATTATATTTTAGATGTTCTTTCATAAATAAAATTTACATGATATATGCATCTTTTGTTGGTTCCGTAAATTCATTGGAAATTGGAATTTACAGGATCATTCCTTTGGAAACGTTACATTTGAACAAAACATGTAAATAGCATGGAAATATTTTTAAAAATTTACAGTATTTCTGTTTGTACATATCATGTAAATTGCATGAAGCTCAAACTGTAAGTACTTCAAAGGAATGCTAATGCGGTCTACTAGGATTCCTAACATACCTTTAATTGAGAAGCGCAAGTTTTGACGGCATGTACTAACCCAAAAACTAAAACTCTAACCCTTAACCCTAACCCTAAACCCTAACCCTAACCCTAAAACCAGGAACACTCCGGAGCACTCCGGAACACCGGAATACCCTGGAACACCGGAACACCCCGGAACACCGGAACACCCTGGAAGCACTCCAAAACCCTCAACTTGGCTAACCCTAGGCCTAGCTAGGCCTTAAGTTGGTTTTTAGGCCTAGGGTTAGGGTTAGGTTTTTAGTTAGGGTTAGGGTTAGAGTTAGTACATGCCAGTTTTGACACTGTGGAGGTGTTGTTATCCGTTGCAATGTCATGGAGCGGTCATTTTATTGGAAACGACCCAGAGAACTCTAGAGAATATGATGCTCAGTGAACTGTGCATTCTCTTTTGAAGCTGTTGATGGCGCTGAACGGGGAGACGTCAAATCCGTAAACAATTATTACAGGGTTGTTTGGCGGATCCAATTTGGAAGAGAATCATCTAGACATGTGAAAACTCTAACGAAGAGAGATCAAACCAGAGGAAAGAGTGGAAGAAAAGAAAGCCGCTAAATATAAGAGCAAAAGAAATGTTGCATAGCGCAAGAGACATTTCAGCGGAAAGTATTCGAAGAAACAAATGCAACATTGTTTCACACTAAGGCTTGAAACGGGAAAATCCCTGTATAGTTTAGCACGGTAGTGAGAGAACTGTTGAAAACAATGGTACATCAAAGGATGTTGCCAATATACAGTGAGAAAAGTTTCCCGCTCGTCTCCCCTGGAATGCAGTTAATTTTTTTGTAAGCTTCCAGCAACGTTAGTCAGAATTTCTTTTTACTCTGTTCCTGTGGGGTCGCTTCCATTACTGGAGCTAACGATCGTAGGGAATATGTAGCTCTTAAGTTACTCTGTGACATTCTACTACTAATAGTTCTACTAATATTCTGTTTCTGGTTTGCCAATAGCGCTGACGCATGTTGAATTTTTGTTTGCATTGGGCAATCTAGGCGACAGCGAATTGTAAAGAAAATAGCATCATTTCGATCGACTCCAATTAGGAATTATTATGGTGATGTTTTTTAAACGAGCTTTTTAGAGAGCTTTCACACCTTTTTATTGGGATTTAATTTTCTTCCCTTTGACTCCACTTTGGAAAAGAATGATCTTACGAATTATTTTATAGTGCACTGAACAAAATTTTCTCGCTATAATGATTTTTTATCCAGCTTTGAGTACTTCTTTTGTATTAGCATTTATTTTGCTTTTTTAAGCGCTTTTGCATGTTAGTTTTTTAATAGAAAACGACTATCGTACGTTCCCGCCAGTGGTTCCATGCGATTGCAATAGTAACTTCATTGCCGGAAGAAATATGAATTCATCCGTAATATCGCAGGCAAACTCGGAAAAATAGTCCGCGATTGCTCCATTGGAATGCTCCCCTACAGGAGACTGATAGGAGCTAGGCCATTAAACTAGGTTCTAGCGACTCTACAACTTTGTCCAGAAAGAATTAAGGGTTTAGTTGAGTGCTCTACACCGGCAAGTAATCGTTGGGAGGATTTTGTAAGAACAAAACCGCTACTGGGTGAAGGAACATTAAACGATGTGCAATACAAGATACAACACTTCTTTGTGACTCATAGACAATCATATTATGGACATGCGTATTTAAAAAAAAGATTAAGGCTACTTCATGATATCACAGTTCACCTTAAGGGTCGATTGGTCCTTTACTGGAATAAGAATTAACATAAATATATACATGTACATTTTGCAGCGCACTCGGCAAAGTCTCTGACTTTTCGCCGTTCTGGCTTAGGTGGCCTTATGCATCTTCTAACGCAGCCTTTTCGAAGCATCATTACAAGCCAGGACGGCCTCTTATCGGCTATTAACATGATTAAAGAGAATAAAAACCCACCAGTTCAGATGAAAAAAACGCAACATGCATTGTTACAAATTATCTAGTAAACAGCTAAACCTACTTATCATGTTACATCGAACCGTTTGAGGTGTGCCACCATGTCTCCCGGAAATTTTTGTCCCTTTTCGCTTATTTTTGCAACCCTCGGTCAGTAAGCTTTGGTTATCAAGGTGCGATAAATTAAGAGCAAAGATCATTTTCTTTTCATAGTTGTCATCTTTTACAATATTAAGTCCCTTTAACTAGCTTTAACCATAACCTAAGCTCAAGTATAGATGAGAAAAAAGAAAATTTCTAAGGCTCTTACCTTCCGCAAAGGTGAAAGATGGACTTTAATCTGAACACGGGCCTGACTTGGCTATTCTGGAAGCGCTTCACTGCTGAAGCTGAATTTATTTCAGTACCATCAATGAGGGGAGCTTCAATTAAGAGCACTTCGTAGCATGTTTTTTCAACCCCCGTTTGTCTAAATGTTACAAAATAAATTACTACTAATATTTACTTAGTCTGTAGAAGGCCCTCACAATTTTTTCTCAAAAACTCCTTTTCTCTAATGCAGACATGCTGTCACCAACGTAAAAAGTAGATTGGGGCATGAGGATGAAGGTGAAAATTTAACTTTAAAAAACTCTCTCTTTTGCTAACTTTGACGGGCTTATGAAAGTATCGCGAATCCATTCCTTTCTAGAAATGTGTGAATTTCCATGTGTCCTAAACTCTTATTTATCAATCAATTTATTTACTTATTTTTTTTCGTTGGCATCATTTTAACTGTTTCTTAAAAGGAATTTTGTTGTGCGATCATTGCTTTTATCTATCGTTTCGTTTCTATCTTGACAACGTTCTTCACGTGAGCAATTGTCATTTTGTGACATTACCTTTCAGTAGTAATTCAAAAATGTGTTATTTAACAATTATTTACCGAAGGCGAATTGATTATCGGTGAACATTCACCGAGACGAACTAGAGGTGAATATTCACCGATAATCGCTGAGCCTGAGGCGAATAATTGTTTTAGTATAAATACACAGGTGATTATTTCAAAAAAGAGAAAAAAAAAAAAACAACGTGAAATCATCTTCACTTACAGTGGCAAAACGACTACTGGCAGCCATTTTGTCCGTCGAGGTGATTATAGGCTGATATTCCGAGATAGCGAGCCAATGAGAGCGCGCGATTTTGTATAATCACCTGTGTATTTTAATCTGGATCTCTCTTTGTATTTATATGCAATATATGTTTACAGTTTCAGAGCTTGCTCATGAAAAAATGTCTTGCATTCAAATTATTATTTCAATTATGCTCGACTATTTTTCTAGGACTTACACTTATGTCCAGAAATGCACGCAGTCGCAAGAATAACAAATATAACAACTGTGCTAAGGAAAATACCGAAAATAACAATTATAGCAAAAATAACGATTGAAGCAAACAGCAGAAGCAAGAATAACAATTCTTCAAGGCAGACAAGGAAAGGGGGCCCTACAAATATAACAAAAATAACGAAAATAACAAATATAGCAAAAATAACAAGTCAAGCAAACAGCAGCAGCAAGAATAGCAAGAAAAAGAAATATAACAACTGTGCTAAGGAAAATACCGAAAATAACAATTATAGCAAAAATAACGAAAATAACAAATCAAGCGAGCCACACAGGCAGAAAAGGGAAGGGGGCCCTACAAATGTAACAAAAGTAACGAAAATAACAAAAATAGCAAAAATAACGAATGAATCAAACGATAGCAGCAAGAATAACAATTTTTCAAGGCAGACAAGGAAAGGGGGCCCTACAAATATAACAAAAATAACGAAAATAACAAATTTAGCGCAAATAACAAAGCAAGCAACCGGCAGCAGCAAGAATAACAATTCTTAGGGGCAGACAAGGGAAGGGGCCCCACAAATATAACGAATATAGCGAAAATAACAAAGGAAGCAAGCCACAACAGCAAGAATAACAATTCTTCAAGGCAGACAAGAGAAGGGGGCTCCACAAAAATAATTTCAATAATTTCAGAGCGAATGCAATCCGCTCTGACGAAGGGCTAACGCTCGAAAACGTCAGCTTTTAGAATCTCTGTACTGTGGCCAATTTACGTTATCAACTCCGTTGATAAAACCACATTTTTGTATACTACTTCCCCACCGACGCAGCACTACAGTTTCTTTAGAAACTACCCCTTCATTAATTTGAATTTAAGAGTCCGCATGTTATTGAAAGGCGCAGTAGCAGTAAGTTAAACTGGACAATTTAAGCAATTCCCAATATATAGACACCTGAAAGATTCAGGCGGCTTTAACGCATGAGTTCTGCGATGCCGGCGCAATGCTCTTCCAAACTGAGCTATGAAGCTACTCAGTTGGGATCAGGTCAATTTGTTGAGCTCATGTGTTCTCTTGAAAGGACTCGATGAATGAAAGAAATGTATAAAAGACGAAATGTAGCAGTGATCGTCGCACTTAACTGGACTATCTATGCAGGTAAGTAAGTAAGTAAGTAAGTAAGTAAAATCCTTTATTTAAAAACACGATTAGCGTTTAAGCACTACATGCTTGAGGGATCGTGTATCTAATTTATTATCTAAGTATCTAATTACCTACTGAAAAATGAATGAAACAGGAAATTAATTTACTTTATGGCAAATCTGATCTCGCTAAACATCGGACTAGATTTTGCCTTTGAATAAAATTGTTTAAAATTACAAGAATCATTAAAATATTCTGAAACACAGTTCCACAGTACAGCTCCTCTGTAACAAACAGAATTTTTCATGAAATAAGTGGAAAATCGTGGAACGACGGCCTTATTATGTCCTCTTAGGTTATACGGACTATTACGCCATACAACTAAATCCGAGATCATTGCGGGCATATTATCGCTGGCTATGTTATAGATTAGTTTGACAAGACTTCGTTTATACACGTCATAAATCGAGTCCCATTGTGTGAGTTCCATAACTTGTACTGATGGTGTGTCTCGCGGCAAATTAAAAATTAGCCTTCCGGCACGACAGTGCAGGGTTTGCATTGATTTGATATAATCTAGGTTGTTACAGTTCCCCCAGATAGCGATGCCGTGTGTCACTGAAGGGAGAATCACCTTAAAGTATAGGTCAAGAAGTGATTTTCTCTTAAGAAAAGAACATTTTTTCAATAAGTTGAATTTCTTGACAAAGTTGTTCCTTAATGCCTTATCATTCCCATTTGTTCACAATGTAAATTGGGTAGCAACCATCTTGGAATTCAACCGGATGGGTATAAACGGTGTAGAAGAGAAAAATGAAAGTTTATCGTCAAATGTTTAGGTCCACCACTTATCCTGAAATTTCACGGATCGTTGTAAGAAGCTGAACTGGCAGAGAAATATTCCAGAATATAACCATGCATTTGATCATTGTTCACCTGACGAGAAGTCCACATTGGGAACAAATATTGCACTTGAGGTCTTGAGGAACTGGCCTAGGACCATATTCAAGACAAATGCACAGTTCTTTTTCCGGTGGTGAATATTTCTTTTTGCGCGTTAAACATAAAGCATCTCGCTTAAATTTCGGCAATTTCCCGTTTAATTCTGTTGTTCGAACTCTCTTTAAAGTAAACAAAAATCCATACAAAAAGTGTGAGGCTTTTTCCTCAAGTTAAACACCAATTATAAAATGACACATGTCGAAGAACTTAAATTTCGGCAATTTCCCGTTGAATTCTCTATAAAGTAAACAAAAATCAATGCAAAAAGTTTGAGGCTTTTTCCTCAAGTCAAACACCAATTGTAAAGTGACACATGTCGAAGAACTTAAAATGTGTAAATATATCAAAAGAAATGCAAAGAAGGGATTGTCAGGCACACGGCTATTCATCACGTATCGATTCTGCCCCGCTTCGCGGGCAAGGTAGAAACATTCCCGACGATGCGCCCTTTCACGGAAGCAATCAAATGGCACCATTTTCGTAATTTTCGGTTGCTCCGGTTCTCGGCGACGTTGTCCTTGTCTAGTAGCTCCCTAGAGGGACAGCCAATTGAACTTTTAATGCCAGGGGTGAGGGAGGTCTTCTGAATATGATTTTTTGATGGTGTTGAAATTCGCAAGTATTTTTAATTTCTTAATTCGACCACAGGGTTTCTGTATTTCCCAAATCCTAAGAGAAAGTGCTTGCTTTCATTTCGCTTTTCGCTTTTCTTTTC
Source organism: Montipora capitata (assembly GCA_949126865.1). Taxonomy (NCBI): domain Eukaryota; kingdom Metazoa; phylum Cnidaria; class Anthozoa; order Scleractinia; family Acroporidae; genus Montipora; species Montipora capitata. Next base: position 35,103,369 of record OX421456.1, on the reverse strand, counting down.
TGAGGATGATTTTCCCTTTTTTTTTTCTTGTGCAGGAATTTTCTTTTGAACAAGTTGACCAAATCCCTTTTCCGTCAATTCTTAAATTGAATGGCCCTTCCCTAATGTTTTCCTTTCGCAGGATGATCCTTTGCAATGTCATATTGTTCTTTGATGTTAATGCATACCACTTGCAAGAGTTGCTGTTACCTGCTAGCACTGTGCCAGTTAAGGTCGTGTTGAGAAAATTGTCAGTTTGAAAGATATGAGCCTATAGAATTTCTTCTCATCCCAGGCGATTAGCAAGTCACAGTATCGAGTATGATGAAATGGTATATGAAATGAATCATATATGAACTGCGGATATGAAATCAAGTGAGCTATGATCTTCGCAGTTATGAACGCAATTTTTACAATTGCGAAGAGAAGCCGTTCATAACTGCGAAGATCATAGCTCACTTGAGTATCGAGTATGTTCACAGCCCATTACACAGCACCTCTCAAGAAATTAAAAAATACGAGATTTTATAAAATGAGGAGGTTTAATGGAAAGAAAAAGAAAACCTTTCCAAACCAGATTACTTTTCGTAGATTCTCAATTATCCTTGGCATACCAAAGAACGTAGGGATTTTTTAGTCAGCAATGATTAAAAAAAGACTCGCTAATCGGGGCAACTAAATCATGATGGTTCTTTTTCCCCCAACAAATCGATCCAAACTTTTTTTTATGGTTACCTTTCGCAGAAATCCTATTTTAAGAGTGTATTAAGAACATTCCTCAAGCTGAGAGTCGAATAAGAGCGTGTTTATTTTGGTAATCTGTATGTTAAATGACAAGCATAAAATAAATTGGTAACAAAAAGTAAAATTAACCCAAATACTTAAGGGCATGTTTTATAACATTGACAATGGTTCATCAGTCTTATTGCATTACGCACATCTCGGTTTGTAATAATCAGCATTTCTTATTTATAACTGTTCCTTATAACGTCCATAACATCCAGGTGATCACGTGAACAAAGTCTGAAAGATTTTGAAGGTAATTGCCCTCGTATACCATGTAAATTTAAGAACCCTTGACAAAGTTTTCAGCCTCAAACCGCAAAAAAATATAACGTTCAGCCTCAGTTCCACTGAATTAGACATTCTTATATACATATAAAAAAGAGTGTAACCTGTATGGTTGGAGATTATTCCGTTTTTCGGCATTAAAATTTCTACTCGAGATGATCATGCATATAAAGAAGATTTTCAATGCGCTTATTGCATAAAGATGTAGAGTTTGACTTAAGTGGTAAGAAAGAGGACAGGTAATTTGCAAATATAAATCTCAATATTCTCTTATTTACATTATACCCTTTGCTTGACAAGAAATTACGAAAGGCCAGCTTTCTGCAACGAGGATAACAGCGAAAAAAAGCACTACTTTGTTGCGACTTTTCTAGAGTGAAAACTTGTTCAGAAATCAAAAGTCTACCTTAACAGCACACACCAAGGTTACTCCTTAGTAGCTGGCTAGAGATCTTCTTCTCACTACTTTTTCCTCCGGCCGCGCTTTATATCAGCCATTTGATGAGGGCCAGTCTCGTGCCTCTCAAGTTGCCTCCTTCATGGCCAAAAAGAATTCTGGGTAATTCTACCATTCCGTGACAAGGGAAGCCCCCCGATTCTCATTTCATTGATTTTTTATAAGTGTCGGGTCACCCAGTCCTACCAGCAAAATACAGCACTGATTGCAGTTTTAAGCTTTCAAAACTTGCCCAGATTGTATCGGTAGGTGCTGGATTTCGTCCACAGAAAGGCCAGAGAGACAACTTCACTCGTGAACCGCCATGTTTACAACAGAGCATTTTAGGCGACCCAGTCTGCATGAAATCATCTCTCACCTCTGTCTCGAGAAGACCAGACACGCGCGCTTCTTACCTTACGAGTTTATTCCTGTACAATCTGTTTAACAGAAATGTCAATTCCTTGTAACTTAACCAGCATCTTATTTTTATTTATTTATTTTTTTTTTTTGGGGGGGGGGGGAGGGAGGGGGAGGGCGGGGGTAGGCTACGTATCGGAGAGCCAAAACATTTACGCATGCGCGGAGGGAATGTTCGAACAAGAAAGAAAAACGCAGTACCTCCAGACACCGGCGCTGGAGCGTCGTACCAAACGAGTCATCCCGGGATTTCGGCCCGTGCGATCGCTTTTGGACGCAGTTGGCCCTTCACTGCTTTCTGCTACCGACCTTGCCTCCCGGTACGGCATTGAGGGAGAGATATGTCGGCCCCTAAACCATATGTGACAAATCCCACGCCTACTCACAGCTCCAAACCGCCCTTGTCAGTTTAAGGTAAGAATTCGATGGCATATATATTGAAGGGAAAAGTCATTTTCTCTCTCATATGGTAAGCACTGAAGTCACAGATTACAAAGTGTGCGCACGCGCCCTGCTAAAGGCAACACAGAAACATGCATGCATAAACTTTATTCCATCTCGAATTTCAGAATAACTACAAGAGCTAATATCTTCGAGACATTAAATTTACAGCTAAAATACAAAGCATATACAGGTACATAACTAAATACACAATACTTCAAGATATGTTAATTAAAAAGAAAAGCCGCTGTACAAAATGCCACCATCGATTCTCTTTTAAAGCCAGTAAACTCAGTATTACGGATAAAATCAGGTAGCGCATTTCGCAACTTAGCCTATACGTTCGAAAAAGAACTAAGACCATAACTGGTTTTTTTAGGTTTATTGAGGGACAGAATGTAATTTCCGCGAAGATCATGCATAAGAAGATTTTCAATGCGCTTATTGTATAGGGATGTAGAGTTAGAGTTAAGTAATAAGAAAGAAGACAGGTAATTTGCAAATATAAATATCTTAGTATTCTCTCATTTACATTATACCCTTTGCTTGACAAGAAATTACGAAAGGCCAGTTTTTTGCAACGAGGATAACAGCGAAAAAAAGCACTACTTTGTTGCGACTTTTCTAGAGTGAAAACTTGTTCAGAAATCAAAAGTCTACTTTAACAGCACACACCAAGGTTACTCCTTAGTAGCTGGCTAGAGATCTTCTTCTCACTACTTTTTCCTCCGGCTGCGCTTTATATCAGCCATTTGATGAGGGCCAGTCTCGTGCCTCTCAAGTTGCCTCCTTCATGACCAAAAAGAATTCTGGGTAATTCTACCATTCCGTGACAAGGGAAGCCCCCCGATTCTCATTTCATTGATTTGTTATAAGTGTCGGGTCACTCAGTCCTACCAGCAAAATACAGCACTGATTGAAGTTTTAAGCTTTCAAACTTGCCCAAATTGTATCGCTAGGTGCTGGACTTCGTCCACAGAAAGGCCAGAGAAACAACTTCACTCGTGAGCCGCCATGTTTACAACAGAGCATTTTAGGTCACCCAGTCTGCATGAAATCATCTCTCACCTCTGTCTCGAGAAGACCAGACACGCGCGCTTCTTACCTTACGAGTTCATGCCTGTACAATCTGTTTAACTGAAATGTCAATTCCTTGTAACTTAACCAGCATCTTAATTTCTTTTTTTTGGGGGGGGGGGGGGGAAGGGGGGGGTAGGCTACGTATCGGAGAGCCAGAACATTTACGCATGCGCGGACGGAATGTTTGAACAAGAGAGAAAAACGCAGTACCTCCAGACACCGGCGCTGGAGCGTCGTACCAAACGAGTCATCCCGGGATTTCGGCCCGTGCGATCGCTTTTGGACGCAGTTGGCCCTTCACTGCTTTCTGCTACCGACCTTGCCTCCCGGTACGGCATTGAGGGAGAGATATGTCGGCCCCTAAACCATATGTGACAAATCCCACGCCTACTCACAGCTCCAAACCGCCCTTGTCAGTTTAAGGTAAGAATTCGATGGCATATATATTGAAGCGAAAAGTCATTTTCTCTCTCATATGGTAAGCACTGAAGTCGCAGATTACAAAGTGTGCGCACGCGCCCTGCTAAAGGCAACACAGAATTAAGCATGCATGCATAAACTTTATTCCAACCTGAATTTCAGAATAACTACAAGAGCTAATATCTTCGAGACATTAAATTTACAGCTAAAATACAAAGCATCATATACAGGTACATAACTAAATACACAATACTTCAAGATATATTAATTAAAAAGAAAAGCCGCTGTACAAAATGCGACCATCGATTCTCTTTTAAAGCCAGTAAACTCAGTGGTACGGATAAAATCAGGTAGCGCATTTCGCAACTTAGCCTATACGTTCGAAAAAGAACTAAGACCATAACTGATTTTTTAGGTTTATTGAGGGACAGAATGTAATTTCCGCGAAGATCATGCATAAGAAGATTTTGAATGCGCTTATTGCATAGAGATGTGATGTTTGAGTTAAGTGGTAAGAAAGAGGACAGGTAATTTGCAAATATAAATATCTCAGTATTCTCTTATTTACATTATACCCTTTGCTTGACAAGAAATTACGAAAGGCCAGTTTTTTGCAACGAGGATAACAGCGAAAAAAAGCACTACTTTGTTGCGACTTTTCTAGAGTGAAAACTTGTTCAGAAATCAAAAGTCTACTTTAACAGCACACACCAAGGTTACTCCTTAGTAGCTGGCTAGAGATCTTCTTCTCTCTACTTTTTCCTCCGGCCGTGCTTTATATCAGCCATTTGATGAGGGCCAGTCTCGTGCCTCTCAAGTTGCCTCCTTCATGGCCAAAAAGAATTCTGCCATTCCGTGACAAGGGAAGCGCCCGATTCTCATTTCATTGATTTTTTATAAGAAAAGCCGCTCTACAAAATGCGACCCTCGATTCTCTCTTAAAACCAGTAAACTCAGTGGTACGGATAAAATCAGGTAGCGCATTTCTCGACTGATATTGCTTTGGGTGAGCTTAGTTTGCTGGGGTATTTTGGCCAAGCCCTGCAGATGGGCTGGGGTGCTTATTTTTTGAAAATCACCATGGTAACCTAGGAAATACCCAAATAAAGAAGACATTATCCCAGCAAAGATGAGGGCACACCCGCGCTCCTCAAGAAACTAAAAATAGGGAGGGGAGGGAAAGTTGATTTTCACTTTCTTGAATCAGTTGGTAAAATTAGCACCCCGCCTACCAACGTGCACAAGGTCAAAGATCTAGAGAAATTCCCGGATGACAGGAATGCCCAAACTGCAACATGTCAAATAACTAACTAAGCTTGTCACACTCAGCATAAATCCATTTATTTCCTCTGAGCAATAATTTTATTTATTTATTTATTTTTATTTTTATGGAGCCTGTACTGACAAAACACGGCTCGCTGGTGGGGTCGAAGTGAGATACCTTTTGCAACAGTTCAGAAACGCTATTGCAGCCAATGTAACAGATAGATCATGGCTTAAATTAAACTGATGCAAACTCGATGCAAGTTTGTTTCTGCATTAAAAGACAAGTGCCTTCAGCCAGGCACTTATTTCATAGAGGACACTGAAAACAGTCAATGTTTTGATGATAACCGTGAAACACTCCAAAAGAATAAAAGCATCACACATCCTTCTGTAACAATAAATTCAGGGAAAAATAGAAGATTGTCACTCATTCATGGAAGATGGTATGCTTGGTTGCTGGCCAGCGGTTTTCGTTAAAAAAATGGTTTGCTGGGGGTGCTCAGTCTCGCGGGCTCAGAAAACCTAGTTGTGGTCATTGTTATTTAAGGTTTTTCTATATGCTTTGGAAGTTGAACTGGCCGCCATCTTGAAAATGCAATAGCGAGGGTAATTTGAGAAGTGGGCTACTTTCAGAATAAATAATCACGACAGCAAAATTAAGAGCTGCAATAAATACAATCTAATTCAAATCCTTCTAGTTACCAACCCGTTAGCAATTTTTTTGCCTTAAAACTTAGACGGTAACATATTTTAAGTTTCTTCTTCGTCTTTTTTCATCTTTTCTACATATTGGAAATCGTTCCTGAAACTGCGCGTGCCCGAACCGAAGAAAGCACGTCCACGTGACCAACTGTTACGCGTCTACTTTTTGCGAAGAGGGTCGAGGATATTACGAGCGACTATTTGAGGAGTAGAACGAGATGATTATGTTTCAGCAAGAGATAATCAGAGAAACACTGTTCGATAATGATCATTTACAAAAATCGTGGAGAAGGCCCGTGTACAGTTCCTTACTCTTTTAGCGCGCAAAGGGATTATTCAAGTAGAGCAAAGAATCAACAAATTTGGAGCAAAAACAACCTTATTTCCAGGCCCTGTCCTCTGCGCACCGGTGGCTCAGTTGGTTGAGCACCGGGCTGTCACGCGGGAGGTCGTGAGTTCAACTCCGGCCGGACCAACACTCAGGGTCTTTAAATAACTGAGGAGAAAGTGCTGCCTTTGTAATTACATCTGCAAATGGTTAGACTCTCTAGTCTTCTCGGATAAGGACGATAAGCCGGAGGTCCCGTCTCACAACCCTTCAATGTTCACAATCCTGTGGGACGTAAAAGAACCCGCACACTTGTCGCAAAGAATAGGGCATGTAGTTCCCGGTGATGTGGTCTGTCTTCTGTGATGTATCATGGTTGGGAGGGTAAATGCTCGGAGATATTAGCTACACCAAGCTACTCTAAAAATCCGAGGGTAAATAATGATATGATATGATATATGTGAGAGAATGGGTGATGGGAATTGTCCCTAAAGGCTGACCGAACCCTGGTGGTGACAAACGGTTAAAGAACAAACGTTTGGTTTTGGTCGCAGTTTTTTTTGTAGCTTTGTGTAGATATCCTTTTACCTTTTCGGTGAATATTATGTCAAAGGCGAATATATTCAAAACAAACGTATTTTCCCACCGTGTTTTTGCTTTTATTAATGGCTCAAAAGTGATATTAAAATGCTTCCTGTTTCCAGCTTTTTTGACTGCTCTAACATAACGAATTCTAGAGTTCTAGATTATAAATCTGGTTTTACGAAGCAGGTTTTTCTTGTTGCTGCACTAAGAGTCATCTTGGAAAATGGTGACCATGATTGACTTGATCCCACTTTTATCTCCGTTGTTAACGCCTTTATAGACTTCCAAAGCGAGTCCTTTGCTGAGCATCAGGCGGTTACTGAAGCCAACAGTCTTCATAAAGCCTCCGTCATGCGCAGTGTAGCACGATCCCCAGCCCTCGTTCAGCTTAAGAGTAATAATAAACCGACCGGGATAAAAAGAATCACTGGATTTAGGTGTTACACCGAACCATCGCAGAGCCGATAAGGTCGCACCAGAGACCCCTTGAACTCCAAAACACGGAGCTTGTGACACGTACAATTTCTTGCCGACGGTCTGCAAGCCCACAAACTTCTCACCATCTGACACGCCATACCTAATAGTGCTGTCCGCGCTCTTTCCGATGCTGACGTCATTTGCGACCACAATCTCGACAGTCAGCGGTGTAGAGTCTTCAACTGCACCACAAGAAATCAATGGCACTTTGAGAAGAGCTGCTTGTTTCACTGAGATTGGGTTGAATGTCAGTTGTTTGGAAGTTGATGTATGAGCTTTGCTGATATACGAGGCATGCCTCTTCAACCAATCAGGTGTCATGGTCTGATGATAAATCACGCCTCCCTGCAAAGAAGGCAAAGAAGGTTAAGCAAGTGGTTTTACGTTGGAACGCAGAATTTAATTGTCTTCGAGCTACGTGTTGTAATTGGCGGACAAAATCTGGTGCGAATAAAGTAGAAATTAAACCCATCACAATTGTACGTTTCTTTCATGCATTTCTTGAGCTGCTTGCCGTAGTTCAATTGAGTTTTTTTTTTAAATTATCTTTGGAATACATATGAAAGTCTCAAATTCAAACTGTGGAGATGAAAGTTATTTCAAAGCAACTTGAAACAACATCCACGCTTGTACAACACACTGTCCTACCAGTTATGAATTTTGGTACATGTAGCGAGTTCAGTTTATATCGGGCAAGAGTTGAAAGTAATTATGTAAATACGAACTTTTGGCCGAGGTCTGAATCTTTTCGTTCACCATTTCTTTGGGTTTCTACGATATTCAAACTATGTCGAATTTACTAAACCATTTACTTTTATGACCATTAACTTCCTTTTTGGTGAATAATTATTTCTGAATATTCATTTGAAATTTACGAGTCTTATATAGGTCAGTGGTTTGGCATGCGAACTGAGTAATCGGCAGAAGGTCGCAGGTTCGACTCCTGTAAAGCAGTACTCGGATTTTTCCGAGTGTACCCGAGACACCATTAAAAAAGAAAAAGGATTTTCAATTCTTGCATTTTATCAAAAATATTTACCAATACGCTTGTGCCGTAGACGGCGGTGCAAATCAGAATGGCAATGATAAAGAAATGCCTCATGATGACAGTGTAAAATATACTCTGAAAAAGAAAACACATCAATTAGCTCGTTCAATCGATGATTACTTTATTACCTACTAATAATAAACCCCCAAAAAAGTAAAATTTACGGGAGTTTGTGGGTCACGGTAATTGTGACTGAGCCGATTCGACATTTACTGGAAAAGTTCTAAATTCACAACTTGTAAATTATATTTTATAGATGTTGTTTCATAAATAAAATTTACATGATATATGCATCTTTTGTTCGTTCCGTAAATTCATTGGAAATTGGAATTTACAGGATCCTTTGGAAACGTTACATTTGAACAAAATGTAAATAGCATGGAAATATTTTTTAAAAATTTACAGTATTTCTGTTTGTACATATCATGTAAATTGCATGAAGCTCAAACTGTAAGTACTTCAAAGGCATGCTAATGCAGCCTACTAGGATTCCTAACATACCTTTAATTGAGAAGCGCAAGTTTTGACGGCATGTACTAAAACCAGGAAGACCGGAACACTCCGGAACACTCCGGAATACCGGAACACCCCGGAGCACTGCGGAACACTCCGGAACACCCCGGAACACCCCGGAACACCGGAACACCCTGGAAGTAACCCAAAACCCTCAATTTGGCTAACCCTAAGCCTAGCTAGGCCTTAAGTTGGTTTTTAGGCCTAGGGTTAGCACACCAGAACACTCCGGAACACCCTGGAAGTTAGGGTTAGCCCTCAATTTGGCTAACCTTAGCCAAATTGAGGGTTTTGGGTTACTTACAGGGTGTTCCGGAGTGTTCCGGTGTTCCGAGGTGTTGGGGTGTTCCGGTGTTCCGGTGTTCCTGGTTTTAGTACATGCCAGTTTTGACACTGCAGAGGTGTTGTTATCCGTTGAAATGTCATGGAGCGGTCATTTTATCGGAAACGACCCAGAGAACTCTAGATCTAGAGAATATGATGCTCAGTGAACTGCGCATTCTCTTTTGATGCTGTTGATGGCGCTGAACGCGGAGACGTCAAATCCGTAAACAATTATTACAGGGTTGTTTGGCCGATCGAATTTGGAAGAGAATCATCTAGACATGTGAAAACTCTAACGAAGAGAGATCAAACCAGAGGAAAGAGTGGAAGAAAAGAAAGCCGCTAAATATAAGAGCGACAAGAAATGTTGTATAGCGCAAAAGACATTTCAGCGGAAATTATTCGAAGAAACAAATGCAACATTGTTTCACACTAAGGCTTAAAACGGGAAAATCCCTATAGTTTAGCACGGTAGTGAGAGAACTGTTGAAAACAATGGTACATCAAAGGATGTTGCCGATATACAGTGAGAAAAGTTTCCCGCTCGTCTCCCCTGGAATGCAGTTAATTTTCTAGTAAGCTTCCAGCAACGTTAGTCAGAATTTCTTTTTACTCTGTTCCTGTGGGGTCGTTTCCATTACTGGAGCTAAAGATCGTAGGGAATATGTAGCTCTTTAAGTTACTCTCTGACATTCTACTACTAATTCTTCTACTAATATTCTGTTTCTGGTTTGCCAATATAGTCAGGGAGCATATGTCATAAAATAAATCTCCGTGGGATTTTTATGGTGAAAGCAAACCACCTACCTAGATGTGTTAAGGGAAACCTGAGGAACACAAAAAATGTTGTCGGCAATTTTGTAACCTGCACCGGCGGTCGCTATGGGGGTCTGTTTTTAGACCTATATGGTTCAACATGGAATGGAGGCTCGAATATAAAATGGCGTGTAAATACAGTTAACTACAATACATTTCCACAAAAATACCAGAAATCTTTAATATAGTCTATCTAATACATATCCATAGACTTAAGTACTAAATACTGATGACGTGATCAACACTGCACGAAAGCGAGGCTGGTCCTTTGTTAGCTTCAAATAAGCATCAAAGGCATGAATTCTGGTATCGAAAATTGATCAGAGAGTTAAATTTATCAAAGTGAGTATTATTTCATGTTTAAAAACTATATTCGGATCAATAGCTTATTGAAATCAGGAAAAACAATGTTTTTGGTCAGCGGTCATTTGCATCATTTTAGAGGTCCGCCATGTTGGATTTACAGACCATCTAGAGCGACATGTTTTGTGGTGTTTAAGAAGATATGGAAACGGATTGTGGTTCAAAAACAAACGAAATTGAGGCCCAAGGGTTGGATTTACATTTATGTATAATTTGTCAAAGGAAAAAAAACGAAAATATAGTTGAAAAGCCCGAAGCACATGAAAAAGTGTGGATATCGATCGAGGAATGCAGTAAATATGGCAATCTCACGTACACAGAAGTGTGGAATAAATTGAGATTTACTTCTGTCCAAGAGCTCGAGGATAGGCGGGCATCATGGCATAGATCCTGTTATAAAGATGCAGTACATGCTGGGGTGCTTAGACGAGCAAGAGAAAGGTATGAGAGGCAGCTCGAAGTAGGGCTGTCCCTAAGTTGCTCCAATTTTCTCAAAAAGTTGCTCCAATTTTCCAAAAAAGTTGCTCAAAAGTTGCTCCAAAATTCTAAAAGTTGCTCAAAAGTTGCCCCAAAATCCAAAAGTTTCTCAAAAGTTGCTTTCAATTTTTTGGTGTAAGAGATTGATTTACAACTCAAATTGTAAAGTACGTTGTGTTGAAGTGCGCTTGCAATCCCAGTTTCAGAAGAAGCCGCTGAAGCAATATGGCGTGCCGTGAACGGAGTATCAATTTTTTCGATTACCTTGTAATATTCAGGTCATTCAGACATTATTTTACAGGGAACGGAAAGGTGAGTTATATACTAGCTACCATTTCCGATTGATTTTGTAATATAAAGATATAAAACAAAAGTTGTGTCGTGATGTTCTTTACTTATCGGACAAAACAAGAGGCGTCAGTTGGCGACCACTTCTAAAAATTTAGTGGCCAGCGCTCAATTTTTAGTCGCATTGGCGACCAGTGAGTCGCAATTTCGAGCCCTGATCAATATGGTAAGACTGAGTCTCTCTCAACCCAACCACGTGATTGTATTCGAACAAAACAAACTTTGCTAATATGTGGTATAAAGCCATGTTTTTTCAATATTTACAATATTTACACTGTCCCTGAAGGTTTTGCACCACCAGCTACCCCTCTACATAATTCATGATTTCATGTGCGCTTATTGTCATTGTAACGTAACATGACCGATGTTTCCACTGTTTCCTCTAATGCTGCCTCTTGCTGCTTGCTAAATGCATTTTGTAGCAGGCTAAACACTCGCTCAGCCGATGCTGAACTAGGCTGCACCAACAAGATCTTTTTGACTGCAGCAGACCAATTTGGGAGAGCAGCGGCATGTGTAGCCCACCACTGTACTTTGTCTTCTTCTGTTTCAATGGCTGCACCATCAGCAGTGGCCAGATAGTTTGGCAGCTCTTCCACAAGCTGTACAACCTCTGCATCAGTAATGAAACTAAATTGCTTTAGTTCCTGGACTGATACAGCAGTTGGACGTAGTGCTTGCACCTGTACTGGGCAACATAAGCGTGCAGCCTTAAATGCACGAGCAACATTGTGGAACTGCAAACTGAATTTCTGTTGGTAAAAGCGGAAGCCTGGATTGATGCATGCCTTTCCTTGGGCAACTAACTGGTTGTACAATGCCATATTTCTACCTGC
>OX421456.1:35078939-35086439 GCA_949126865.1 Montipora capitata | reverse complement strand
GAAGCAGATGAAGTTCGTGTTATTTTCGATAGGTTTGTCACTCCCGCTGATATTTACCTTGTAACCTTTGTATTTATATTAGTTATAGTTACTTACATTAATAGGCACGGTATTCTGCTTTTAGGTATGATGTACCATTGTCTTTAAAGACCGCAACTCGCGAATTTCGTCAGGGAACCTATCAGCTACAAGATTACTGACACCACTCAGATTTCCAAGGTATACTATCAACGGTTATTCATCCAAAAACAATGATCCTCTATATAACGTACTACAAAAAGAATAGGGCCAGATATGGAGGTAAAGATATTAAAACTAGTGAACCCTTTCTTATGCAGGTACCGATGAAGAGACTTTTGGCATATGTGAGCACCAAGGATGAACTGACGCAATATCTTGCCAGCAAGACTCTAGAGAAGGGACGTCAGAATGGTTTGCACGTGGTGGTTTTTTATGTTTATTTGAAGATAACAAACGACCAGCCTCGCTTTCGTGCAGTGTTGATCACGTCATCAGTATTTAGTACTTAAGTCTATGGATATGTATTAGATAGACTATATTAAAGATTTCTGGTATTTTTGTGGAAATGTATTGTAGTTAATTGTATTTACACGCCATTTTATATTCGAGCCTCCATTCCATGTTGAACCATATAGGTCTAAAAACAGACCCCCATAGCGACCGCCGGTGCAGGTTACAAAATTGCCGACAACATTTTTTGTGTTCCTTAGGGTCCCCTTAACACATCTAGGTAGGTGGTTTGCTTTCTTTCAGCATAAAAATCCCACGGGATTACATATGCTCCCTGACTAATAGCGCTGACGCATGTTGAATTTTTGTTTGCATTGGGCAATCGAGGCGACAGCGAATTGTAAAGAAAATAGCATCATTTCGATCGACTCCAATTAGGAATTATTATGGTGATGTTTTTTAAACGAGCTTTTTAGAGAGCTTTCACACCTTTTTATTGGGATTTAATTTTCTTCCCTTTGACTCCACTTTGGAAAAGAATGATCTTACGAATTATTTTATAGTGCACTGAACAAAATTTTCTCGCTAAAATGAATTTTTATCCAGGTTTGAGTACTTCTTTTGTATTAGCATTTATTCTGCTTTTTTAAGCGCTTTTGCATGTTAGTTTTTTAATAGAAAACGACTATCGTACGTTCCCGCCAGTGGTTCCATGCGATTGCAATAGTAACTTCATTGCCGGAAGAAATATGAATTCATCGCTAATATCGCAGGCAAACTCGGAAAAATAGTCCGCGATTGCTCCATTGGAATGCTCCCCTACAGGAGACTGATAGGAGCTAGGCCATTAAACTAGGTTCTAGCGACTTTACAACTTTGTCCAGAACGAATTGAGCGTTTAGTTGAGTGCACTACACCGGCAAGTAATCGTTGGGAGGATTTTGTAAGAACAAAACCGCTACTGGGTGAAGGAGCATTAAACGATATGCAATACAAGAAACAACACTTCTTTGTGACTCATAGACAATCATATTATGGACACGCGTTTTAAAAAAAAAAGATTAAGGCTACTTCATGATATCACAGTTCACCTTAAGGGTCGATTGGTCCTTTACTGGAATAAGAATTAACATAAATATATACATGTACATTTTGCAGCGCACTCGGCAAAGTCTCTGACTTTTCGCCGTTCTGGCTTAGGTGGCCTTATGCATCTTCTAACGCAGCCTTTTCGAAGCATCACTACAAGCCAGGACGGCCTCTTATCGGCTATTAACATGATTAAAGAGAATAAAAACCCACCAGTTCAGATGAAAAAAACGCAACATGCATTGTTACAAATTATCTAGTAAACAGCTAAACCTACTTATCATGTTACATCGAACCGTTTGAGGTGTGCCACCATGTCTCCCATACACGGACAATCATATTATAGCGCGGAAATTTTTGTCCATTTTCCCTTATTTTTGCAACCCTCGGTCAGTAAGCTTTGGTTATCAAGGTGCGATAAATTGAGAGCAAAGATCATTTTCTTTTCATATTTGTCATCTTTTACAATATTAAGTCCCTTTAACTAGCTTTAACCATAACCTAAGCTCAAGTATAGATGAGAAAAAAGAAAATTTCTAAGGCTCTTACCTTCCGCAAAGGTGAAAGATGGACTTTAATCTGAACACGGGCCTGACTTGGCTATTCTGGAAGCGCTTCACTACTGAAGCTGAATTTATTTCAGTACCATCAATGAGGGGAGCTTCAATTAAGAGCACTTCGTAGCATGTTTTTTCAACCCCCGTTTGTCTAAATGTTACAAAATAAATTACTACTAATATTTACTTAGTCTGTAGAAGGCCCTCACAATTTTTTCTCAAAAACTCCTTTTCTCTAATGCAGACATGCTGTCACCAACGTAAAAAATAGATTGGGGCATGAGGATGAAGGTGAAAATTTAACTTTAAAAAACTCTCTCTTTTGCTAACTTTGACGGGCTTATGAAAGTATCGCGAATCCATTCCTTTCTAGAAATGTGTGAATTTCCATGTGTCCTAAACTCTTATTTATCAATCAATTTATTTACTTATTTTTTTTCCTTGGCATCATTTTAACTGTTTCTTAAAAGGAATTTTGTTGAGCGATCATTGCTTTTATCTATCGTTTCGTTTCTATCTTGACAACGTTCTTCACGTGAGGAATTGTCATTTTGTGACATTACCTTTCAGTAGTAATTCAAAAATGTGTTATTTAACAATTATTTACCGAAGGCGAATTGATTATCGGTGAACATTCACCGAGACGAACTAGAGGTGAATATTCACCGATAATCGCTGAGCCTGAGGCGAATAATTGTTTTAGTATAAATACACAGGTGATTATTTCAAAAAAGAGAAAAAAAAAACAACGTGAAACCATCTTCACTTCCAGTGGCAAAATGACTACTGGCAGCCATTTTGTCCGTCGAGGTGATTATAGGCTGATATTCCGAGATAGCGAGCCAATGAGAGCGCGCGATTTTGTATAATCACCTGTGTATTTTAATCTGGATCTCTCTTTGTATTTATATGCCATATATGTTTACAGTTTCAGAGCTTGCTCATGAAAAAATGTCTTGTATTCAAATTATTATTTCAATTATGCTCGACTATTTTTCTAGGACTTACACTTATGTCCAGAAATGCACGTAGTCGCAAGAATAACAAATATAACAGCTGTGCTAAGGAAAATACCGAAAATAACAATTATAGCAAAAATAACGATTGAAGCAAACAGCAGAAGCAAGAATAACAATTCTTCAAGGCAGACAAGGAGAGGGGGCCCTACAAATATAACAAAAATAACGAAAATAACAAATTTAGCGCAAATAACAAAGCAAGCAACCGGCAGCAGCAAGAATAACAATTTTTAGGGGCAGACAAGGGAAGGGGCCCCACAAATATAACGAAAATAACAAATATAGCAAAAATAACGAATGAATCAAACGACAGCAGCAAGAATAACAATTCTTCAAGGCAGACAAGGAAAGGGGGCCCTACAAATATAACAAAAATAACGAAAATAACAAATTTAGCGCAAATAACAAAGCAAGCAACCGGCAGCGGCAAGAATAACAATTCTTAGGGGCAGACAAGGGAAGGGGCCCCACAAATATAACGAAAATAACAAATATAGCAAAAATAACGAATGAATCAAACGACAGCAGCAAGAATAACAATTCTTCAAGGCAGACAAGGAAAGGGGGCCCTACAAATATAACAAAAATAACGAAAATAACAAATTTAGCGCAAATAACAAAGCAAGCAACCGGCAGCAGCAAGAATAACAATTCTTAGGGGCAGACAAGGGAAGGGGCCCCACAAATATAACGAAAATAACAAATATAACGAATATAGCGAAAATAACAAAGGAAGCAAGCCACAGCAGCAAGAATAATAATTCTTCAAGGCAGACAAGAGAAGGGGGCTCCACAAAAATAATTTCAATAATTTCAGAGCGAATGCAATCCGCTCTGACGAAGGGCTAACGCTCGAAACGTCAGCTTTTAGAATCTCTGTACGGTGGCCAATTTACGTTATCAACTCCATTGATAAAACCACATTTTTGTATACTACTTCCCCACCGACGCAGCACTACAGTTTCTTTAGAAACTACCCCTTCATTAATTTGAATTTAAGAGTCCGCATGTTATTGAAAGGCGCAGTAGCAGTAAGTTAAACTGGACAATTTAAGCAATTCTCAATATATAGACACCTGAAAGATTCAGGCGGCTTTAACGCATGAGCATTGCCGGTGCAATGCTCTTCCAAACTGAGCTATGAAGCTACTCAGTTGGGATCAGGTCAATTTGTTGAGCTCATGTGTTCTCTTGAAAGGACTCGATGAATGAAAGAAATGTATAAAAGACGAAATGTAGCAGTGATCGTCGCACTTAACTGGACTATCTATGCAGGTAAGTAAGTAAGTAAGTAAGTAAGTAAGTAAGTAAGTAAAATCCTTTATTTAAAAACACGATTAGCGTTTAAGCACTACATGCTTGAGGGATCGTGTATCCAATTTATTATCTAAGTATCTAATTACCTACTGAAAAATGAATGAAACAAGAAATTAATTTACTTTATGGCAAATCTGATCTCGCTAAACATCGGACGAGATTTTGCCTTTGAATAAAATTGTTTTAAATTACAAGAATCATTAAAATATTCTGAAACACAGTTCCACAGTACAGCTCCTCTGTAACAAACAGAATTTTTCATGAAATAAGTGGAAAATCGTGGAACGACGGCCTTATTATGTCCTCTTAGGCTATACGGACTATTACGCCATGCAACTAAATCCGAGATCATTGCGGGCATATTATCGCTGGCTATGTTATAGATTAGTTTGACAAGACTTCGTTTATACACGTCATAAATCGAGTCCCATTGTGTGAGTTCCATAACTTGTACTGATGGTGTGTCTCGCGGCAAATTAAAAATTAGCCTTCCGGCACGACAGTGCAGGGCTTGCATTGATTTGATATAATCTAGGTTGTTACAGTTCCCCCAGATAGCGATGCCGTGTGTCACTGAAGGGAGAATCACCTTAAAGTATAGGTCAAGAAGTGATTTTCTCTTAAGAAAAGAACATTTTTTCAATAAGTTCAATTTCTTGACAAAGTTGTTCCTTAATGCCTTAAGATAAGGTGTTTACTGAAGGTGTCTACGGAAGAGACAATTGCTTTAATTGCTTTAATTGCTTTAATTGCTTTAATTGCGTTAATTGCTTTAATTGCGTTAATTGCTTTGCTTTAATTGCTTTAATTGTCCATTTAATTGTCCATTTAAGTGCGATGATCACTTCAATCTACATTTTGTCTATAACCCGAACTTCAAAAATATACGTTTCTTTTATTTAAATAGACATAACTAGAAAAAAAAGAAGCAAAAAAATATCTATTTAAATATAACTTTTCGTTATTACAATTACCTGAATTTCGCTATCATTCCCATTTGTTCACAATGTAAATTGGGTAGCAACCATCTTGGAATTCAACCGGATGGGTATAAACGGTGTAGAAGAGAAAAATGAAAGTTTATCGTCAAATGTTTACGTCCACCACTTATCCTGAAATTTCACGGATCGTTGTAAGAAGCTGAACTGGCAGAGAAATATTCCAGAATATAAAACGGTTGTTGATTGCGTGCACAACCATGCATTTGATCATTGTTCACCTGACGAGAAGTCCACATTGGGAACAAATATTGCACTTGAGGTCTTGAGGAAATGGCCTAGGACCATATTCAAGACAAATGCACAGTTCTTTTTCCGGTGGGTATTACGCTGGTGAATATTTCTTTTTGCGCGTTAAACATAAAGCATCTCGCTTAAATTTCGGCAATTTCCCGTTGAATTTTATTGTTCGATCTCTCTTTAAAGTAAACAAAAATCAATACAAAAAGTTTGAGGCTTTTTTCTCAAGTCAAACACCAATTGTAAAGTGACACATGTCGAAGAACTTAAAATGTGTAAATATATCAAAAGAAATGCAACGAAGGGATCGTCAGGCACACGGCTATCCATCACGTATCGATTAAACCTGCGATCAGGCCCATTTTTAGCTTCGCCCATATGTTCTCTTATGTCGTCGCTCGCTAAAATTGGGCCTGACCTAAAGTCTCTCAAGAATTCCGGACGGTCGGCCAAAATTTGGCCGACCAAACTCGTGATCTGATTGGCTGTTGAAACGCCGGAAGTAAAAATGCCATCGTGATTGCGCGGAGCTCTCGCGAAGTCCTCGAAACTAATCCGCCATAAGTGTACGAAAAAATTTGCTCCCTTTTGTTCTTACAATGCCGTGGACGGTGCAACTTGATTTTATTTGTATAAATGGAGATATGCCATCTGAAACATCTCATAACTTGTCCAGAATCGGGTTTGAATCTCTGGAACGAGTGAAATTAGCGATTCCGTTGTCGAGCTCTGTGGCCATGGGGTTGAAAGTACTTTGGCACAAACTTCCCTGATGTTTTGAAAGCTAAATAGCTGGTTCTTTCAAATGGCAATGAAAGCCGATGCATATTGGTTTCCTGGATGAGACAAGGGACATAGATATCAACAGGAGGAGATGCTGATAAAATCGCAAGTTACACGAATGCATGTTTTGAATACGGCTTTTATTTACTGTACATGACACGGTTTGTTTGCACACTTCATAATATTTCCAGTTGATTTAACCTATAAAAACTCGCACTCCAGAAACTTAAATTTGCATGTTTCCAGAGAGATCAATTGTACAACAATAAAAGAAACTTTGCGAGTCCATCGTACTGTTCGTACTCCATCAAAAAAATAAAAATAACAGCCAAACTTATCATGATTTTACTGCGCGCAATTCTAGAAATACACTGCAACTGAAGATATCACCCGAAAAAATCACCAAAGAAACCTTCATGGGCAAACACGTTAAAGGAATAATGTATTTCTCCTTTTTTTTTCTGTAAAAATCTATTGCCAAACCGTCCAACGACAAAATGCTAGGTTGTCTCAGTTACAAATTAAGATGTCAAGCTTAAAAGATAGCATATTCAGTGAACCTTAACACCGGCCTTTGCCGCAATATAGTCGTCGAAAACATTCCCCATGCTTTAAATGTGTTTTTCTCAAATTAAAGCCAACGGTAACTTTCGAATTCGTTTATAATATTCCTCCCACGGTAATTAACTCTGGTCAAAACAAAGTAGCGTGAATCTGCCGTCCACGCGTGTATTGGTGCAATGAAAGTAAATTTGATTGGCCGATGAAGGACATGTCAATCAATCAAAAAAGTGGGCGGAAGGAATTTCGAAGAGGAATTTGGTCAGGCTCTATTTTTCGCTTCGCCAACTCCGCATTACGTACCACGCGAAAGTAAAATAGAGCCTGATCGCAGGTTAGTATCGATTCTGCCCGGCTTCGCGGGCAAGATAGAAACATTCCCGACGATGCACCCGTTCACGGAAGCAATCAAATGGCACCATTTTCGTAATTTTCGGTTGCTCCGGTTCTCGGCGACGTTGTCCT
>OX421456.1:35048939-35061439 GCA_949126865.1 Montipora capitata | reverse complement strand
TGTTCCTTCTAATCAATGTTCAGTTGTAACGTGTAGCAGAAGTCCATTACATCATGGCGAAAGACGAAAATACTTGGTCTCCTGCCCTTAAACATGATTGACTAAGATAGAAGAAGGTATTTGGTAACAGAATCGAAGGTTAAAATCTGTCGTTATTGTGAACACTTCCAACCTCATCTAGACACCTTCATTAGACTTATTTCCTGGCAGAACGTAGTCAGGGGGATATCACGTTCATTGACTAAAGCTTCTACAAACAATAGGGTCTTCAGTAACTCCAAAATAAGTTCCACGATCCCTTGATTTCTTCAGTGCGCTCCTAAGATAATTTGGTCGTTATCTGATTACAGCAAAAGTTTCAAAACATTTAAATATGCGAAGATTTGGGTGCGAACGTCCGTAATGGTGCCTAACTGACCAGATTCCTCACGATGTCCTATACGATGTAAATCGGGGTTGATATTTCACCTTTTTACACCAGTAAGCAGATTATTGAACCTTTTGTACTTCTAAATTGACAACAGAAACAATCTGTACCTGCGTAATGAAGTTCAAATGCATATGACTTCTTGCCGTTTGGTATAAAAATTTATGAAATCTTGGCTAACCAGGAAAACTCTGACAAATATTAGATGAAAATTCAAAATGCAGGTCAGCTGGAAATTCAACTGTCGAGTTAAGTTCACAACAAATACGAAAAACTACACTTTAATTAATTACCTGCACAGTACAATTCAAACACCACACTATTTGCTTCTTAGTCAAATTTTTGTTCTTTCCTCGACGTAAGACCTGTTGACGGCCGATCGACAAAATTTCTTTGTTTTGAGTTCAAACTCTACCTCCTCACTTTTCAATTGGCACTATCCATTTAGCTATCGACTAGTCCGTCCTCCAAACAAACGTTTATTGTCTGCCATAGCCATGTCCCATCGCTCTCTCTTTGTTAACCGTCTGAGTGTCTGGTTTGCACAAAAATAGAACAGAATAATTCGAATTGTCAGAATCTGACTCGTAACTTTCCCAGAGCCGAAATCAGGCCAAGTAGGTTCAAATCTGCTCGACGCCCTTCTGGAAGCCATCGCACGAAAAGAAAGAGAAAACGTTCCTTAGTTTTACGTATATTTCGAGAAATAATTGTATTCAAATGGATACTCGCATTTCAAAGAAACTTGCTGGAATCTGGGTTAAAAATGAAAAACGCTGTGAGGTCAGGTGAAGTAAAACAAATAACATTTACGCAGGCAACGAAGTCAAAATACAGGCTATTCAACCGTAAAGATGTGCACAACAGAAATCAATGCAACAGCAAAAATTTCACCTGTAAAGTCAGATTCGCACACCTGATGTGTCGCCTTTTCAAGTTTAAATGGCTTTACACAAGCTGTGCCTTCCTTTTATAACGTAGCGACTGTAGTTGGCCAAATTTTCGCTTCTTTCGTCCCATTGTTTGCCGTAACAGTGATTAATTCTGCGAGTTAAAACTCTCCCGTTTTCCCCAACGGTTGACATTTTCGTGTTGGTATCGTTTTTGTCATCCCAACAAAATTCTTCGTTTGCCATGGACTCTCGATGAAGGCTTCCCAGGGGTTTGGGGGAACGTGGGAATATCAGTTATATTAAGGGACCCAATTGATATTTATGGATTAATTTGAGACAGGGGATAACTTTGGGATAACTTTACTATTAAACGGAACTTTGACAAAACATTTTCGGGGAAAATAAAAGTTATCAATAGGGTACAAGGGAGAAAAAGTGACATTTACAAGGGATCAAGGGAAAACGCTCGTCTCGCGATAGCAAAGGAAACATTTTATTGCCCTGGCCTCTGGAAAAAGCAAATTACTGTTTTAAATTTATTTTTGAAATTCTATTGTTAAGGTTACTTTCCAGTTGGCGAAGATTTCTGCTCGCGGTTTCGTTCATTTAAGCGATCATGACACCTTCTTGGTTGATTAACTTTATTTGAAAATACGTTTTTTTCTAAATAACTCGGCCGCTTTTTGAGATTTTTAATATTTTTCTTTTGTAAACTTAAGATAAAGTTACTGAGTTAAACTTTTGTCAAATAAACGAAAAAACAATTTTTTTGCCCTTGAAGGTGGGAAGTAACCTTAAGCTATTCATTACGTGTCTCTCCCGGTCACACTATTGTGAGCTGACTGGTGCCCCTGGTCAGTACTTATTTCATTAATTATACTCCTATTGTTTTGTTTTGCAACATCACAATGTACCAAAACGCTTTGAGACTTCAACCTATATCCAAATTCGGTTTCAGTATCAATCTTTAAGCAATGGCAAGATTCCTGGTTTCCTTTTCTTGATAATTATTTCTTGTTTCTCGAATTGTCTTTGTAATCAACCCGTTTTGGTCGATTGGACAATTACCAGAGAATATTAAACTAGTTAACGCATAAAGGAAAATGATTAGTTCATTCCACCGTTACCTCAGCTCTATGGTACGGCTCACAATTGCTCGTCTCGCGATAGGAAAGAAAACATTTTTTTGGGCTGGCCTCTGGAAAAGCAAATTACTGTTTTAAATTAATTTTGGAAATTCCATTGTTAAGCTATTCATTAATTGTCTGTTCCCGTTACACTATTGTGAGCTGACTGGTGCCCATGGTCCGTACTTGTTACATTAATTATACTTTTTTGTGTGTTGTTTCGTGACATCACAATGTACTAAAACGCTTTGAGACTTCAACCCATATCCAGATTTGGTTTCAGTATCAATCTTTAAGCAAGGGCAAGATTTCCGGTTGCATTCTCTTGATAATTATCTCTTGTTTCTCGAATTGTCTTTGTAATCAACCCGTTTTGGTCGATTGGAAAATTACCATAAAATAATGAGTTAACGCCTGAAAGAAGATCATTAGGTCATTCCACCCTTAACTCGCCTCCATGATACAGGTCACAATTCTGATTGGTGCTGTGCCATGCGGCGTGGTTTCTATAATTTATGGTCAGTTTTAAAAGTACACCAACGTCGACTTTTAACCACTAAAGGGGAATTCCATCACGACGTCCCACTTATCAGGATATCAAAACCAGTCGGTAAGTTTTAGTGCAGACCTCATTACATAACGTAATGTTAACGAAAGTACAAAATGTGAATGAAACCACTTCAAATACGAGCAGTAGACAACGAAAAAAGTTGCCGGAATAAGTGGATAGGGGACATGGAATGGCACACAGTACATTTTCTGACATTATTCAAGTTGACAGTGATTATAGACAATTTCTGATACTAACTGAAGTCATGAACGAGCGAGTTCTGAGTTTAAAATACACTTATTTGAATCAATACTAGATTGGTCTTTAGTGTGCATGTCTTTAACTCTTCCTTTTGGAGCCATTGATTTGAATTTAAATTCGATTTAATTTCTAAATATCTATATAAGTATCCTGTGTCAAGGAAATAGATCAATTGTCTAAATAGTGTCAGTTTTCAATTAGGCACTGCTTTCTGTTGTCAGTTTTCAACAGATAACCCGCTGTAGCAAATAATATCAGTTAACCTATGGCATTGTCCCATGTCTTGTATTTTTGCCACCTTAGAAAAAAAAAGCTGTGAGGCAAGAGGAACAAGATGTTGAGAAATGTGATTATTGTTCAGGTTCTGGTATTAATATGGCAGATATTTGTTCCTTGCATTGTGCGCGGATCACGGTCTTACGGGTAAGAGGCATTATCATAGGCTATACAAGTGTAGGTCAGACCAGGTGTATTTCCTAACTTCTCATAATTAACTTCTCATAATTGCTCGTAATTTCAAATCAGCCTCTCGCTCGATTACTCCCTGAATTGCACTCCACTTGGTCCAAATATTATTACTTATTATTATGATTACGATTATGATTATGATTATCATCATCATTATCATTATCATTGTCATTTTCATTACCATTATCATCATTATTATTATTATTATTATTTATCATTTATTTGTTTTTCTTTTTAACAACAACAGCTTTATTAAAATCTCCTTAGAAAACGTATTTACAAATCTTCACACATTCCATTATCGTAGACTAAAATTTTGATGAAAATGAAAGTATCATAAGATCCTAAAACAGTAATTCACGAGCTCATGTTATCATCGACTTTCTAAAATTAGTGGATACACGACCGGTTAGCGTTTAAACGGCACACGTTCACTAATATATAATAAAATAGGATTATATTATATTATATTATATTATATTATATTATATTATATTTTATTTTATTAAAAACTGGATCATTGGATAATGCAATTCGAGAGTTTTGATTGGCTTAGCCATCATGGGTTATTAGCCATTATACCATGATCTACAAACACGGCAAGCATATGCGTGATTTTTTGGGCCTTTTTATTTTTATTGTAGTCTAGTTTTCTATATTTTGGGGGCGTTTTTAATAAAACAATTATTCCATTCGCGCTTGTTGGATATGAGGTGATTATAGCCAACTCGGCGCTACGCGCCTCGTTGGCTATCTATCATCTCATATCCAACGCGCGCTCATGGAATAATTGTTAAATATTTAATTATATTATATTATATTATATTATATTATATGTTAGTATCACCCAACTAGTGGACTAATGCAAATCCTGCATTTTAATTGGCTACGCTACTAGAGGACTATTAGTAATAGTCCTCGAGTAGCGAAAAGCGTGACGCTTTTTTTCGTTTTATTCCCAAATAAATATTTCTTCAACTTGCATTTGCTAACTTTATTATTGCCTTTTCTGTCCTTCTAGTTGGGTGATACTAAAACAATTAGACCCTTCGCCCTCAAGGGCCACGGGTCAAAAGCCCATTCGGCTTCGCCTCATGGGCTATTGAACCGTAGCTCTTGCGGGCGAAGGGTCTAATTGTTAATTATAACATGATTGTTACATGACATCATTGTAATTGTCATTGTTATTGTTATTAGTATTCGAGGTCATTCTAAAGAAAGAATACTCTAGCATTACTTATTATGAAGCGAGCACTCGGAAATAAGAACTTCGAAGTACGTTTTGTAGTTTTGTATTAAAAAGTACGTTTTGTAAATTGTGACTGAGAAACTAGAACTATTACATCTCCTAAGACCCAGAAGCAAATTCCTCTTTGCCTTAACTGTTAGAATTTAGAAGCAGTGACAATGAACTAAAGAGTGATAGCCGGTTAAGGTTAACACGGGTCTTATTTGCAGTAGTTTACTGACAATAATCTCGGGACTTCGATAACTGGCCGCTTAATAAGGAGTGGCCTCCAAATAGAACTGAGGTTCGGCTGTAGCATCTTAAAATGTAGTATTTAAAACGTTAGGTGATATTAAATTGACGAGGTCTTGATACTTTGCCTCCCCCAGCTGCATGGAAGGATACTGTGCCATGGACAATTGCCGAAACGCGCCGGGAAATCAACAGTCCACTTACTGTTATATAGCAGCTGATTCGGCCGGGAATTACCTCCGATGTGGTGGAAGAGGAGACTGCAGAGGAGCAGCTCAAAGCTGGGGAAACTGCAAGGCGTTCTCGTGTTTTGCTAATCGCGCCCCTAGTCCGTCCAGAAGTCGCAGCAAAACGTGTGAGAGCATGAATGCAAAGAAGGTCCGTGAGTTGAACGAAGGGTGTAGATCCTTCAGTTTTGAAAAATGGACAAGAGATTACGACAAACCTGGTAAAATAGTGAAAAAGTTCGAGCCCTGCGTAGGTTCTCTCATCGAGGACGAAGCAAAGAAAGTCATCAAGTACTGCTTCTGTTACAACTCCTGTGGGAAAGATCAAGCGGATAGTGACGCTTGTACATTCACAGGATTAGATCGAAGATTAGACTTTGAAGCCACCACAGCGTCGACTTACGCTGCAATGTATGTATAATGATGTATATCTGAATCTATTTTGACATAAAAATGTTAGCGAGGCGGTGACTTGACGGTTTAGGAGCTGAACTCTGGATCGAGTGGTCCAAGTTCGAGCCCTAGGTCTGGCCAGGGTCATTGTGTGTGTTCTTGGACAAGACACTTGGGCAAGTGCCCACCTCATCCAAGTGTATAAATGGGTACCACGGGAATATTCAAGGGTAACTCTGCAATGGACTAGCATCCTATGCAGAGTTGAGTAGAAATTTTAATACAGCAAAAACCGAATAATCTCCAGCCACATGAGTTACACTCTTTTTTATATGTTTCTTTGCCTAATTTTGAATCATTGTGAACTATAAGTCCTTGCTTGCTTTACTTATTCACGTAGCTTACGTTCAAGTAGTGTATAACCTTGTACATCGAATCTTTTAAGCTAGTTGAAGGACTTGCCGCTCAAGGTAAAGTATAACGTGTACAATTGAACACATTCAGGATAATGGACGCATTAAGAACAAAGAAGTGTTTCCTGAGATTCAGTGAAACCTCTGAGCAGAAGCGAATCGTCTATAGCTACAGATCAACAAACTTAGCCTCGCTCTCCACAGTGATTTATTCACGACGTTTGTTAGACATTGAAAAATGTGGACCGAGACTAGTTACAAGTAAACCAAGGCAAACAGGTTTCTGTAACAGGCTATGCATCAAATAAACGTGTCTGTTTTTATTTTTTATTTTTTATTTCGCCTCTATAGAAAAGTTTTTGAGAATGCCGAGTAGTATGTTTTAATGGCTATTAATTTAAAGTTAACCTGATTTTGTTATCCTTTTTTTTCTATTTCATTTTTTGAAGATGCGCGATAGATTGTGAACCCACTGACAAGGTATGATTTCATTTTGATAGAGAAGGCGAGTGACAACAACGAAAAAAACAATACAAACAATATCTTGAATATGCATGTGGACACTCTAGGAAAACAGCAACAGATCGATTAGTTTGCGCATACATGTACAGAGATGTTACACTATAATAGCTATTGTCTAAAATGAAGGTGAAGGATAATAGAGTTAAACTGCATATAGACCTCATTTTCCCAATTATCAAATTGGTTATATTAAGATATGGTACCACGAAGGCTACGCCAAGAGAACGTCTCCAAACAAAAGGTTTAATAAATAGAAAAATGGTTCTGCACGTGCTTTTTGAATCTTTGTACATTTCTTACCCGTCACCTGCAAACAACAGCGTGAAATGACCAAGTTCTACGCAATAGCTAATAATTTTTTCCTGTTCTCCTTGGAATTGAACGCTGTCACTGCATTTTTAGCCTGAGCAAATTTTTAGACAGATAGGCTAATGGGACAGTTCTACACAGTCGCAACGGTAAAATATAAATCCACTGTTTACAAGGCGTCGTCCCTGGCGTAGGCGTCGTCACTGCTAAAGCTCCTTGCATGTGTGGGATGTTTTTTTCCGCGGAGAATAGAAAAGCGGCGTGTAAATAAACCCACTTTGGCCGTACACGCGAGCAAAGTTAGTCCGTATCACAAGATTGGCTATTTTTGAACCCTTGTGGGATTTCCAAAAGCAGACGTGTTTTAAAAATAACTTCGGATAGATTACCATGGAAAAGGCCTATATGGGGCATTAACTCTCTCTCTCTCTTAATCTTCCCTTGCTAAAATGATATATTTTTTGCCCATTTTTCTGCAATTTCCTGGTCGGGTACCCCTTGCAAGTTCGCACTCGTTATCCCCCCATCTGGTGCATGATCACTTATACTTGTCTTCGCTTTTGTTACATTCCTATGCCGCAGTATAAATTCTTGGCCAGACTCAAGCACAACAAGCCAAATAAAGCTAGTCTAAAAGTAACAATCACCAAAGGAACGACATCGTCCAGGACTACATCATCTGAAGGAAGTACCAGCTTTACTGTGTCCGCTGAACTCGGCGCCTCCATACTTGAAATATTTTCAGCGAAACTTGGCCTCTCAGCGACTACGGGATTCAACTGGAGCAACAGTTCCAGTTCCACCAGTGTTGAGGAAGTAAAGCATGAAGTCAGCGTGGAGGTGAATCCAGGCGACGAAGTGCTTGTGTACCAGGTTGTTGGCGAGTGTGAGAATTCTGATGGTACCAAGTACACTCTCAAGACAGGGAGATACGAGACCAAAGGCAAAGCTGGCGAAATACTGGGGACTTCTGAGATACCTCCCGAGGAAGGATCTAAATGGGCATAAATTTTTCTTTTATTAATTTTTTTTTCGACGTACCACACTGGGTATCATGCACCAAAAATGGACTGATTTTCATGGCTAATGATCATTAAAATTCTTCAATGAAACTAACGCTTGTTTGACGGTTGTGTAAAACTTGCCTTGGAAAGCGGCGTTGGTCTAAGGAACAACACAAAAAGGGAGGTTGGTCTAGAAGAACCGCATTCAAAATCAGTCGTTTTTTTAACGGAAATGCACCTTCTGCTTTCGCTTGATTCTCTCAGATTTCCCAACTTTTTTTAAGTGGTTCCAAATGCTTGGCGTCTTAATTTCTTGCTTTTTTGGTGAAATAGTGTCAACTTAAGCGGCATTTTATTTTTGGACTTCACGGGCAGTTTTTTTCGAGTGGGGGTGGGTGTGGAGTTTGCGAAGGGGTTACATACCCACTTCCCAATTGCTCGTCTTGCGATAGGAAAGAAAACATTTTTTGGGGCTGGCCTCTGGAAAAAGCAAATTACTGTTTTACATTAATTTTGGAAATTCCATTGTTAAGCTTTTCATTAATTGTCTGTTCCCGTTACACTATTGTGAGCTGACTGGTGCCCATGGTCCGTACTTGTTACATTAATTATACTTTTTTGTGTGTTGTTTCGTAACATCACAATGTACTAAAACGCTTTGAGACTTCAACCCATATCCAGATTTGGCTTCAGTATCAATCTTTAAGCAAAGGCAAGGTTTCCGGTTGCATTCTCTTGATATAATTCTCTCTTATTTCCCGTTTTGGTCGATTGAACAATTACCATGCATAAAATAATGAGTTAACGCATGGAAGAAGATCATTAGGTCATTCCACCCTTAACTCGCCTCTCTGATACAGGTCACAATTCTGCTTGGTGCTGTGCCATGCGGCGTGGTTTCTTTTACTTATGGCTCATCTTAAAAGTACACCAACTTCAACTTTTAACCACTAAAGAGAACAAATGTCTGTGTATATTTTGGCCTCAAATGGTTCTTGTACTAAAGACTGCGTTGCTTTGGGAAGGAACGGAAAAGGATGGATGATCCAAACTCATCTCATGTTACTTACCTCCAAAGAACAATCCTGGACCAACTATATGCCGTCTAAGTTTCATTATCATTGCTATCATTGCTTAAATATTCTTAAATTTACTAGACGCGGAATTAGCCGTCCACCTTTCCCCATCCGCCCTCCCCCTTTACTTTCTCCGCCCTTCCTCTTCCCCCTTTACCCCTTCCCCCCTCTCCCCCTCCCCCTTAAGCCTGGTCGCAGAAAATCAAACAGAAAGCAATGAAGTGGATTATTTATTTATTTATTTATTTATTTATTTATTTATTTATTTATTTATTTACTCAAATTCAATTACAAAGATGATCAAAACAAAAACAAAAACAAAAACAAAGAATTAAATATATGTACAAGTATAAAAAGAGGGAAATCTGAGTAATTAGGCCAGTTTATACATAATTCTAGATTCCTTATTTTAAATAAACTGCCTGTGATAAAATGCAAAATACATAAAAAACGAACATAGACAATACGTGATCAAAAACTATAAAAATTTATCCTCACTTAAGTTAAATTTACTGATATAAAATTGATTCACTTTCTTACTAAAGACTGATACTCGATCAATTGTCCTAATAACTACAGGCAGACCATTCCATACAGAATTTAAAAACGTCGGTTCTAAAACGACCCTTGGCAAGTATGGCTTCTGAATTTCTCATATCGTACTTATATGATTTGAAGCTAACATACGAGAGGACGTCAAAATCTATATGCCCCTTAAGACATTTAAAAAAGAAACATAAATCTAAAACCTCCCTTCTAAACTCGAGAGGCAAAAGACCTAATTTAGCTAAACGTTCTGGATAAGTTAAATCACATTTTAAGATGAATTTGGTGGCACGCCTTTGAATATCACGTTCATTGACTAAAGCTTCTAATATATAGATTTAGGCCAGCCAAAAAGCGTAGCTCCTGGGCCGGGTTGTTCAGAGGCTTCCGAACAATCCTCTGTTAACCTGACTTGAGCCAGCGATCTAATAGAAAAACAGCACTTGGTCCGCGGTCATTTTCACAAAACACGATAAGTACTTCATATATCCCTTATTATGTATATTTTATAGAGTATTTAATAATTGCCCTATATACCCATGTATACCCTTATATACCCCTATATAGCTTTGTATACCCTCATATACCCCTATATACACACGTATAACCTTAAATACCTCTATATACCCATGTATGCCTTATATATACCCATGTATACCTTTGTATATCCTTATATACACCTGTATACCCACGTATATACTTGTATACCCTTATATATTCCTATATACCCACGTATACCCTTATATACCCCTATATATCCCTGTATACTCATGTATACCCTTAATACCAACGTATACCCTTATAGACCCCTATATACCCATGCATACCCCTATATACCCATGTATACCCTTCTATACCCACGTATACCCTTATATACTACTATATAACCATGTATACAAGAGAGTGAGGCGTGGGTTTTCGATGGCGGCTTCTACTCAAAGCTCTATATCAAATTGGAAATTGCTACATTTTCTCTTGGCTTTCTTCCCCTTATCTTTCCGTTTAACGACCAACAATTTCATTCATCACAAGCAGTACTTGGAAAGCGGTGTACTACTCAAGCAAGATATATCTCGACCAAGAATCTTATCTCGTACAAATGAGCTTAGAAGACCTATCGTTAGCTGGAATAAATGGGGCTATACTTGTGTTCATCTACCAGCAAAAGACCTTACGATATGTATAGACATTCATCCTAATCCGGGGCCATGTTCCGAGAAGTATTCGAATGCACAAGAAGGAAACACAAGATATCACTACAAGCTCAACACTCAACATGCGGCCGTCCAACTACCTATTGTGTACAATAGTAGTCAACTACCAGCTTCATGGATAACTGGGTACTGTCGTTTGAATTCTACTCTCTTGTCTACCACTGCGTCTTTTAACATCTTGAGATATCAAGGATCTAGAGTAGGAAGATCCATACAGGAATCTAAAATGGCAGAAAATCGTCGTATTCAAGTTCGTATTTCATCGAGGTACTCAACAAAGTTACACCATCAAATTTTGCATAATCTGCATAATTCCAATGTGACAAACTCCTTAAGGACTTCCGCCAACAATAGAAACCCGTCCAATTTAATAACTATTCATCCAGACAAACAAGAGCCTCCAAAAAGAATGATTACAAACAAGGTGAATCCAAATAATGGATTGACTGGGTTATGCAAACAAAACATGTTGTTGACTACTCTCAATGCTCGCTCTGTTAGGAATAAAACAGTGGATATTTTTGATTTTATTTGCGAAAGCAAAGCAGATCTCATTGCTATTACAGAGACTTGGCTTACAAAAAATGACTCAGCTGTGAAAGTGGAGTTATGCCCTGTTGGATATAAAATAGTAGATCATCCGCGAACTGGACGTACTGGTGGTGGGACTGCTCTTATATTTCGTGATACACTGAATGTAAAAAAAAAGTGGATGGTGGTCAAAAAGACTCGTTTGAATTCTCAGAGTGGATTGTGACATCATCATCCCATAATGTGCGCATTGTTATAGTTTACCGACCACCGTATTCCGAAGATCATAAAGTCTCTACATCTGTATTCTTTGACGAGTTCTCTGATTATCTGGAATCTCTTTTACTTTGCAAAGAACAACTGCTAATCACAGGAGATTTTAATATTCATACAGACAAAGGTCATCAGGATCCGATTTCTTCGGTTTTTCTAAACTTACTTGAATCATTCAATCTACAGCAACATGTTACTATGCCTACGCACCTCCATGGTCATATTTTAGATCTTATCATCACTCGTATGTCTGAAAAACTTGTACATGGATCACCTCAAAATGATCGCTACATCTCTGATCATGCTGCCATTTTATGCTGGTTATCATCATACAAACCTGACCTTTCTGTTAAGCCCATCACCTACAGAAAGCTAAAATCGATTGATATGAATCAAATGAAAAGTGATTTGAAAGATTCCGACATGTGTGCGGTTAATCATTTGTATGTAGAAGATGTGAGTGGAACAGATTTGAATGCTATGGCCTTAAAATATAATGCTACACTATCATCAGTGCTTGAGCATCATGGCCCCTTAAAAGTTGTTACTAAGACTTTAAGACCTACTGTCCCATGGTATAATGAGCTCATTGTTTCTGCAAGAAAGTTGCGAAGGAAAGCTGAGAGAAAATGGAGAAGAACTAGAACAATGGAAGACCTACAAGTATTTAAAACTAGAAGAAACTATGTGACTTTCCTGTTGAATAAGGCAAGACGTCAATTTTACTCTGAGTTTATGGAAGAGAACAGTGTTGATCAACGCAAACTTTTCAGAGCTGCAAATGAG
>OX421456.1:35036439-35043939 GCA_949126865.1 Montipora capitata | reverse complement strand
A
The DNA here is from genome assembly GCA_949126865.1 of Montipora capitata. Classification (NCBI taxonomy): domain Eukaryota; kingdom Metazoa; phylum Cnidaria; class Anthozoa; order Scleractinia; family Acroporidae; genus Montipora; species Montipora capitata. The sequence goes on along the minus strand of OX421456.1, from coordinate 35,043,938 downwards.
GAAAACTTTCCTTAGTTTTACGTATATTTCGAGAAATAATTGTATTCAAATGGATACTCGCATTTCAAGGAAACTTGCTGGAATCTGGGTTAAAAACGAAAAACGCTGTGAAGTCAGGTGAAGTAAAACAAATAACATTTACGCAGGCAACGAAGTCAAAATACAGGCTATTCAACCGTAAAGATGTGCACAACAGAAATCAATGCAACAGCAAAAATTTCACCTGTAAAGTCAGATTCGCACACCTGATGTGTCACCTTTTCAAGTTTAAATGGCTTTACACAAGCTGTGCCTTCCTTTTATAACGTAGCGACTGTAGTTGGCCAAATTTTCGCTTCTTTCGTCCCATTGTTTGCCGTAACAGTGATTAATTCTGCGAGTTAAAACTCTCCCTTTTTCCCCAACGGTTGATATTTTCGTGTTGGTATCGTTTTTGTCATCCCAACAAAATTCTTCGTTTGCCATGGACTCTCGATGAAGGCTTCCCAGGGGTTTGGGGGAACGTGGGAATATCAGTTATATTAAGGGACCAATTGATATTTATGGATTAATTTGAGGAAACAGGGGATAATTTTACTATTAAACGGAACTTTGACAAAACATTTTCGGGGAAAATAAAAGTTATTAATAGGGTACAAGGAAGAAAAACTGACATTTACAAGGGATCAAGGGAAAATCCTCGTCTCGCGATAGCAAAGGAAACATTTTATTGCCCTGGCCTCTGGAAAAAGCAAATTACTGTTTTAAATTTATTTTTGAAATTCTGGCCTCTGGAAAAAGCAAATTACTGTTTTAAATTTATTTTTGAAATTCTATTGTTAAGGTTACTTTCCAGTTGGCGAAAATTTCTGCTCGCGGTTTCGTTCATTTAAGCGATCACGACACCTTCTTGGTTGATTAACTTTATTTGAAAATACGTTTTTTTCTAAATAAATCGGCCGCTTTTTGAGATTTTTAATATTTTTCTTTTGTAAACTTAAGATAAAGTTACTGAGTTAAACTTTTGTCAAATAAACGAAAAAACAATTTTTTTGCCCTTGAAGGTGGGAAGTAACCTTAAGCTATTCATTACGTGTCTCTCCCGGTCACACTATTGTGAGATGACTGGTGCCCCTGGTCAGTACTTATTTCATTAATTATACTCCTATTGTTTTGTTTTGCAACATCACAATGTACCAAAACGCTTTGAGACTTCAACCTATATCCATATTCGGTTTCAGTTTCAATCTTTAAGCAATGGCAAGATTCCTGGTTTCCTTTTCTTGATAATTATTTCTTGTTTCTCGAATTGTCTTTGTAATCAACCCGTTTTGGTCGATTGGACAATTACCAGAGAATATTAAACTAGTTAACGCATAAAGGAAAATGATTAGCTCATTCCACCGTTAACTCAGCTCTATGGTACGGCTCACAATTGCTCGTCTCGCGATAGGAAAGAAAACATTTTTTTGGGCTGGCCTCTGGAAAAGCAAATTACTGTTTTAAATTAATTTTGGAAATTCCATTGTTAAGCTATTCATTACTTGTCTGTTCCCGTTACACTATTGTGAGCTGACTGGTGCCCATGGTCCGTACTTGTTACATTAATTATACCTTTTTGTGTGTTGTTTCGTGACATCACAATGTACTAAAGCGCTTTGAGACTTTAACCCATATCCAGATTTGGTTTCAGTATCAATCTTTAAGCAAGGGCAAGATTTCCGGTTGCATTCTCTTGATAATTATCTCTTGTTTATCGAATTGTCTTTGTAATCAACCCGTTTTGGTCGATTGGAAAATTACCATAAAATAATGAGTTAACGCCTGAAAGAAGATCATTAGGTCATTCCACCCTTACCTCGCCTCTATGATACAGGTCACAATTCTGATTGGTGCTGTGCCATGCGGCGTGGTTTCTATAATTTATGGCCAGTTTTAAAAGTACACCAACGTCGACTTTTAACCACTAAAGGAGAATTCCATCACGACGTCCCACTTATCAGGATATCAAAACCAGTCGGTAAGTTTTAGTGCAGACCTCATTACGTAACGTAATGTTAACAAAAGTACAAAATGTGAATGAAACCACTTCAAATACGAGCAGTAGACAACGAAAAAAGTTGCCGGAATAAATGGATAGGGGACATGGAATGGCACGCAGTACATTTTCTGACATTAGTCAAGTTGACAGTGATTATAGACAATTTCTGATACTAACTGAAGTCATGAACGAGCGAGTTCTGAGTTTAAAATACACTTATTTGAATCAATACTAGATTGGTCTTTAGTGTGCATGTCTTTAACTCTTCCTTTTGGAGCCATTGATTTGAATTTAAATTCGATTTAATTTCTAAATATCTATATAAGTATCCTGTGTCAAGGAAATAGATCAATTGTCTAAATAGTGTCAGTTTTCAATTAGGCACTGCTTTCTGTTGTCAGTTTTCAACAGATAACCCGCTGTAGCAAATAATATCAGTTAACCTATGGCATTGTCCCATGTCTTGTATTTTTGCCACCTTAGAAAAAAAAAGCTGTGAGGCAAGAGGAACAAGATGTTGAGAAATGTGATTATTGTTCAGGTTCTGGTATTAATATGGCAGATATTTGTTCCTTGCATTGTGCGCGGATCACGGTCTTACGGGTAAGAGGCATTATCATAGGCTATACAAGTGTAGGTCAGACCAGGTGTATTTCCTAACTTCTCATAATTAACTTCTCATAATTGCTCGTAATTTCAAATCAGCCTCTCGCTCGATTACTCCCTGAATTGCACTCCACTTGGTCCAAATATTATTACTTATTATTATGATTACGATTATCATCATCATTATCATTCTCATTGTCATTGTCATTACCATTATCATTATTATTATTATTATTATTATTATTTATCATTTATTTGTTTTTCTTTTTAACAACAACAGCTTTATTAAAATCTCCTTAGAAAACGTATTTACAAATCTTCACACATTCTATTATCGTAGACTAAAATTTTGATGAAAATGAAAGTATCATAAGATCCTAAAACAGTAATTCACGAGCTCATGTTATCATCGACTTTCTAAAATTAGTGGATACACGACCGGTTAGCGTTTAAACGGCACGCGTTCACTAATATATAATAAAATAGGATTATATTATATTATATTATATTATATTTTATTATATTTTATTAAAAACTGGATCATTGGATAATGCAATTCGAGAGTTTTGATTGGCTTAGCCATCATGGGTTATTAGCCATTATACCATGATCTACAAACACGGCAAGCATATGCGTGATTTTTTGGGCCTTTTTATTTTTATTGTAGTCTAGATTTCTATATTTTGGGGGCGTTTTTAATAAAAACAATTATTCCATTCGCGCTTGTTGGATATGAGGTGATTATAGCCAACTCGGCGCTACGCGCCTCGTTGGCTATCTATCATCTCATATCCAACAAGCGCGAATGGAATAATTGTTAAATATTATATTATATTATATTATATTATATTATATTATATTATCTTATATTATATATTATATGTTAGTATCACCCAACTAGTGGACTAATGCAAATCCTGCATTTTAATTGGCTACGCTACTAGACGACTATCAGTAATAGTCATCGAGTAGCGAAAAGCGTGACGCTTTCTTTTGTTTTATTCCCAAATAAATATTTCTTCAACTTGCATTTGCTAACTTTATTATTGCTATTGAACCGTAGCTCTTGCGGGCGAAGGGTCTAATTGTTAATTATAACATGATTGTTACATGATATCATTGTAATTGTCATTGTTATTGTTATTAGTATTCGAGGTCATTCTAAAGAAAGAATACTCTAGCATTACTTATTATGAAGCGAGCACTCGGAAATAAGAACTTCGAAGTACGTTTTGTAGTTTTGTATTAAAAAGTACGTTTTGTAAATTGTGACTGAGAAACTAGAACTATTACATCTCCTAAGACCCAGAAGCAAATTCCTCTTTGCCTTAACTGTTAGAATGTAGAAGCAGTGACAATGAACTAAAGAGTGATAGCCGGTTAAGGTTGACACGGTTCTTATTTGCAGTAGTTTACTGACAATAATCTCGGGACTTTGATAACTGGCCGCTTAATAAGGAGTGGCCTCCAAATAGAACTGAGGTTCGGCTGTAGCATCTTAAAATGTAGTATTTAAAACGTTAGGTGATATTAAATTGACGAGGTCTTGATACATTGCCTCCCCCAGCTGCATGGAAGGATACTGTGCCATGGACAATTGCCGAAACGCGCCGGGAAATCAACAGTCCACTTACTGTTATATAGCAGCTGATTCGGCCGGGAATTACCTCCGATGTGGTGGAAGAGGAGACTGCAGAGGAGCAGCTCAAAGCTGGGGAAACTGCAAGGCGTTCTCGTGTTTTGCTAATCGCGCCCCTAGTCCGCACAGAAGTCGCAGCAAAACGTGTGAGAGCATGAATGCAAAGAAGGTCCGTGAGTTGAAGGAAGGGTGTAGATCCTTCAGTTTTGAAAAATGGACAAGAGATTACGACAAACCTGGTAAAATAGTGAAAAAGTTCGAGCCCTGCGTAGGTTCTCTCATCGAGGACGAAGCAAAGAAAGTCATCAAGTACTGCTTCTGTTACAACTCCTGTGGGAAAGATCAAGCGGATAGTGACGCTTGTACATTCACAGGATTAGATCGAAGATTAGACTTTGAAGCCACCACAGCGTCGACTTACGCTGCAATGTATGTATAATAATGTATATCTGAATCTATTTTGACATAAAAATGTTAGCGAGGCGGTGACTTGACGGTTTAGGAGCTGAACTCTGGATCGAGTGGTCCAAGTTCGAGCCCTGGCCAGTGTCATTGTGTGTGTTCTTGGACAAGACACTTGGGCAAGTGCCCACCTCATCTAAGTGTATAAATGGGTACCAGGGGAATATTCAAGGGTAACCCTGCAATGGACTAGCATCTTATGCAGAGTTGAGTAGAAATTTTAATACCGCAAAAACCGAATAACCTCCAGCCACATGGGTTACACTCTTTTTTATATGTTTGTTCGCCTAATTTTGAATCATTGTAAACTATAAGTCCTTGCTTACTTTACTTATTCACATAGCTTACGTTCAAGTAGTGTATAACCCTGTACATCGAATCTTTTAAGCTAGTTGAAGGACTTGCCCCTCAAGGTAAAGTATAACTTGTACAATTGAACACATTCAGGATAATGGACGCATTAAGAACAAAGAAGTGTTTCCTGAGATTCAGTGAAACCTGAGAGAAGAGAAGCCTGAAAAATTCAAGACTTCAACGGGGTTTGAACCCTTAACCTCGCGAGGTCACGGGTTCAAACCCCGTTGAAGTCCTGAATAGGCTTCTCTACGCAATTGTAAAAATTGCGTTTATAACTGCGAAGATCATAGCTTTACTTGATTTCATATCCGCAGTTCATATATGATTCATTTCATATACCATTTCATCATTAACCTGATTTTGTTATCCTTTTTTTTTCTATTTCATTTTTTTAAGATGCGCGATAGATTGTGAACCCACTGACAAGGTATGATTTCATTTTGATAGAGAAGGCGAGTGACAGCAACGAAAACAACAATACAAACAAATCTTGAATATGCATGTGGACACTCTAGGGAAACAGCAAAACATCGATTCGTTTGCGCATACATGTACAGCGATTTTACTTAACAATTAGACCCGCAGCCCGCAAGGGCTACGGGTCAATATTCCATGAGGCGAAGCCGAATGGGGCTATTAACCCGTGGCCCTTAAGGGCGAAGGGTCTAATTGTTTTAGTATTACCCAACGAGTTGGACAAAAAAGGCAATAATAAAGTTAGCGAATGCAAGTTGAAGAAATATTTATTTGGCCGGAATAAAACGAAAGAAAACGTCACGCTTTTCGCTACTCGAGGACTATTACTAATAGTCATCTAGTAGCGTAGCCAATCAAAATGCAGCATTTGCATTAGTCCACTAGTTGGGTGATACTAAACTATAATAGCTATTGTCTAAAATGAAAAAAGGTGAAGGATAATAGAGTTAAACTGCATATAGACCTCATTTTCCCAATTATCAAATTGGTTATATTTGGATATGGTACCACGAAGGCTACGCCAAGAGAACGTCTCCAAACAAAAGGTTTAATAAATAGAAATTTGGTTCTGCACGTGCGTTTTGAATCTTTATACATTTCTTACCCGTCATCTGCAAAAAACAGCGTGAAATGACCAAGTTCTACGCAATACCTATTTTTTTCCTGTTCCCCTTGGAATTAAACGCTGTCACTGCATTTTTAGCCTGAGCAAATTTTTAGACAGATAGGCTAATGGGACAGTTCTACACAGTCGCAAAGGTACAATGTAAATCCACTGTTTACAAGGCGTCGTCACTGCTAAAGCTCCTTGCATGTGTGGGATGTTTTTTTCCGCGGAGAATAGAAAAGCGGCGTGTAAATAAACCCACTTTGGCCGTACACGCGAGCAAAGTTAGTCCGTATCACAAGATTGGCTATTTTTGAACCCTTGTGGGATTTCCAAAAGCAGACGTGTTTTAAAAATAACTTCGGATAGATTACCATGGAAAAGGCCTATATGGGGGATTAACTCTCTCTCTCTCTTAATCTTCCCTTGCTAAAATGATATATTTTTTGCCCATTTTTCTGCAATTTCCTGGTCGGGTACCCCTTGCAAGTTCGCACTCGTTATCCCCCCATCTGGTGCATGATCACTTATACTTGTCTTCGCTTTTGTTACATTCCTATGCTGCAGTATATATTCTTGGCCAGACTCAAGCACAACAAGCCAAATAAAGCTAGTCTAAAAGTAACAATCACCAAAGGAACGACATCGTCCAGGACTACATCATCTGGAGGAAGTACCAGCTTTACTGTGTCCGCTGAACTCGGCGCCTCCATACTTGAAATATTTTCAGCGAAACTTGGCCTCTCAGCGACTACGGGATTCAACTGGAGCAACAGTTCCAGTTCCACCAGTGTTGAGGAAGTAAAGCATGAAGTCAGCGTGCAGGTGGATCCAGGCGACGAAGTGCTTGTGTACCAGGTTGTTGGCGAGTGTGAGAATTCTGATGGTACCAAGTACACTCTCAAGACAGGGAGATACGAGACCAAAGGCAAAGCTGGCGAAATACTGGGGACTTCTGAGATACCTCCCGAGGAAGGATCTAAATGGGCATAAATTTTTCTTTTATCAATTTTTTTTCTGACATACCACACTGGGTATCATGCACCATGAGGTACTTATAAAATGGACTGATTTTCATGGCTAATGATCATTAAAATTCTTCAATGAAACTAACGCTTGTTTGACGGTTGTGTAAAACTTGCCTTGGAAAGCGGCGTTGGTCTAAGGAACAACACAAAAAGGGAGGTTGGTCTAGAAGAACCGCATTCAAAATCAGTCGTTTTTTTAACGGAAATGCACCTTCTGCTTTCGCTTGATTCTCTCAGATTTCCCAACTTTTTTTAAGTGGTTCCAAATGTATGGCGTCTTAATTTCTTGCTTTTTTGGTGAAA
>OX421456.1:35018939-35023939 GCA_949126865.1 Montipora capitata | reverse complement strand
CCTCACCGGTGACTGATTTTATACCAGAACCCCGCGCGGAAACATCAAATTATGGGCGAAAGCGGGCACGGGTCGAGAGAGAGGTAGGAGAAGATAGTTTTTTGATAAATAAATTCTTCGACACCTGTAAATAATTTAGATTAATCTCGACTGGTAGCAGGACATGCCCCACGAGGAATAGAAGTGACCTGGAGTAATTTTTTCCTTACCAAAAAAAAACTGCGACCCTCCCCCGGTTGAGAATAAAACAGGTTTGACCCTCCCCAATTTGTAAAAAAAAAACTAAGAACGCCCCCCTCCGAAGCCCAGGCCCACCCCCTCCCCCAATAAGAAAACGTACCTTCCCTAAATTTTGCAAAGGCCTTCAATAGAGGTTTTACATGGCAGGAACAATAGATTCTTTTTCCTACGGGAACAAATTTTCTTTGTAATGCAAAACATTTTCATTGTTCCTGCCATGGAACATGGCTGCCGTGCAAAACCTCTATTGTTCGAGTTGGTGTTCAAAATTCGCCGGGTCAACTAAATTAAATATGATGTACAATATTAAAAACTGGTATGATTTTAAGGCCACTTAATTAAATGTACGCTGATAAATGTTCACATGTCACATGCTTCTTTACATTCTTTTTGAAATTATTTATGTTATGTCCTTTATTAAAAGATGATTTGGTAAGTCATTCCATTGTTATCTTTGTGGTTTCCTTTGTATATAGATGATTTGCACGCGAAATTTTACTTTTACAATTTTTGAAAGCATCGTTAAAATTCAAGCCATTAAATCAAAATAAGGTCATGTTGCATTCTACTATGGGCAGATACTCCTTCGATGTTTAAGAGTATTCCAGTGCAGAAGTGCACCTCGTTCTTCGTGGGGCATGTCCTGCGGTTTTTTGCCAAGGGCAATTCTTGATGCAATTAGTTGTCGGTCAAAAAACGGTTTGAACTAAGGGTGGTAAATGCTTTTTTCAAAGTAAGGCCATCCAATTAAAGGTTATAGCTCCGTTTCGGTTATTTGGCCCTGTTTGTTGGAGCTGTCGCGTGGGTTTTCTTACGTAATAATCGACGGAAGTCGCTAATAAATACCTTATTTGATACGTAGTACAATCGCGTCCTTTTAAGTGTCAGAAGTTAACTATCAGAAAGCACTTTTCTTATAGATTCCACTGCTTTTCCTTTCAGGCCCGGAGATTCTCCATTGCTACGAGAAATAAATTTAAGCTTCGGGAAAACTTTTTTAACGAGTGTTTGCATCTGAAAAAACGAATTATAAAAGATGCCAACCTATGGAAATCTAAAATCTGGAGATTTTTTCCAGCCGGTCTCCCCACCCCTCCCCCAACCTACCCACTCCCCCTCCCCTCCTCTCCCCCCCTTTAAACGCACCCACCCATCCCCCAGTAGCTCCTTCAGAATACAAGAATATTCTGCCACCATTGTGAATTTGCGGGAAAACAGGGTACTTACGTCAAGAATTTTTATTGGTTAATCGGAGATCCAATCAAACAATCGGTTATATGGCTATGATAGCTAAAGGAAGTCATTTTGTTGTTTAGTTCTATTAAAACGTGTTTGGAACTCAAGAGATGAAGAAGTGCATTAAGAAACAATGAAACGAGTTTGAAAAAAATCGATTTTTTTTAAAACTTGGGGATGCAATTTGAGTCTAGAATGGAGAAACGTCTGTAAAAGGTTCAGAGTCGTTTTTATCGGGGAGATTTAATGACCCGTACGGGAAACCGGGAGATTCGTTTCGTATCTGGGAGACTCCCGGATAATCCGGGACAGTTAGCTCGTATGAATTATTACTAGTAGAATCGCTTACAACTTTGAAATATACTGGGCGCAGCCGTCTTAAATAATTCAGTTGTGTCGTTAATAACACTTATTAGTATCACCCAACTAGTGGACTAATGCAAATGCTGCATTTTGATTGGCTACGCTACTAGAGGACTATTAATAATAGTTCTCGAGTAGCGAAAAGCGTGACGCTTTTTTTCGTTTTATTCCCAAATAAATATATTTTCAACTTACATTTGCTAACTTTATTATAGACCTTTTATGTCCGACTAGTTGGGTGATACTAAAACAATTAGACCCTTCGCCCTCAAGGGCCACGGGTCAATAGCCCATTCCGCTTCGCGTCATGGGCTCTTGACCCGTAGCCCTTGCGGGCTACGGGTCTAATTGTTAATTAGTAACATTAATTGTCACAATTATTCAAGATGGTGGCGCCCGGGTAATTTGAAGCAAAAAAATAGCGATTATGAAATTCATTTATTTCCAGTGCAAACGCTTTTTTGCGGGAAATAAAAAAAATATATATATGATGGTAAACAAAAGTACCTGTGATTTAAAGTAATTTCTTGGTAAGAGTGGAGGACCTTTATAGAACAAGACGCTTCTAAATAACAAAAATTTGGTTTAGTCAACGGAGTTGATAATGTAAATTGGCCACCGTACAGAGATTCTAAAAGCGCTTCTAAATAACGTTTGATAACTTGGTAATATTACAGGAAATTTGTTTAGAGGAAAACGTCTTTTGGTACAATTGTTCAGGTGATTATATTCTCGCATTCTAACTTTTCAACACTGGGCGATGTGATCATAGTGTGGGTGCTAATTGAAAAGGGTACCTCACCAGGAAAAGATAAACACCTTTAAACGATAATACAGTTTCATAAGGGTGTAGTTCTAAGGGACACTTACTATAATAGGAGGAAGGATTTAAAGTCCAATTCACTTGTAAAAACCCACACGTTAAACTAAGTGCAACGATGATTCGACTACAGTCGCTCAACTGGGCGAAAGCATGAAAGCATGAAAGCCAAGCTCGCCCAGATGACACATTGTCCAAGTCCTTCTTCTTCCCGTTGTTGAGGCTTTCGCTCAAAAGTCTTAAACGTTTTAAAGCCAAAATCATTTAGTATTGTGTTTTGTAGACTCTTTATTTTTTATTATTTTACAAAACAGAGACTAAAACAAAGATAATACTTTAAAATAAATATTGAAATAAATAAATAAATATTGTAAAAAGTATTGACAGGAAAAACTAGAACAAGGCAAACAAATGTAGAAGATCGAGCCATTGGAGGAAACATAAAAGAGCGATAGAGTCCATACTGGGCGAACCACCACAAATAAACAAAATGCTATAAATCTACTAATGAAACTTGAGGTAAATAAAATCAAACAGCTAATTTAAAATAAAGGCAAACTTCTGAGTAGTTACATGAGTTCGCCATTAACCTTAGAATTTCCTGATTTTTCGTTTAAATGAAATAAGGTTGCTGGTGGAACGAACATTGAAAGGTAAACTATTCCGCCAAAGTTCCACCATTTGTATTGAAATATGAAAATTTAAAATTGGACGCCTTTGCAAATGTTTTCCTTAGTTCAAACAGTGATAACCTTTTAAGAATGTGATGATCACTAATAATTGGTAATTTCCAAGTTCAGATAACCATTTAAACCTTGTATAAAAAGTAACATCAGCCATAAAGCGTCGTTGTTGAAGAGATCTCAAATTAGCCAGTTTTATAATCACTGTCAGATTTCAGGATCATTCTTGAGGCCCTCCTCTGTGTACGTTCTTATATTGAAGACTAGGACAAAGAAAACAAAGAAAAACAAGAAATTAAACACTGCTTATGCGAATTAGCTCTCACGAAACCGTCGTTAACTACATGCAGGGTTCGTGGTCGGGCAAAACTCCTGCAAGTGAACCCACCAAAAAGAGACGATCTCTGCAAGCGCATTTGGACAAACGACTGGTCACGGGATCACGCTTAATACGAAGAAAGGAAACATCACAAGACGACAATGAGGAAGAATTAAGACCAACAAGACAAAAAGATGAAGTACGAGGAAAACACGAATAGCGAAATAACGATACCCCAGCTCGTAGCTGTCAGAGAAGTTAGTCTCAATGCAACATCGAGTAAAAGGCGCAGAGCGGCCAAAGATGCAAATAACAAGTACAAGAGGTCGTGGACGCAGATGGGGAAGGGGAACCAACTGCCGAGGACATTTCCTACAGAACGTAAATATTGTTGAGGAGATAAAAGAGAAGTGCGTAAAATCCACGCGTTAATCGTAGAAAAGGAGACTATTTCCTTGTCGAAGATCTCCCGAGATATGAAAGCTTTCTTTGCCGCAAACTAAGCCGAGTAGTTACAGTTAAAGGCGAAACACCCCTCGGAGTGAAATGAACAGCGAGAACTATCCATATCCGACAACAACAACTAAGGTAACCTATCCATTTTGAGAGGAGTAGTTCTATTAATTTCGCGCAAGACAAAGAATAATAAAAAAAAGCAGCGGTGACAAACATTAAAGTATAAACAAGCGCACTGTTTGAAATTATTTACATGACGTTTCCTATGCTTCGACATACATCCTCAGAAGTGACCGTTTACTACGAATTTAAACTTTTTAATATGTAACCTATTAAGTAACTATTTATTAACAATAATTGATTAATGAATTAACAATTAGTTAACAGTCACTTCTGAGAATGTATTTCAAAGGATACGAACGCCAAGTAAGTAATTTCAAACAATGCGCTTGCATGTTTTTGTCACGCCGTTTGATGCATAGTTCTGGTTTCGATAAAGACGGCAATCAATAATGCCGTGCAAGCATAGACACGATTCCCCTCCCCCTCTATCTGCAACCTCGTTCCCAGGGCTTCTCCCTCATTTGGGGGCGGGGCTTTTTTTACCGCCCCGCCCCCTTCTGAGGGAGAAGCCCTGGAAACGAGGCTGCCCCCCTTAAAAAATTTATTATAATTATTATAATTAACATAATTAGTATAATTATAATTCAAATTATTATAATAAGTATAATTATTTTAATTATTATTATTATTATTATTATTATTATTAGAAACATAGTATTAGGTTAGTTTCGGGCGCAGACAATTTTTTTAGATTAAACTAGACCCTCCGTGATAGTACACTGGGTGGCCTGTGGTTCGCGCACCGTCCCAGGCAACTTTT
>OX421456.1:34986439-35013939 GCA_949126865.1 Montipora capitata | reverse complement strand
AATAGAAGATGTTGTAAGATTTTCCTTAAAGTGGTACTATGATCAAAAAATCATTTCCTTTTTTTCTTCTGATTTGGAAAGCGTGTTCGCTCAACACCTAACTGACAAAATTTTGAGCTTTGAGTTTTATCCAAAGGCTGTTTATTTTGAGTGTAAGTTTTGGATTTCATGGTCCGCCATTACTCACGTTCAAAACTGGCCGATTGGACCTCAGAGAGTTGGATCTAGAGAAAGTGACGTCATTTACTCACTAGCTTAAAACTTCAACGTGTAAACGCAATTTATTATATATGCAAAACACGGGTTGAAAAGTCTGAAAGCCCGAAACTCCCGTGCTGCATATTAATTAGGCCGCGTACACACGCATTGCATTCTTAAACTAGTGAGTGTTTGACGTCATTTTCTCCTCGACCCAGCTCTCTCAAGATTTTGAAGTTAGTAATGGCGGACCAATAAATAAGAAAATTCCAGCTAAAATAAACAGGATTCTTTTTAAAATCAGAATTTAAAACTTGGGTGAGTTAGTGTTTAGTTAACATAGTTTTGAAATCCAAAGGAAAAACAAAATTTTTTTTTTGGTCGTAGTACCACTTTAAACTTTTCTCGATTGTTCCCTACATTATGGTGATTCGAAATGTGCAAATAAATAGGTCACCGAGCTCGTTCGCGAGATATAACTTCCTCAAGTTACTCATTTAATCATTGCGACTTCATCTATCAAGGACAAGTTTGTTCTGTCGGTTCAGGCTACGTTTTGCAGAACAGGAAGCACAACTTTGACGTAATTCTTTAAATAACAAAACAGGTGAATTGTATTGCTCAAAAGGAATAATTTAACGTTTGTTTTGTGTGCACAGGCACACGTCTTGGAAAGGCACTAAATGACTACACATATTCTTCGGGTGCGTGATCTCGAGGAGACAATTTTGTGTCCATGAGTGATGGCTTTCCTGTAACTTTTTTGACGTAAATTTTTTAACATTTTTACAGCACTAAGGTGATCAGTAACAGAATAAAATTATGCCAAAAAAAAGATAGGTCACCAAGCTTGACCCCTCGACAACACTTCTCCCCGATAGCAAGGTTTCACTTTCACTGTTGGACTGAAATGTTCTTTAGCATCATCAAAGCTATCACTCGACTTTTTGTTTTGCGAGAGTCTAAAAGGTTTCTTGTTTTGCTCTTTACTGCTGTGCCCTGAAAACGGCCATTCTTCTTCTTTCTAGCGAGGTTTCCGGCAGGAAAGGTCGCCATTTTGAAATGTTTTTGGCCACGTTCGATATATCAATATTCACACATGGCTACGAGTCTATGGTTAAATTCAAACATCGTTTAGTTTAGAAATATCCGTTTAGACTTGTGACACAAAGAAAACAGAACTGAGCCGTGAAATGTGACCATAAAGCCTCTTTGCCATGCCTTCATACGAACGTGGCCTACGCTGTGTTATGCGCAGAACAGGATGCGCAGTGCAATACTAGGGAATCACCTTAATAACATTAGTCTAATAGAATTAATATTAACATTTAGTAACATTAATTGTCACAATTATCCAAGATGGTGGCTCCCGGTCAATTTGAAGTCAAAAACAAGCAGACAAGCAGGAGTTAATTACTTGGTTCATCTCTTTTTGCTGTCAACATGTTTATGGCAGGATCATTGACTCAACGGTAAGAATTTTCAAACGGGTTATATGTCAAGTTTTGGCTTTTAACTTACGTGTTGTCCTGTAAAGGCCCGTGCAAATGCTTGCAACATTGTTGGGGCCAACATGTTGTGAGCGTTTGCACACAATGTTGTGTGTTGTGGCTTGTTGTTTCGACTTGTTGGAAGTTGTTGGATGAAGTTTGAAACTGGTCAAACTTCAGAGCCTAAGAAGAACCAGTTTAAACTTCAGGGGAATTAATTATTTTTCGATTGGAGATGACAATGTTTAATTTTGGAGTCCGCTTTTTTTAAATCCTCAAGGTTAAGTTAACCTTGAATTTGGGATTTTAACGTCGCCCCTGTCTCTTCCAACCCTAAACTAAATACATGTAGAAAAATTATTATAAGGAAAAGCATATGTTAGTAACTACTGAAATATATAATCTTTTGCAGTGAAAAGGTGTTCTGATGTGCATAATTATAGTGTAGTGTAGTGTAGTGTAGCTCAAGAATTCATTTTCTTTCTTGCTTGGAGCTGACCATGTTTTGGAGTCCACTTTCTTACCATGTTGTCTGAAATGCGCATACGCACTCCTTTAAGGTTTTGCAAAGGCAGCAAAGGCGTTCCATTGTTCGAGTTAGTGCCAAAATTAGTCAACTTAGTTGAATTGAAATAATTATAATAATAATAGTAATAATTTATTCATATTTAAATTATCGTGAAAAGGAGAATCTTGAGGTTATTTATAATTTTTTGTCCTTTATTAAAAGATGATGTACGTACTAAGTCATTCTATTGTTTTTTGACTCTAACAAAAATAGAGTACTTAAGACAATTTACTCTTCCTGATTTCCTTTGTATTTATATACATGATTTGCTTGTGTAATTTTACTTTAACAATATTCAAAAAAAGAATTTTTGTGGGAGGCGCGCCCACCTCATGGTTATAATGTGTGCTTGACTCCGGGGAACATTGTGTTGTGTTCTTAGACAAGACACTTTAATTACTCTCACGGTGCCTAGCTTTCTCCACCCAAGTGGGTACCGGCAAATTTATTGTTGGAGGGTATATAGCCCTGCGATGGACTGGCATCCCATCCAGGGGGAAGTAGAAATACTCCAAGTCGCTTCATGCCATGGAAACTGGGATAAGCTCCGGCCTGATGGCCGCACTGCCTTCTGGCTCGTATGCAGAAACTTTACCTTTTGTAGCATTCTACTATAAGAGTGGGACTTATAAGGAGAGTGCTTTCTGATAGTTATCATCATCTGACACCTAAAGACACGATTGTAGTTTGTATCAATAAAGTATATTAGCGACTTCTATGTATTCTTCCATACAAAAGCCCATGCGACAGCTCGAACAAACAGGGTCAAATGACCAAAATAAAGCTATAACCTTTATTTGGACAACCCTACTTTAAAAAGAGCATTGACCATCCTTTAACGTGCCGTTTTTAGAAAGACAAGTAATTGCATAAAGAAATTAACTGATTAGAGTGTAATGTGAAGTGTTAAGTTTCTACCCCATATGAACCATGTGAGCATTAGCCCTACTAATGGAAATGGACCCACACAATGGTTAGATCACCACTGCTCTACCAACTGAGCTACAAGGTCAGACGGGAGCAGGCCGTGGAAACTGAAGATGTTAAAGTCACGGCAATGAACATGTACAAGGAAGGATTACATTTTTGCAAACGTTGCTTCACAGCCAACGTTTGCAAGAATGTAATTCTTCCTTGTACTTGTACATGTTCATTGCTGTGACTTTAACATCTTCAGTTCTCACGGCCTGCTCCCATCTGACCTTGTAGCTCAGTCGGTAGAGCAGCGGTGATCTAACCTGAAGGTCGTGGCTTCAATTCCCACCTTGGTCAGAGTTTTTCTCTGTCCTTGTGTGGGCCCATTTCCATTAGTAGGGCCAACGCTCATATGGGGTAGAAACTTAGCACTTCACATTACACTCTAATCAGTTAATTTCTTTATGCAATTAGTTGTCTTTCTAAAAACGTACGGTACAATTAAGGATGGTGAATGCTCTTTTCAAAGTAAGGTCGTCCAAATAAAGGTAACCGTTATAACTTTATTTTGGTTATTTGACCCTGTTTGTTAGAGTTGTCGCATGGGGTTTCGTAGGAAGAATATATAAAGTCGCTAATAAACACTTTATTGATACAAGCTACAATCGTGTTAGGTGTCAAACGAAGGTAACTATCAGAAAGCACTCTCCTTATAAGTCCCACTGCTAAAAATTTAAGCTGACGGTGGGAAAAACTGTTTTTCATAAGTGTTTGCATCAAGTAAAAAGAATGTGTTCAATAATACTCTTGGAATCATAGGCAGAAACCTGTCAGAGCTCAGGTTCAGTGGTGAGAGCACTCGCCTCTCACCAATGTGTTCCCAGACTCTGCGTCACATGTGGGTTGAGTTTGTTGGTTCTCTACTCTTCTCCGAGATGTTTTTTTCCGGTTACTCCAGTTTTACACTCTTCTCAAAAACCAACATTTGATTTTACTTGCATCAATTTGTTGATTTCAGTGTACTGTGTCCCCAATTAGTGCTCCAGCGTTAGAATGACTAGACACTTGAATAAAGTTCCTTCCTTTCTTTCTATTTTTTTTTACTCCAGTAACATGTTGAAGATGCGGTCAAGAGAAAACCTTGGGCCTATGCTCTGGAGAAGATGACAGGAAGTAAAGGAGGTGGATGTTTCAGCTATCACTGAGTATTTTAAACTCTTGTATGACTGGATGAAGAAACAAAGAAAGGAGATCGGTGATGCTCCACTGGGGTGAGACGAGTACCCTACAATGACTTCTACATGAATACAGACTGAACAAGTTAAGGCAGGTCCAACATCTGGGATTCCTTTCCTCATTCCAGTCATGTTTTACTTTAACGTGATGGTCTTAGCATTTCCATTTGCAGCGTTGGTTTGGTAAAAATGT
This sequence comes from Montipora capitata, assembly GCA_949126865.1. NCBI lineage: Eukaryota > Metazoa > Cnidaria > Anthozoa > Scleractinia > Acroporidae > Montipora > Montipora capitata. The sequence continues at coordinate 35,009,340 of OX421456.1, read as the reverse complement.
TTTCAAAAGCAGTAATAGACTCAAGGGCAATGCTTAATGTGCTTCCCTTGTTTGGTTTCTGTTGGGTAGGCATATGCGCATAAGGTGCTTGGTCTATAACCATGAAATTGAATTTTTTGTGTGACTTGACCGAAAAATGGTTTTGGGGTTCCTTTTATTCCACAAACAACTTGTTATGCAGGGAAAAAAGAGGAAAATTCTATGACATCTTTTAGAAACTTAAAACACCTGTCAGATTGTTTCCGGACTGTCAGATTGTTTCCGGACTCTAAATTTTTCGTTTATTACACAAGTTTGACCGTCAAAGTTGTGTATTAAACAGCTTTGACGGTCAAACTTGTGTAATACACAACTTTGACGGTCAAACTTGTGTAATAAACGAAAAATTTAGAGTCCGGAAACAATCTGACAGGTGTTTTAAGCCTTTTTTCCAGCGACTTCTTGTTTATTGATAACTCTATAGTGTAAATTCTCCATATTGATCGATTCACATACCGAAGACTCTAAAACTTTTTATTTTGATCAGCAATAAACTGCTTTTGCTCTCCTGAAATTTTTTTACATAGCCATGGATGGACCTGTCAGTTCTGCAGCCATTCAATTTTTCCATTTCACTCTGACAATTGAGGATTGTGAGCTTTTTCAGCTTTCTTTCAACTCCAACTCTGACTGTTTGTGCTCCAAGGATAGTCTAAATTCTATAACATACTGATGATTTAGTAGTAGATAAAATATGAGCGGGAGATCTGTATGGGCCTTTACAATGGCGAGCCGATAGGCGAGCCATTGTAAACGTCCATACAGATCGGACGCGAATATTTTATCCTGTTTGTGAAATGAATACATTAAATTGAATGCAAAGTATTGTTATTTTAATCAGTAGAGATCCCATGTATCAAAAGTTAATGAATACTAATTAGCTGAGCAGGAGAGGAATTCTACTGTTTAATAATAATATTCATCAACCCCAGTTGATTTGTATTGGGGTTTACAGTTGTGTAGAATATGTGATGTGAATACTGTGCTGGGATTGGTTTGCACCCTAATGAATTATTAATGAATTTTACAACCACAATTACAGACTTTATCTAATATTGTTTGACACTGTGTGACCCCCCTTTTGAAAAATCCTGGCTACACCCCTGCATTGTGGTCCTGTGTATGGGCATCCTTCTTTAAATTTACAAATATTTGTGAATAACTTTTATTCTGTCTTGGATAAAGAAAAAAGCTCTGCTTGATATCTGGTGGTTTTAACATTAATCTCTTAAAGTATGATAATCATGCCCCTACAGAAGAATTCGTAAATACCTTAAGTTCCTTAATTATGGTGTATCGGTTCGGGGAAATACTTATAGTTCTACTCTTAGATCCTTAATAATTCTACAAAAGAGAGCCATATGTATTAATTACTACCTTGTCAAAACCAGATGAACACTCTGAGCCTCTCTGCAAAGCTCTGGAAATTTTAAAAGAAAAGGACATTGTTTTCTTTTACGTAGTTTTTATGTATCAGTATCATAACAACCCTCTTCCCTCATCTTTTGATAATTTCTTCAGGACAGTATCATCAATTTATCAATACAAAACCAGATTTGCTAAATCAAGTAATATTACATAAAAAATATCAAAACTAACTATGGTCAATTTAACATTTGCTTCAATGCAGCTGCCAAAATTTGGAATAATTTAAACATCTACCCCAAAAAGAATTCAACAAGGAAGTAAAGCTAAACATCTTGCAGACTTATGAATGTTCATCTGGGCCCGGTTGTTCGAAAGCAGATTAACTTAATCCAGGATTAGCGTATACTTTTATTTCAAGTTTTAACTTTTCGGTGAAAGTTTCTTTTGCTTATTTTTGTTTTTCAAGATTAACTTCTTCTAATGTAAGGTTTTGCCGAATATCAGCGTTGAACAGCTCTTGGGAGTAGAGAAATAAACTTTTAGCGAGAAGCAGAAACGAAGCTAAATTGAATACTTTATTCTCTCCGGAACACCACTCTCAGAAATTACAAAGACGCACGTGTTTATTGAAAGTCGAGGAGCAATAGAGACGCCCCCTCTAAGCATGCAAGTGTCACGGATAGAAATGTAACACAACAATGTTCGAGGCACTACAAACTCCTTGGTTAATTTTTAATCTGGGATTAGCGTTAATCGGCTTTTGAACAAACCAGGCCCTGGTATTTAGTAATGTAGTACTTAGTATTATAATTCATCTTTTTCTGCTTGCATGCATTGAGTCTTTTGACTGCGGGTTTTCCTTTTTTACTGTTATTTGGTTTTCTCATGATACTATCTGTTCCTTAAAATTATCTTTTCAAGCTTTAATATAATTCTTTTTAAAATTTGCTCTGAGTGAACTATTAACAAATTTTAGTATCAATTATTTTTTGTGATTGTAATATGTTTAAATATGGTAAAAAAGCTTGTTGTTGAAATATATTTTTGATTCAAGACAACGCTTATTTTTATGTGACCTCAGTGTTTGGCTTTACAACGACTTGGAACTTGGTCCTCCTCCTTCACTCTGCGGGGTGGGGTCTGTCACAAGCTCAGCCTGCATATCCAAATTCAGAAAAACTGGCAACTAACAACTAGATGTAGTCTCATCAGTTGAGCTTAATTGAATTGATAAAATCTGCTTAAGTACCCCAGTTCAAAAGAGAAGCTTGATAACATGAAATAAAGAACTATGATTCTAGTTGAGTGTTTTTGATATATATGACGGCTTTTGCATAGATTAGTAGGATGCAGGGAGAAATGAGTCCTATGAGTCCTAACAAATGAAGGAATGAAGGGAAGAATGAATGAAAAAAGTAGAACGAATGTAAAAACAAGGTTTAACCGCGCACCGGTGGCTCAGTTGGATGGGCACCGGGTTGTCACGCGGGAGGTTGTGAGTTCAACTCGGGCCGGACCAACACTCAGGGTCTTTAAATAACTGAGGAGAAAGTGCTGCCTTTGTAATTACATCTGCAAATGGTTAGACTCTCTAGTCTTCTCGGATAAGGATGATAAGCCGGAGATCCCGTAAAAGAACCCACACACTGTTCGTAAAGAGTAGGGCATGTAGTTCCCGGTGTTGTGGTCTGGATAGGGTAGGGTGGAGCACCTCACATAGGACCTCGAGTCCTGTTCGTGCTCCTTCCCTCTGGGCGGGTTTGCCCAGTAGAAGAGACAAAACCAGATGTCTCGTAAAACATGAAGTCACTTTATTTAACGTCGGCAGTTCCTTAAAACTACGAGGTTAGTATCAATGGAAGCTGGCGGTGCGCCCTTTACCTTTACCCCCCTCCCTCTGTCAGTGCTCCATTTTACGGCTATATTTAACAATTAGACCTGTAGCCCTTGCTTGACCCATAGCCTGCAAGGGGTCAATAGGGGTCAAGAGGATCGAACTGGGGACCTCTTGCCCCGAAAGCGGCAGGTACAAAACACAGCTCACAGGTCATTGTTTTACCAATACAGAAAGTGTCGTAAACACAAATAAATGCCAACCTTTAGGCCTATTAATTAGGTGAGCTTTTATGAATGTTTAGGATACTTTCTGTATTGGTAAAACAATGACCTGTGACATGTGTTTTGTACCTGCCGCCACGAAAGCCGCGCAATTATCAACTGGGCTACGCCTGCTCCTCGTATTGATATGAATGAATGAATTAGAATGAATGAATTTTGCACTCTAGCTCCCAATTAGCGCTATACCAAGGCTTGTCGTTCGCCCGAACCCATCTTCCGAAGGGGATCACAACACCTGGAACTACACGGCAAACGAACCATTATTTTGTCTTTCTTTTAATTTCGTCATTTTGGCAAAGTCGAGAGACTTGCTATGCGAGTAACAACGTGTTAGACACTCTGACTAAATTTTTAATAAACAAAATGATTATCCATTGCAGTGTCACCCGAGCACAGTCCCGTCTCGGGTCCCGTACGAAATGAAGCACCCGCTACGCCATCCACGCATAGGGGCTTTTCAGGGCCAATGAAACGCAATCAACGAAACAACAGAACACACAACAACTGTTAAGAATCCCAAGTGCCGCTGGGAAGTTGAACCAGGGACTATCAGGAACAAATTCAAAGAGTGGTCAGGGCGGGTCTTGAACCCGAGATCTCCGGATCTCAAGGCAAGCGTGCAAACCACTGGGCCACACTGCCTCCCACTAGCCACTAGCCACTAGCCAGTTCGGAACCCAGGTTCGTTCATCTTCACGCCAAATTTTAACATTTTCCCTGGTATCAAGCTTTCAACGCACTTCCGGTTGTGACGTTTCGAATATCATGTCAAAATATAGCACGTGCACCCGGCTTGTGGGTAGTACTTGGTGTAAGACCTAACTATTATGTCCTATTATGTCCTACAATAGTTCGGTACAATTTTCAACTATTAGCCTACAGCTGTAAATTATGCGAAGTTAACTTTTAAATTCTTCCTCAAAGTCAGTAATTGGAATAATGTCAAGACTTGAAAGTGAACTGGGAAAACTCAAAGAGGTTTTTCGAAGCTCCAAAGGTATTTTTTGATCATGCTCTTGTCCTGTTTTCTTGATTCAAGCAAGCAGTCCGGGCCCCAGTAAATCAAAGCTCTAGTCGCCGCTATCAGACAGTATGAGTTTAATTTGTGCAAAGGATTTAATATTTGCTCGTTTAACTGTGAGTATGCAAAGTCTATGTACATCTAAGTAAAGGCGCCGAGAGAGACCCTAGCCAACGTTTAACAATTAACATGGAGTAACACTGTACGTAAGATTATATTTTTATACTCCCGACGGTGACTTATCCACAGTATAGAGTTATACAGTTATCTGAGCGCCCTCCCGCAGCTCAGAGATGCAACACCTTTCTGAGAATATGTGCTGTTCCCAACAAGGCCGATATCTGGGCACTTCCAGTTATATCCGGTATACATGTACGTAGTAGATACTGTACTGGCCACAGGAATAGCAGCATCTACACGCGCGTAAAATGCGTGCAAGATGGCGGATTTACGCGCAAAATACGCGCGTGTAAAACCCCTGCCAATTTGCAAAGTCTTTCAAGACTGTTCCAAGGGCCCCTATGACCAATGGCACCACTAAAACTTCTACCTGGTGTATCCGCCGTACTTCAAAAGCCAACTCCTGGAACTGATTGAGCCTCACTCGTCACAATATTCCGGTCATCCGGCACAACATTATTATCCTCATCATCATCATTGGTATATTTGTTATGACTCCACGTTCCCTATAGATCTCAATGTTAAAATTCCTTTATAGACTGTAATGAATGGACAAAAAGTGACAAAGTATGTGGATGTACTGATCAAGAATTTGACCACCTGCTTGGGAATCTTAAATCTAGAGTAAGTAATGACCACAGATCAGTTGGTTCAGTCCAGAATCCACTGGACTTTTATGCCTATGGCGGTGGGTTCCTTGGGTGAGACCCTGGCAAGATCAACACTAAGAAGAGAGAAAGTGCTTCCTTTATAATTTCACCTGCAAACAGCAAGACTTTCAAGTCTTTTTGGATAAGGTTTATAACCTGTTGAGCCCATCTCATGTACATGTATAACTATATGGGGTGTTATTTAGCACGAGTGGTCGACTTGGAAAGAGTCTTCGAAATGGAAATGTTTTTAATTGAAATCTATTTCCATGCCTCTTGTCTCATAAAAATCTGTTTTAAAACACTTACATGTACTATCATATGTAAACGGATTCGGTGTCAAAAATGGAAATTTTTTGGTTGGAAAAACCTTTTCATACGAAAGCAAATGCGAAAAACATGTATAAGCCCCCGAATTTTTGCTTCTTTGATTTTTATTTTATGTGTGCGCATTTAAGATTTTGCTGTCTTGCCTCGGGTAGTCAAGCCAAACTGTTTACATACGAAAAAGTTGTCTCGCCTGCCAGGGTTACCCTACCTGCCAAGGCGAGACAACTCACCTCCCTGAGTTGTTTCGCCCTCCCAAGTTGTCTCGCCCACCTCATGTAAATGGTTGATAAAATTTTTAAACAAATGAGTGGAAAAATATCTTGCCCAGGGTAACTCGGGGGGAGGGTTGTGTTGGGTACCCACGACCATATAAACAGGGCTTATTTAAGCCATAGAGGACGTTTTCCATGTTTCCATAGCCTTACCTAAACGTGAGGGGGAGATGGGCAGGGTTCTCCCTAGTTTTCAGCACAACTGGTAAGGGACCTTTTCAAACCGGCAATTAAAGCATTTGGTTAATGTTGGACGTTCTGCAAAGGATATGCGACTTCTGAGCGTTTGCAGGCGGTAATAAGTGCTCTTACAAGCGGTAAATTTTACTGGTTACCGCCTGATAAGGAGAACTCTGGATGGGAGAATTTGAGACAGTGATGCAAACCCAAACACAGTCAAGGGTTTGCATAACTTTCGATAATTCTCCCAACTCCCCCGAGTTCGCATACTATCCTAATTATTTTATAAATGGAGATGGCTCCCAATGCTGGCAATCCTGCCAACCTAGCCATGAGTCCCCACACAGTAAGGAAGACAGACACCCACCACACTGCTGAAAACTGTGCAAACAGACAGTTTGGGGAGGGGAAAAAACATCTCCTTTGAATTGCCCTCCATTCCCGCTTACATCAATGCTTCACCATCCATGAGCATGTGTAAACATGGCAGAAGTTTAACAAAACTGCTAACAAAAAGGCACTAACACTCTTCCTTGTGTTAACTAGTCTATAAATTGCTTATTATACATAACTACAATATATATTATTATCAGTTGACTTTTATTTTTGTTCTTTCTTTTCAGGAACTGGCAGCTGCAGTTTTAATACTCCAAAGGCATATTGATTTAGAAAAACAAATCTGGAAATGTTTAGAGAATCTGAAATCCATTCAAAGGTAATGTCATCTTACATGTAATGTAGATATCTGAAGATCTTTTAAGGTCCTAAAAGATCCTACTAGGATGCAGTCTCCTTCGCATCCATTTTTTGCAGTATCATGCAATGCTTCCTGTTACTAACTAGGATGAGTTCTGGGAGAAATATTTTGATATGTCTTATCACGGTTAAGGGTTTTGACCGCCATTTTGACGGGTAGGCAAAGCATAAAGAATTTGTAGATTTTATATGGGGATCCGATGTCAAATAATTTTCGTTAAACGCTAGTTCTGAAAAAATTATGAATTGAGAACAGAAGGTACAGGGCAAAAGATTATACACACCAAATTTTAGGCACTAACCTTTTACAGAAGTTGCCCCGCAGCATTTTCAATTTTTCCATATATTTGTCTGTAATTTTTTCCTGCGAATTTTCAGTAACAATAATTATTACAGACAAACGTATGCCTTAGAAAAATCAAAAACGCTACCACACAGCTTTTAACGAAGGCTAGTCCCTAAAAATTGGACAGTATAATCAGAGTTAATAGAGGGGACTGGTTAGGAAAGCCGGCGAACTTCAAAGACTGATGTTATTGTTATGGTTTTTACTTGGTCACGTGTCACGATTCAACATGTTCAATATGGCGTCAGGCTACAGAAGATGCAGTGCGTTATTTCACTTGTTTTTCTTTGCTTAAACGATCGATTCACTCTGTACTTTTTTTGAAAAATATTTCTTGGCAATGCCAGGCGGTAATTGCTCCGTGTTTGGTTGTGGTTCGTGCCGGAGAACGAAGGGGATCGGTATTTGGAAGTTGCCTTTGGCAAAAGACGAGGCGCACAGAAAATGACGAGAAGAATGGCTAGGCGAAATAAAAAAGACAAGAGACATGGATCCTGATTTCAGGGAACAGATTAAGAAGGACAGAGTTTATACCTGCGAGAAGCATTTTGACTATGAAGTGAGCAAGAATACATGTAACATGCGACTAGAAGATACAGTCTGCCTTCGATCCAAAAAATAAAGGCAATTTCATGTACTTTAATTGAATTCTTGCAGTAACAGTAAACTCGAGAATATCCTTGAAACAGCGTTAACTCTGTACCAAGTAAAGATGTGTTTTGCTCTTTGCCGCTTACAGTACATAAGGTGAAGTATTTTAATTTTTTAAATGTTCCTTTTTATTGATGTGAACTGCCATTTAAATGTGAAAATAACAGTATTACATGATTGCATACCCAGATGACAAAAACAACAAAGTGTAGTTGATTTCTCATAATTAAATTTTTATATCAGGTGTGTAATGAAGTTTTAGTCCCAAATATAGTGTACCTACAATGTGAAATGTGAAATAAATTCAAACTTAAGTGGCAAAAATGATTACTGAACCTATTCATTATTAAGATTTTAAAGTATTGCAGCAACACTTCCTGAAGTTACACTGAACTGCAGTCAACTATTACTTATATCTGTAGGACTCTTACATTGCTTTTACTCAAGATCCCAGTCAAATAATCACACATAAAGCAATCTTAGGATATGTCTCCTGACAACAAGTAAAATGCTTCTACATTTCTATTTTAACTAAAGTAATACTGCTCAAAAAAATGTTATCCCCTTGACAGAATCATAGCATATTACGCATTTAAATTGAAACTGTTCACCAGAATCTTTTCGTCTATTTTCACTAAAACAAAGCTTTTCTTGATTTAAAATAGAAATCCATTGGCAGAGCTACGTTGTATAGCTTATTAGTGTTATACTAAAACAGTGGATAGGGTTGATCGCACACGCTGATTGGCTACTCCTTTGCTATTCACCTCCGAGCAGCTTGTGTGGAATTCGCGCCCGACAATGTTGTAATGTTTGCAGGAATAAATGAGTTAAAATCATCTTTTTGCCGTATATTATCTCACTGTTTTAGTATTATACCAAAACAACTATTCACCTCAGTGTCGCTGGCTAGTGGTGGATATTTATCTCACCACCACTTAGGTGAATAGTTGCTAATTATCCACAAACTCAGTTAAATTCTATCCTTTAATTTAAAAGGTATAGACAGTCTCAGGGTCTAAAAAGGAGGAAAATCCACAAAAAAATAATGTAAAAGTCTGTACTTGCTTGAAGAGAGAGCAGGGAATAAACAAGGCCTTACTGTATGTGACCTTTTTTGAAAAAGAATTTTAACTTGTAAAATACGCTTTCTGATTGATCAATGCATTTGCCTGCGGGTGTTCAATGCTGACACAGACGTAAAATCCTTTACTACAAATGGAACACATTTTTCAATAAGGCAGTAGTCTCCGATTTTAACGGGGGATTTCTCTGGTTTCAAATTGTTCTAAAAAATGTTAAAGGGGCAGCGGGCAACCATTGAGTTATGGATGTGCTTAGGAGGTTTGCTAATGCGCTGAAGAAGCTAGAGTCGCATGAAGCAACACCTGCACACTTTTTTCGTGCTTAGTAAGCTCCCATGTCCATCCATAACTCGACGATTGGATTCTGCATGTTTACCACTTCTTAAGATGCAAATCTCTATACACCTGGCACCCAAGACTTGCCTGTCACTGAAGGTGAAAAACCACATCCCGAGAACAAAGCCAGTGTTGAAAAAGTTCAGGAGATGCACCCACTGCTGTTGGCCTGCAGATGATTTGGGATGTTGCTAGTTTGAAATGGGTAATTCGTATGCAGAAAGAATTTCCCTTAATTAGTTAATGGTGTAGAGTAATTGAAGAGGTGGGTCACTGGGGGGGGGGGGGGAAGGGGAGCGGTGAAGGGGGGTGGGGGAAGGGGGAGCGGTGAAGGGGGGTGGGGGAAGGGGGAGCGGGAAAGGGGGTGGGGCGCAGAAGGGGGAGCGGTGAATAGGGGGTTGGGTGGAAGGGGGAGCGGTGAAGGGGGGTGGGGGGAAGGGGGAGCGGTGAAGGGGGTGGGGGGACGGAAGAGGAAGCGGGAAAGGGGGTGGGGCGCAGAAGGGGGAGCGGTGAATAGGGGGTGGGGGGAAGGGGGAGCGGTGAAGGGGGTGGGGGGACGGAAGGGGAAGTGGGAAAGGGGGTGGGGCGCAGAAGGGGGAGCGGTGAATAGGGGGTTGGGTGGAAGGGGGAGCAGTGAGGGGGGGTGGGGGGAAGGGGGTGGGGGGACGGAAGGGGAAGCGGTGAAAGGGGTTGGGCGGACTATCAAATGTGTACAGGTTGGTTGGGTTTTCCCTCTGATCTATGGCATGGACAAGAAAGCTGAATATTGTTTGGATCATGATCTTCAAGTCCTCACTTACAAAACAATTAAGTTTTTCTACTTTCAACAAATGCTCATATTCTTGAAAGAACAACACCTTCTGTTCGCACACACCAACAAAAATGAAATGGCACGCATCAGACAAGATACCAAAATAAAACAGTTTTGCATTATGTGCCGAGAGAAGTAGTAGTTGTAAAATTAACTGAACCAATGATTTACTATTCAATGACCCTAACCCTTTTGCTTCGACACATCCAATCGGTTGGTCCTTGTGATAAATTATGTAGTCATATCTGTTGTTTGGTAGTTTATCACATTTATGAAGGATCTCTGTTCGTAAAGTCAGCCCTCCATTTTTACACAACGGTAGCAATATTTCATCCAATATTATTCTTGTGTCGTATTCACTAATCAAATCAACAACATAGGTCATCCTTTTTACCTTTTCAATGATCTCAGTGATAATTTTGTCATCAATCAGCTTAGGTTTATATTTTGGCTTAGGTACGAAGCGAACGTCTTCATATTGTACATATTCTTTCAGCATATCAACTGTCCATGTTGATCCTGATTTCATACGATCAGACTTCTTCTGTTGAGCCCCTTCATATTCTTTAAACAATGCTTTAAACTCTTTGAACATGAATTGTTTTTCTTCAGGAAGGTACCCTCCACACAATTTCCCCAATTCCCTCATTATACATGCCTCAGCATCCCTCTCTTCTTCTTCCCTTCTCTTTCGTGTCTCAATATCTTGTTCTCTGAGATGGTTCACAACCTTTTGAACAAGTGAGCACGGCGAGGCCACAGGATCGACATTTTTATTGCAGCTTGCTGGAGGATTGAAGTCACTCAAATTATCCAAAGGTTCCAAAAATGTATTCCAAGACCACTGATCGTCAACACCTCCCATGGAAGGAGGAAAAGAAGCCTTGTTCTCCTACCAGAAAATTAATTTGAATCTCCGATCTTCTCTCCTTTTGATTGCCTAAAATGAGCCAATTAGCAGATAATTAACAACAAGAATATCTTTTTAGTTTTAGATCTTAACCGCGCTTTGAAAATTTATTTGTTTCCTTACCATATGGTCGAACCAGAGTTAATAGAGGGGACTGGTTAGGAAAGCCGGCGAACTTCAAAGACTGACGTTATTGTTATGGGTTTTTACTTGGTCACGTGTCTGTGACCGTGCACACGATTCAACATGTTCAATATGGCGTCAGGCTACAGAAGATGCAGTGCGTTATTTCACTTGTCTTTCTTTGCTTAAACGATCGATTCACTCTGTACTTTTTTTTAAAAATATTTCTTGGCAATGCCAGGCGATAATTGCTCCGTGTTTGGTTGTGGTTCGTGCCGGAGAACGAAGGGGATCGGTATTTGGAAGTTGCCTTTGGCAAAAGACGAGGCGCACAGAAAATGGCGAGAAGAATGGCTAGGCGAAATAAAAAAGACAAGAGACATGGATCCCGATTTCAGGGAACAGATTAAGAAGGACAGAGTTTATACCTGCGAGAAGCATTTTGACTATGAAGTGAGCAAGAATACATGTAACATGCGACTAGAAGATACTGCTTTCGATCCAAAAAATAAAGGCAATTTCATGTACTTTAATTGAATTCTTGCAGTAACAGTAAACTCGAGAATATCCTTGAAACAGCGTTAACTCTGCACCAAGTAAAGATGTGTTTTGCTCTTTGCCGTTTAGGGCATTATTTTTTATTACGCTGTTTAATTTAAAGCGCACGCCGGCGGCCTAAAATTTATCACTGAATCAATAGTTCTACGTAAATTTTAACGCATTGAACCAGGAAACCAGCCCGAAATTCGGATATTTACTACTTACATCTTTAGCCGTAGCTGTAAATTCATCCTCTAACTCTTCATCGTCCTCTAAAATGTCTAAAATCGCCTCAAATTCTTCACCAAAAAGAAATAACTCCTCCATGCCATTCCAGCCGCCATCTTGGTTTGTTGTGCACGGTCAAGGTCACATGACTGCTACGTTGAAATCAGAGAACGTTCTTTCGTTTAGCTCTCTGAAGTTCGCCGGCTTTCCTAACCAGTCCCCTCTATTAACTCTGGTATAATCCTTTACCATGTTCCTTTTAGTTCACGATTCATGATTTTTTTAGAACTAGCGTTTACCAAAAATTCTTTGACATCGGATCCCCATGTAAACACTACAAATTCTTTACACTTTGCCTACCCATCAAAATGACGGTCAAAACCGTGATAAGGCCTATTGTTATAGATGGATCCATGTATTTGTTGTTATTCAAATTTTTTTCCTGGTTCAAAATTTAATCCAGTTCAATTTTGTTTTCCTTTGTTTCAGATTATGATAATGAATTTTAGACAAAGAAAAATCAAAATTGAACAACTTTGAAAAAATAATTTTAAACCAAAAAAATATGCACTATGCATTAAACAGAAGACCTCTTAATTGATTGCACAGGGTTTTGATGCAATGATGACATCAATAAAAATTAGAACTTCACTAAACAATAGGTTTAGTGGACATAAATAACAGATCCTTAATTGTGACCGCCATGAGCAACTACATTTCGCTTCATTGGCTTTCCATTCGCTTCCTGGACAATGACAAATAGACCAAATTCAAGGTTAGGTGGAATGAGCGTGCACCCAATGGTAAATTTTCAATTTTCTTTATAGACACCCACACTGTCCAGTTTCCACGAAGGTGTATATTCTTAGGTGATATTTTGGTATAGTAGAGGGTGTTAATGGGGTATGGCTCTAGTTAAGAAACATCCGAAAAAAAGCCATTTAGTCAGTAAACTGTAAAAAAGGAGATTAGTCAAACAAATTTAGATGATTTTACAACTTTTATGAGTGGAGAGTCTAAGAAGCGTGGGACTGGTAACTAAAACCGCAGGCAGAGCGCAGGCTCAGAGCATGTCACGAAATGAGATGAGGGAAGTCATGCAATCTCCAACAGGACATGCAACATGATACGAAATAGAGGGTACAAAAGTCTCCAGAAGTGTCAGGCAAGGTCAAAGTAAACTGAAATTTACATTTTTACCTCAAAAATGTTATTTATCCTAGAAAGTCTGCACCCATTATGTACCTGCATACACTAAAAAGTCAATCTTCTTTTATACGTTAGTCAGTTCATATTTTGTTGTTTATACGGTTACGACAGCCCAAAAATGTCTTTATACGCTAAACAGTTAGCCCCAATGACACCCTCATAGTAGCTCCTTCATTCTGTTAGGTTACTTTTGAGGGCAGTTCAGTTTCATTTTTATAACATCTCCAGATGTTTTATAAATGAAACTACTAATACTAGTACCGGGGTAATTTTTGTGGTACTTTTTTAGAAATTATTATGATCTGCACCTTTTTCTCTCAGTGGATGGAATGGAAAACATATTGATGTTACTCAGAAACTTATTTCAAGCCAATGTAAAGTTGCAAGACTAAGAAGCAGGCTCTTGCGTTGTATCATACAGGTAAATAATTTCCTTGTTCAGAAATTATGATTACAGTACTTTGTTCTGCAAACAAAGCTGTGACTCTTCTTTTTTTATTTATTTCTTTTGGGGGGCTGTGATTTTCCTGCCCAAGCATAAGATTTCTTTGCTTGTGGGACTGCTAAATTATGGTTAAGAGAGACTTTTCATAAAAATTACCCAAAGGAAGAATCAAACTCTATCTCCTCATTCAGAGGCTGCACTTGTAATGACCACTAGACCACGAAAGGCTATGTGACAGAGTAGGGGAAAATATTTATAATAATTACTTAAATAATAGAAATGTGTGCTTGACGGGAAACAAGTTTAAATTGTGTTTTTGTTGCACTCAATATCCAGGGATTTGTTTGGACGTTTTGTCTGGTTGTTTAACATTTCACATCTGCTACTTTGACGCTATAAATTGTTTAAATTAGTAGACTTGTTGGCTTCTTTTTTTTCCTTCTTTATTTTTCTTTTTGGACTTGGGTACATGACTATCTCAGCAAGCCATGGGCTGAAGAAACACAATACAATCACATGCAATAAATCCTTCAAACTAAAATGAAGTCACATTGCCTTCATTTTGCTTACCAAACAGAATAATCAATTTGTTGGCATTTCATTCCCGTAATAAGTTTAGTTTTCTTATTTTTCTCCAAAGTTAAGTATGCATGTAAACAAATTTTTATGCAGTACTTTGAAAAGCCATCAAAAACCCTGAATATCCAGTTATTGTACGACTCGGTAACACATCTCACCCGGCTGATATTCTTCTCCCAGTATTGTTAAGAATTATAATAATAATAATAATAATAATAATAATAATGTTGTTGTTGTTGTTGTTGTTGTTATCATTATCATTATTATTATTATTATTATTTTTATTATTATTACTATTATTATATTTTATGTACATGTACATGCATAATAAATAACAATAAAAATTATTATGTTATATAATAATTCATGTACAGTGTACAGGGTGTACGTGATGCAATGATTATTGCCTGGCCAAACGCTCGCAACATTTCAACGCAACAACATGTTGGATGATGTTGGATCAAATTTGAAAACGGTCAAATCTTTCGTGCAACATAGTTTTGGATGTTGCATGATGACACAACATTGTTGCGCTAGGTCCACTTCTTGCACGCCAGGGGCCTGAGGCACATGAACATTGATATGTTGCGTTGAAAATGTTTGAAAATGTTGCGTGCATTTGGCCACCCCGTTCAACACATGTCGCAACATCCTGCAACAATGTTGCAAGATGTTGCGTTGAAATGGTGCGAGCATTTACCCAGGCCTTTACGTTGTGATGATACTAGTTTGTAAACCTAGTAATGATGAAATTCTTTTTGACAAGCCAATAATAATTATAATTTTAAATGTTTGTTTCACAGCAACTTTGCAACGAAGGATCCTCTGAGGTTTATCTCCCTTCTTGGTCAGGCATTGATGTCATTAGTGGTGATAACAAGAAAAAAGATTCTCCAAATGATGGGGAATTTATTGAGCAACAACATGTCAGCAAAGATGACCCAACTGCTGTTACTGGCCAAAGCACAAACAACGAAAGCAGTCGAGTCAATGCTGACCCAGAAGATCTAACTTACTCAAATATTGAGGGTGTCCACATTTCAATGAGTACTTCCACAAATGGCACAGACAATGAAAGCAAGCTAGTCAATGTTAACCCAGAAGATCTAACTTACTCAAATATTGAAAATGTCCAGAGTGCAATGAATGCTTCCACAAATGCAGAAAGTCAAGTACTCCAGATGTCGCCAGGGCGTGAACGTGAACCAGAGTGCATTTACGAGATTGCTCCTCCACCTGCAAGTCCTTCCAAACCATGTTCACCATCCAAGCCAAAGCCGTATTCGGTATCAAAGAAAGAGAAAAGTGGACGTACACTTTGTGTTGGTGCTGAGAAGCCAGAAGGAACTATCTTAAAACAAGTACTGAGTCAAATCGCCAATTTTGTGTACTGTACATTCATGTTTGCTATACAAAATTATTTCACTTTGTTTTGGCCTTTCAACAAAATCGACCATGTCAAAATGTTGATCTTACTAACATGGTCAAATTTCACTGTTTTTTTTTTTAAGTGTTCACAATGTCCAGGGCTATTTACTACAATTTCTGTTTCCTTCTTCATATTTCTGAGACAATATCATCCATGGTCCTTTCTCTGCTGTTGATTCTTTGTGACAGTAGAGACTTAAAGATCTACAGTGTGGTCATCAAAGAAAATACCGCAAAACAAGAACATCATTGGTTAAAAGAGGAAAAATAATCGTGCTGCACATGCAGCAGGCATTTTAGTTTGTATTCTTGTGCTACTCTGCATAATTATTGACGACGTGAAATCACCAAATTTGGGGTTCTGACGAAAACTTGAGCATACAATAGAGAGTCTGTCATTCTCTATTTTTACTTTGAAACCACTCATACCAATTTATTTTTAGGACACTTTGCTAACATTGTACGTTGAAAACGAGGTGGAAAAATCGTGAAAGACTTACGATAGAGTGAAGTTACATGTATATTTTGTGGCGACTTTTCGGCCGACATAGCCGTTGTAGATCTTAAAGTCCCTAGCTATTCCGGCCTCAACAAACTTTGTTTGTGTTGCAGTGATTTAATTAAGTACTGACAGCCGACAAAAAGCATTTTGGCTTAACCTCACTCAGAGAAGTTGGCTACTTTAAATTTTTGCCAAAATTGAAAAAAATTAAAGGCCGATTCTTTCAAACCTAAGATTAAAACTCGCTTGGACAATGGGAACATGAAGTCGTCAGAACATGATCATCCACTTTGCTTTTGAAATGTGGTGTTTGGGAGCCTTTTAAAAATGGCATGCTCACAGACATCCCTAGAGAAAGGGGCCATTAAGGGGCAAAGCAATCGCCAGCTTCAAATAATTTTAGTGAAACTGCTGGTGTTCAGAGAATTGATGTTTATTAATGGACCCAATGGACTGGCATCCCATCCAGGGGGGAGTAGTCCTAGTCACTTCATGCTACAGAAACCGGAGATATGCGCCGGCCTGATGGGCCTTCTAGGCTCATAGCGGACTTTACCTACCAATTTCGTTGGTGTACAGTACAAGTACCTCTTGTTCCTCTTGACATTTTGGCGGTGTCACCTGAGAGCCTTACCCCTTGGAGAGCCTCAGAAAAATACCCCATCAAATTAAGGACGGTGCCTCCTAATTCAAAGGTATTTTTTCGCGGTTTACTGAGTATGCGGGAAAAGCAGATCTTAAGAAGGGGTTATTGAAATCCAAAAAGAAAATTGGGGGTAACCACGCATTTCTTGAAGATAATTAATAATTAATTAATTAATCTACAATATTTGTAAAAGCTTTAAAATACAAAGCAATGTATGGCATTGTTTTCCAATTTGAAGCTTAATTATCTCTGAAAAATGAGAGGTTACTGCCAATTTTCTTTTTGGATACCAAGAGCACTTGCTAAGTTCTGCTTTCTTTGCATAGTTTTAAACCATGCAAAAATATCTCTGTATAATAAGCACCTCCCATAGGAAATTCAATTATCTGGAGATTTGCAGAACATGTGCGCAATAAAAATAGTAGGCATCGTCCTTAAGTGGATTCAGAAGGAAGGAATATTTATTTTAATATTTTAATATACAGGTATATAAGACAAAACTAGGAAAAACTGAGGATAGAAATATATTTTTTTACAATGTGGGTGCACAGTGGCCAAAGGAGCACATGATCTTGAAGCGTATAACTTGCAACTCTTTTCCTTGAAACAAAGCTACATGTATTAATATCATGGGTGACAAATTACTTTCATAAGATGCCATTTTGGCACAGTTTGAAAAGAGTCAATGACAGCCTTTTAATTTCACATGTGAAATTATAAATTAACACTGAAATTTTGTGCCAAAAGTAAGGAGTAATTTGTCACCCATGTTATTATAAAAGTAATAGCAAGTTTCCTCGTACGCGTAAAATTAAGGATTAATATTACTTGTATTGTCAGAAGTTGCCGAAATTCCCAGAGTTGTGCATTATCCTTAATTAAATTACATGGTCCCCAGGCAATTAACTATACTTATTATATGGCTTGTGTTTGTAGCCGATATAATGTGCGCTCTGATTGGCTAATTGTGACTTAATTGTAGGGTATTATTCTCCCGTAATGCCCACGGGCTGATTACGGGCTTCCAAAAACAAAGCAAAGGGTAATTAAAAAGCCATATAATAAACTACTTACTAACCGAGCTAGCTCGAGCCGTACTGGGGAATATTGGCCCTCGGTCGTTTTTGTACGGACCTCGCTGCGCTCGGTCCGTACTGCCACGACCTCGGGCCAATATTCCCCAGTACAGCCCTTGCGCTCGGTTAGTAAGAAGTTAACATTAATAAATTAATAAATATTCTTTTTATCACTCATACAAATGCAAAACCACTGAATAAGGTCTATATGCATTGTGTACATGATTGTATTAATTGCTTATCAGGATTGCAAAACATTAGCCTACGTGCAGCCGCCAGTTGATGCCGATCAACTTGATGAAGAGGACGCTTGGGTTGTAGAAAATCATCATTTACAAGACTGGGATCCAGTGAGTATATAAGTCCCTTGAGAATCCTAAATGCCACAGATAAATAGTCATAATTATCATACATGTATATAATTTTGTCAGTGTTTTCACAGAATACTATCAATAACCTTGGTGAATAACCTCAGTGGAACATTGATGACCTTGAGAGATCTTAATGTTTATGTTTTCACTCACTCAAAGTGCCAGTTGTGTATTTTACTCTAATGCCAGACAGTTAACTTGTCAATGGGATCCTCTTTTGGGCAAACATACCTTCGTTTCATTCATTGATTCCTTTCGTGAGAACACTTGAGCCTAACGAATTGACTTGCTCCCCACTGAGTGGCTTCATAGATCTGTTGGTACAACTGTAGAGCATTGCATCGCCGCATTGTAGAAGTCATGGGCTTGAATCCTGAACATTGACGCCACCTGAAGTTTTCTCATGTCTATAAGAGAAGATGGGCCACTTTCAAAAATGCCTTAATTCTCTTTGTTTGTCCCTCCAAAGTTTGCATGAGCATTGTTTTTATTTTCTCTTGGGAACGTCGTAGGTTCCAAGGGAAGCTGGAAACAATGCTTATGCAAAATTTGGAGGGACAAACAAAGAGTATTGTGGTATTTTTGAAAGTGGCCCATCGCGTAAATTGTCCAGATAACTGTTACATCAATAACCCACACACACAAGTCAATACATATTTATTGAATTTACCTGATGTAATTTTTGTACACTGATCTGGATGACATACAGTGTAGAATGATGGGGGCCTTTTATTTTGCGTTATAGGGATTTTACAAAACGGAACATTTTTCATTTGAATATCCCAAGATGTAAACTTATTTTTTTCCTCTTAGACTCCTGTTCTTCAAGAGTTGTTTGGTGATGTCCGACCTTTGCAAGCCACTCCTCTTGTAAGTGTATTTACATTGTAATGCTTGAACATTTAAGCAATAGAGGACTTTTTCAATGTTCACATAGCCTCATCTAAACACGAGGAGTGGGAAGAATTCTCGACAGTGATGCAAACTAGCTGTACGACCCCACCCTAAAATTTCAGGATTTCCTTCGTGAGAAAAAATAATCGTATAGAAATAACTACATGTAATTAAAACTGTCAGACAGGTTTTTCACAAATTTTGATAAACTGTGTGATACTTAGATAGTTTTAAAAAATGTTAACGGTTTTGTCTTCATATTGTTTACTAATTCCCAAAAGTTAACCCTGGTCATGTGGCTAGTTTTTGAGAAAAAGGCTTTCCAGTCCCCCCTCCCGGGGCTCCAGGAGCTCGGTCACTATATACGCATTTTCCCCTGAATTGCATTTATTTGTAAGGTAAAATTACATTTTACATCAGTTGCAGTGTCTTGAGAAGAGACATCTTGATCTTTTTTCCTCGGAAAACTGTAGTAAGCTACCTTAAGCTTATCCTGTCAAATAGGAAAAGAGATAAGGTGCAATGAGCGTGTGCAAACTGAATACGGTGGAACACCTATCTTTGACTTCTTGCCATTTACTGCTGAATTTTACAGCAAAGTGAAGAAGCTAAAGTTGATAATATCCGTATGGCTGGATACATGGAGAAGTTACCCGTGAAAAGCAGTCAGAAAAAGGTATAATAGCAGTTGTTTTCCTTAAACCCAGGCTAAAATAATAGCCCAGTTTTGAGTTGTTAAATATATCTTATTAGATGTTTTGGTGTGTAGTATTGCTGAATATTTTACCGCGAGTAGAAATACTCAGAGATACTAATCAGAGATACTACACACAAAAAATATTTACTTATTATTCAATTTTTTCGCACTATATCTTTAGCCATTGAAATTGTAAACAACCGAAAACGTGTGACAAATTTGTACGTGCAGCGCGGGGCAAACGTCAGCACCTCAACTAGTCAAACTGGTTTTCTACCGTACAAATAACAAATATCGTAGAATATATATACAATCGTTTGGTGCGTTTTCTGTACAATAACTAATACAGAAGGATAATAATAAACAATTATTCCATTCGCGCTTGTTGGATATGAGATGGCGCGTAGCGCCGAGTTGGCTATAACCAGTCTCATATCCAACAAGCGCGAATGAAATAATTGTTTTATTAAATTCCTTTTAAGGAATTTAAGCTGTCGTCCATGAATGAGTGACATGAGTGAAATCCATAAGCATTTGGAGTTTAAAAACTCCAAAAGTTTGGAAGTACGAAATACGAGCGAAAAAAGCGAGAAAATCCGAGCAAAATAGAAAAAACTTGATTAAGATGCGATGTTGTGTAATACCTTGTGGTCAGACAGACGTAGGCTCATACCAAAAACACTTCTTACCTTTTCGCGTACTTCTAAACGTCGGAATTGATCCAAACTTTCCACAAAACCTTTTTTTGTGCTTTATTCAGAGAGAAATTTCGCTTTCCGGCGAAAATAATTTTAGCTTAGCAGCGCTTAGCGGAATCATTTGCCATATAAGGTCAAACTAAGGTATATGAGCTGATAACCGAGATTGAGTCAACCAATCAGAGCACGAGAAATTCATTAACCGAAGTTGAGAATTTAATAATGTGTAATATTTAAAAATTAAGATTGTTATTCCATGTCAGAGCACACCCTGGTTGTGAGATGGCAAATGGCCAAAGAGGCGTACACTGTTAGCACCAAGCTGTCCATCACCAATGGATGTCGATGGTTTTTGCAGCTTAAGAGTGTAAACCAAAGTCAAAAATAACAAAACAACTTCATGCAATTTATGAATAAGGTCTATAAAGCAATAGAGTAGTTGTGGCAAGCTTTTTGTTAAAAGAATATGAAATCATGCTTGAAATAAAACTATGCCATTTCGTCCTCAAGGGTTCTGTATTCAAGAGCTGGAAGAAACGTCATTTTAAGGCTGTTGGAGGAAAACTCTTCTATTATGAGGTACATAAATACGGTGATTTACTTCGCAGCTGCATAGAGTGGTTTTCAATTGAGTGTCGTAAAACAAGTTCCAAAGGAATTACTTTGACCAATCACAGAAGGAGGCAAACAGCGCAATGAACCAATTCAAATTCGTAGGAATTCTGTGTAACTTGCTCAAAGCGCGGGAAAAATCGCGCGTGCAAGTCGCGATCGGGTTTGGTTTTTCTTCTCATTGGTTGATAAACTGGCGCGAGATTTTAAACCAATCACTAAGCGTAGCAATTGGAATCGCGTAATTACTTTCGACAGTCATTTGAAAAGTGCTCTAAAATGAAAAATATGTGTTGAGCACACAACCATTAGAGGTAAATCTGTCACTCATTCTGTTTTATTAAAGAGAACTTGCAAATGCCTTTTAGCAAGTCGAAGTGTACGGCTGCAATTTGCGGCATAAGCATTTCTCTTTTGTACAGCGCTTCATGGTAGCTTCAAGCTTTTTGTTTCTATCTATTACAGGATCATCGAGCTTTACAACCTTTGGGATTTGTTAACTTGGTCCACTGCATAGTGAGTTGAAAACATGTTAATTTTGATCCAATGCATCAGACATGGATCTTAATGATTGCCTTTGTTGTTATGTGAAAAAGGAAAGATCGAGGCTTTGAAAAGAAGACGTCCAAAGGACAGACTGTCAGACCAATGCTTAGACTGTGTCAGGGATAGATTGACTGAAAGGCTGCCTGGCTTGTTGGCTGACTTATCTAGTGATTGACTGGGTTACTCGGCCAAATGAGTGATTGACGTTTTGACTGAATGACTGGCTGACTCTTTGCATGTCTGACTTACTGACTGGCCGACTTAGTTAATGAACGTACTGACTGATTTACTGGCCGACTGACTAGAACTAACAGACAGACATTACTTGTCTGACTTACTGACACTGGCTGACTGCCCAACTAAGTAATAGATTGAATGGCTCAGTGACTGGTTGATTGCTTCATTGACTGCCTGGCTAATTGGCTGGTTGACCGACTAACTGACATCCTGAGTGACTGGACGTTTGAGAGATTGACTATTTGACTGGCTTACTGAGGGATTGACTGATGTACTGACTCGCTGACTCACGTAATGACTCGTTGACTGACTGACTGACTTAGTGACTGGCTGGCTGACTGGTTTATCAAACCAGTTGATAAAGATGACATGAATACACGAATAAATTCATTGAATGAAAAGCGTCCGTTGATTCCGGTTGCACTCTCAATCACACGCAAACAATTCACACTTTTCATTCAGTTGGCCGATAGCTTTATATATGAATTGAAATCATTGCAGGAATAAGTGAGTTGAAATCATCTTTTTGTGCTATATTAGCTAGTATATAGTGAAACAACTATTCACCTCAGGGTCGGTGGTGGTGGATATTTACTTCCCCAAAGGACTGTCATTAGGTGGCAGTCCTTTGAGCTACTGAATCATTGGAAGATATGCAAGTACACTGTTTGTATTAAAAGGCCATCAGGCTGACTGGCTGATTGGCCTGAAGAGACCAGATTTGCGTCAAAGTTGACAGGACATAATTATGCCAAAAAACAAGACGAAAAAAGGTACTTTAACGATGTTTTGTTTTTTTTCTTTTTCCGCTGTATTAGGTCAAGAAAGTCGAGGACAAATTGCTGGAAGTTGTCGAAGAAGTAAGAGTTACCTCAGTAATTAGCTGTTTGAGTCAGCAACGACAGCGCTGCAACGGCAACAAGGGAATCACAAACCGCACTTTTTTAAGGGCAAAACCTTAGCGCGCACCGCAGGCTTCACGTGCGATTTACTTTTAACTCAGGGTGCGTTTTTTGG